>CM031861.1:51527687-51760950 GCA_018697195.1 Certhia americana | reverse complement strand
AAGCCCACTGTCAGAGTCAGGATACAAGCTGACACCCTGTGGGTCAGAGTGTTGGTGGCAGTCCCATTCCATGGTGACTGCAGTCCCACTGGCAGATGTGGCTCTGTTGTAGTGATGCTCCTGTAGAAAGAGTGGAGTTCTTTCACTGAGGGTCCAGTGGTGATAGATGGGCTTGATCTTCCTCTGGGAATCCAGTGGAAAGGTTGCTTGGTGTTCCAACTCCCATTACCCAGGTAGGAATACTTGGCTCCTCCCCCTGGCTGGAGCATTTCCCAGTGGGATGATGGATTTCTATCAGTGAGAATCAATGGCCCATGAGCAGAAGTTCTCTCCCTGGAGGGAGGCTGGGTTGTGGAAGGGATAAGAAAACTGCCCCAGCAGGTTTATTGACAGTTGGCCATTGACAGACAATTACACCCCCCCCCCCCCCCCACACACACACCCCCACACCCCCACACCCAGTTTCATCAGATGGTGATAGAATACGTAGTTTTGGTTACATTTTGCACTGCAACCCATGACAAACTGTTTAGCTGATGCTTGAGCCTTTTCTGGAGAGGATGCATAACTTTCACACCAAGCAGTGAAGCAGGGGACTTCTCTATGTCCCAAAGAAAAGGCAGAGTGAGGAGAAGAGGAGAATGAGACAGGCACATTTGTCAGCAAGTAAGTGCTCTTAAAGGAAACAATTCTGCTCTGTAACACCACAATAACTACCAAAATGAAAAAGTGAGACAGTTGGTGTGCTAAACCATAAATAGGAAGTATACTTGTAAATGCAGTAGCCACCTGGTCAAGCTATTTTCAAAACCAGACACCTAGACTGATGTCAACTTTAACAATGTTCGTAGGAATTTATAAGAAGATACAGGAAGCAAACTGTCCCTTTTGGGGAAAACAGGACACCTCATTGCTGTGGCAAGGTAAGAAATCAGCATTTTCAAGACTAGACAAATATCTTATAGACAGAGATCTTTATTTATGAAGATTCTTTACTTCAGCAGCGCTTTGCTTATGAGTAGAAGAACCAAAGCAATTCATAAGCAGTTCCTAAAGGACCAAATATAGCTTCAAACCCTGGCTGAACATGGGCAGAGGTCTGCTGTGCTTAAAAATTCAGTTGGTCAGGATGCTTAGAGATATGAGCTTTGAGTTGATGGATACGTTTTCTTCATTCACCTCATCAAGATGCTTGATTGAGTCTTCAGTTAGAAGCCCTTCTGTAGTTCATTTATGAAATGTGAAAAAAGACTCAGAAAATGCTTGCAGTAATTAGAAAAAGGCTTTCACAAATCAGATAGAGTGGGTTTTATAGCATGTAAAAGGGTGTCCATTTGGATTATTTCTGTCAGACAAGAACAATTTTTAAGCTTACATGTTTAAGATATTATGTGAACACTATGCACTGTTGAACACTGTTAATTTGACTTGTATCCTGGCACTAATATTTGGTTGAAGTAAACAATTCAGTAATGATACAGTGTTTATTGTATATTCTCTGAACAGCTATTTATATTCTTCACCACAGTCTTTTAAAGCAGCAGCCTGTATTAAAGTGCTCTGCCATCCATAAGGGGCATAAATGAAATCAGCCTGACTCAAATGCCCAAATTAAAATAGCCTCAGGGGTTTTCAAGATATGGAAGCTGGGATTGCCTGCTAGTACATAAGTGGCTTAGTGGAAGAAGGGAAGAAAAAAGTGCATCAAGCCAGAACAGGCCAAACACAACCTGAGGTTATGCCACTCAGAAGGAGAAACACAAGGCACCTCCTTTCTTGCATGTTTTGTCACAAAGGGAGGTCAAGTTGACCACATATGAAAGTAAAGCCCTGAACATGTCATGAAACCGGATCAGTTCTCAAAAGAGCAGTAAAGGGAACCTCCTTGCCCTGGCCAAATGTCTGGGTAATTAACTTCTGAAAGCCCTGTAGTTTCAGTAGCATTTGAAGTATATGATGCCTTCAGAAGACAAATTCTTGTTGATTAGAAGTCACAAGTTTTAAAAAACTTTAACTGGTCTGTTCAGTCTCACCATCTAGGAGTATCAGTCCTACTAAATGGTCTGACTTAGCTAGCATTAGCTTTCTTCATCAAGGTTTTTTTGTTGTTTTAAAGAGATGAGAAATATCTTCTTGAAGTTACTCTTCAGTTGTTCTTGCATTCCTAAATCACTTAGAAATCAGAAAAAAACTACTTTTCACCCATTTTTAAGAATAATTTTAATTACTTAAATGGCACTACAAATAATAATAATAATAATAATAATAATAATAATAATAATAATAATAATATTTCTCTGGGTGGTGTATCTTACAGAAATAGGAAATGATAATTTTTATATCAGTTTTATGCTTCCATTAGGTTATCATCTCCCTAGGATGAAGCTCATCATCTTAACACCAGTACAATGGGGACCTGAAACCTAACTGAGCAGCTGGAGCTGATCCCTTTCAGAAAAGGCTCTGGAGACGCAGAAAGTGAGGCCTGCAGCTAGAATCCATCATCATGCTGCAGAGGTGTTCAAAAGAAAAGATCCACACCCAGTTGCCTAGTTGCAACTGAGCTTTTGTTATTGCCCTGACTGCATAATTCAATAAAAGAATAGCATTTAAAAATGGATTCTCATATCTCAGAGTACAAATTACTTTGCTCCTGGAGAAGATCTATTTATGGATAGTAAATTATTAACTAGTACAATTTTATAAGTTTGATACATTAGCTCACTTTATTCCAGCTACAGTTCGTATCCTCAACATCTGAGTCCTCAAGGTGCCAATCTGAATCATCGTGTGCCTACCTGCCTGATTTGCATGTACAATCTGATAATTAACAGTGCTTTTGGCTTGCTGTCACAGTTGACTTCTGTAGTCTCCATTTGCAAAATACTCAGATAAACTCTGCATGCAGAAATTATGTTTGCAATATAGGAACTTGCCTTTTGTGTCGTATTTGTCTTTAAATGTTTTGGAATTATTTTTGTTTTCTATATGGGAACAAAGGGTGTAGAAACAACAAACATTTTGTCTCTTAAATGAATGGCAGTGCAGGTGACCAATGATTTCAAAGATAATAATTCTGTCACAGAACTCTTCCTGTGTACAGAGATATGAGGTATTCAAACTTATGAACTTGCCTAAAGCAATGAACACTTTGCAAAGAGACCCTTACTATCAATGCTCCTCACAGATTTTCCTCAGTAGATGCACTGTGCCTTCTGGATAGAGGCTGCTTTTTAATTTTGAGGCCAGCTGTACCATCATAATGTACTAGAAGCAAAGAAGACAATTTCATATGCAAAAACAAGAAAAAAATTTGTTTTCATCTAAAAGTGAATAAAAATCTTTCTAAATTGTGCCATTTTGCCATACAGAATATGACTTTTTTTCCTGTCAGTAATATAAATTGTTGACACTTATACCTAGTAAAGGAAAAACAGATAAAAATGCAACATGTGCACAAGAATAACAGCCTTATTCCAAAAAACATCCTGAAATAAATCTTCTTTTTGTGTAAGTGGGAAGTGAGAATTGAATTTAATAGATTTGCTTTTACAAAAATCTAGTAGCCAAAACCGCTAGGTGTGGTATCACCCCAGCTCACAGAGATGGATGGTATCTACATTTTATGACAATACACTTTTGTGGAGTTTATGCCGAAAAGTAGGTACAGTTTTCCTCATAGATCAGCCAGCATCAATCCCCAAGAGCTCAGCCAAGTGCATGAACTTGTGCTCTTGATCATTATGTGATCCTGCCACAGTAGCAATTAGCTCTCAAATGGACACCACATAGTGCAGAAGAAAGGGAGTGTATAAACATCAACCACTCTGAAGGAGAAGTGTACCTTCCATTGTGATTCTTCACCTACCAGCTGCATATCCCAGAAGAAATTCCCTTTCCTTCTCTTTCTTTTAAGAAACTGACTTCCAAAAGATCTTTAGCTCTCTTGGTATTTCTTCGCTTCCTTCTCTTTTTGTGGAACTCACAGTTTGAAATGAACTAGACACGAGAGGCAAATTAAAGCTTATCTTAGGGGAGTCAGGCTGTTGAGATGCCACAAAACAGGAAACAACACATTCCCTTCACTGAGTTAACAAAGTTATTCTGAGAACCCAGAGACAGATTTTCAATTTTGAGCTTAGTTGTACCATCATGAGATGCTAGCAGCAAAGGGAACAGGCCCTGAAATGTCTCAATAAACCAACAGTTTGGGAGACAGGCATAACCCAGCAAACCCTGAGGCATGCACAATAGACTCACATTTTCCTATGCACTGTAGGATATTGATCAGTACCTACTTTCTTCACAGCAAGGCAAGGAAGAAGCAGTTAAAAGAACATGTTTTTAAAGAATTTGAAAGTCTAAGGGGGGCCTTTATATAGACCAATATTTACATTAAATGAAGACAGAGTTTATCTATGTCCCAGCTTAAAGCTGTACAGTGGAGGGTACAGCACGAGAACTTGGTCTAAACCTGCCTCATTCTTCAAGTGCCCATTTTTATTACCTTAACCAAAACAGCCCAAAACAAGACCACTGATATTTTCTTGGAAAACTAGGAATGTGATCTTTTCTTTTAGGAAATCTTCTTTGTTCAAATAATAAGAATCATCTGTCTCACAAAGATTGGTTTGGTTTCAGACATACTGACAATAAACTGTTACAAAAAACCCCTATAAATTCTATGCTGCTGTGGGAACTCTGGTGCTATAAATGGGTACAGTTTCAACCCATTAGCCTAGCAAAAAAATCTAACCTACTGTGTTTCTTTTGTCATCAAATAAAAAAACAAGCTACTTTAAGAAAAATCAGACTACCTTTTAAACTACTGCCTGTCTCACAGACTGACATACTGCCTGTAGGCATGGTAATTACCATACATTTTCTTATTTTATTGTCCATGTAGGACTGTACTATCCAGAAAACATGGGAACAGGGCAATTGGCTTCAAGTTTAAATTGTGACAAGCAAAGAATGTGATTTTCTACTGGAGCTTTGGAGGGTTTATGAGGATATAATAGGAAAATTATGAGTAAGCATAAGAAATACAGCAGAAAAGGTATAATGCAAAATTACTTTTAATTTCAAGTCATGGAGTAAGGTTTCAGAGCTGCATTAACCTGCTGAAGTCAATGGGACTCTGTTCAGAAGAAGTCTTCTAGATTTTTCACAAGTGTACACCCTTACTTACAACCCTCTGTCCTGAAGAAAAGTTTTAATGCAAACAAACCTGGTGTGATCAGAATCAGCACAAAGAGGAAATTTCAATATATTGGTTATCTATCTTATTCGTGATGCTATCTGTAGTTGTTCATTATTATTATTGTATTTTGGTAATGTAAACTAAGAAAGAGATGAACAGCTCTGCAGACACCAGGGTCAGTGGAGAAAGTACCCAGCTGACATTCCCCTGCTTCAGCTGATATTCCCCTGCGGCCCATGGTGAGGTAGCTGTGCCGCTGGAGCCCACAGAGTTCCATAGTGGAGCAGAGATGCATTAGCAGCCCATGGAGAACCACATGTTGGAGCAGTTGGATGCCCAAAGGAGGCTGTTAACCCATGAGGAGAGGAGTCCAGACTGGAGCAGGTTTGCTGGTAGGACTGGTGGCCCTAGGGGTGACTCATGCTGGAGCAGTCTGCTCCTGAAGGACTGCATGCTGTGGAAGAGTGACTCACACTGGAGCAGTTTGTGAAGGACAGCAGGCAACAGGAAGGACTTGCTTGCAGAAGTTCATGGAGGACTGTGTCCCATGGGAGGGATTTCATACTGGAGCAGGGGAAGAGTGTGAGGAGTCCAAGTCCTGTCCATGAGGAGGAAAGGGCAGCAGAGACAATGTGATGAACTGATTGCAGCTCCCATTCCTGTTCCATGTGTCCCTGGCGTCAGGAATGTAGAGAATCAGGAGTGAAGTTCAGCCTGGGAAGAAGGGAGTGGTAGAGGGAAGGTGTTTTAGGATTTAGCTTTTATTTCTTTGTATCTAATTCTGACTTGATTGATAAAAAAAAAATTGATTTTTTTTTCTCAAAGCTGAGTGCATAATTGGTGAGTGATCTGTTTCTGTCATTACCTCAACCCACAAACCTTTCTTTATACTTTTTCTCCCCTGTCCATCTCTGGAGTGATAGATGGTCTTCAATGGGCATTTGGCACCCAGCCAACATGGGCTTATCACATACCTCCATAAATACCAGTAGAGCAGCACACACAAAATTCTTCTCCACAAGGATTGGCTGAAGAGAGCAACAATTCAAGAAGAAACAGCTTAACTCCAGCCAGTCACCAAATCTGGAAAGCTTCTGGGCACTTACACAGATGCCAGCTAGCAAATGGGGAAAGTGTCAGCATTTTGAAAAACAAAAGCACTTGGTTCTTTGTCCTGAAAAGGGTCATTCATCTGTAACAAACCACTGATATTCAGCTCTTTTGTCATGCCAGTTGGCTCTGGGCAGAAATTCCAAGCAGAAGCTGGCTTCCCCTCCAAGTCTTACAGACCCTGCAGTCTGCTGTCCATCAGGGAAGGGACCAAAGCACGGGCAGGACTGTGAGCCAGCCCTTGGCTGGTAGGCAGAGCTGGTGCCAGCCAACCTGCCCTGCAGCAGCACTGTGCTCACGAGGGCAGTGTGTGCCCATGTGCTTCCTCCAATTAGAACACAGCCCTGACACTCAGCATCAGCTCCTGCTTCATCAGTTATCTCAATTGCAGTGATAGTTTGGCATCAGCTCCCAGCCAGGCATTGTGAAACTCATCCCCCCCTCTCAGAAACAATTCAGCCCCATTGTGGAAACAATTGAATTAAGTACTCTCTAGCTTCACCATAAATCCAGAGCTCTAAACTGGAGCTGTACTCAAGAAATCATGCCTATCTCTGTGTATTGAATCTTTTCTTTATGGAAGCAGAAGCTGGAAGGTAAGCAAGAATAAGAGTAAGAACAGAAAAGTAGATTCAGCAACCTTTCCTCAGCAGTGCATCCTACCCTATATCAGTTATATAACAATGGCTCAGTTTTGCTGTCAAAAGCATTGTCAATATGTGAATAAGAGTCTGTAAAGAAAGACTGTGTAAAATTAAAAAGACCTAGAATCAGAGGAATGATTTTGGAATCATCAGTAACTCAAAGTCGTTAGAAATGAATGCTGACATGAAAAGCTATACGACAAAAGAAAAGAAAGACCAAAAAAAAGCTGATTGAATATAGCATCTTGGCAAAAATAATTATCAGCATATTTTGAGTAACATAGTTCTCTCTCAACATTTCCTTAAAGTTTACCTGTCCATCTAAGACTTGTCTGTAAAGGCTGCAGTGATGAGGAAGGGTTTAACCTGTGGATGTTGAACTGCTGTCATGTTATTCTCAGCATTCTACTGTGACTGTTAAGAAATAAATATTTTTGTGCACTCAAAAATTTTGCAAAATCCTGCCTTGATGGTGCACCAATAAAGTAACTCAGAGAGCCTAGCGTTACATTTCCTATGATCTGAAACTGCTTTTAGGCCACCTCAAATCTAGAGTTATATTGGTTTCCTCTCTTGACAGTTTGCCCCAGGGAGCCAATTAAATTTTTGAGAATGAGAGCTAGACTTAAATTCTGCCTTATGCATCACTTGCAGCCACTTGTTAGCCAAGCTGTAACTCCTGTATGTTTGTAATATTTTTTCCAAACTGATGCTTTAGCTGGAAAAATCTGTCTGGGTCTCTAATCCCAGGCTGAGTTTTCAAAATGAAAAGAAAAATATCTTTTTCTTGTAAACTTTTTCTTGTACAAATTAGGTTTGCAGTTGTCACATAATATGTGATCATGAAAATGTTTAAAAATGAGTTTTGCTTTCATTATTATCTAGCTGTAAGAATTGGTGTTCTCTCACTACATTTCTTTCAAGACCTGAGTTGGGTTTGTAGACATCAAAGATCACAGTATTCCTTCCTCCAGTGTCAGAAGCTTCTGGAGTGTGTCCCAAAATCAAAAGTCATTCTTGTACTCAACCTGATATACAGTGAAACCTGAGTAATCTGTATTCTAAGAATTTCTTCAATGCTACATCTATTTTAACCTGATGCAAACTATATAAAAGAATCCAACACTGATTATGTTAGAATAAATCAGGTCTAGTAGAATGTGGAAATTTAAAGGAAATTTCTTTAATTCTTACGGTAATTTGCCAAAAAAGCTGTTTACTACAAGGTGGCCATTTGACAGATTGAGCTGAACAGTGCCAAAAAAAACCCCCAAACTAAAAAGAAAATCCACAGAATGTTGGCAACATTAATTTTCCTCTTCCTTTCCAGAAGTTTCCTTTTCAGGAGATTAATTTCTTCATTCATAAATATTTTTTCTCTTGGCACTTTTATAGAAATTTTAATAAGATACTGCTTTCTCACAAAATGCTTCTACAAATTCAGGAAGGGTGAAATTCCTTCCCAAAGCAGACAAAATGGGAGAGAACCCCAAGGCTACTCCATCCTTCAGCAGGAGTACTATGGAGAGCTCCCTCTATATGGAAATCTGCTCTCCCAAGGAAGGCTGTCTCAGTGGGACAGGGCTGTCTGACTCCAGCACTACAGAGGCTTGGGGTCTAGAGTCTGATTCCCTTTTGGGAGGGAAAGAGAGGGTAAGAAAACACAGTATTCACCTTGATGGCCTATGTGGAATCTCGCAGGAGATAATGCAGCATAAATATATGGTCAAGGTTCATCTATTGTTATCTTTTTGGGACAGAAAGCAAAGCCAGGAGCAGGTACGGCTGCATTTTTGGCAACATTTGGTTCAGATACAAATGCCACTTCCTAATATTTTTTTGAGTGCTACAGATAAAGGAAATGGTTTACATTCCCCACTGTCACACTCAGGGCACACTTGTCTTTAGAGAGGCTTAAGCACCACAAAGTCTTCAGCACCAGTACAAAAATGGGCCTCACATTTCACTTTTGCAATAAAGAGTTTGAATTTCAGTGGGTTTATGGAGGGGATAACATACAACAGGACTCAGACTACGTCCCTTTTTTTGATGGACAAGCTTGCTGCACTGCAACTATATCAGAAAGCTTAAAGTCAACTTTCATGCTGTATATTAATGCACTCCAGGAAGTTCCAATGAAGAGTTGAAGATGGATTTTGACTGGTACATTTACCATGAGGGGTAGAAATAGGGAGTTCCACTGGCTATTTGGTAAGATTACTTATTTAGCTACAGGATTTTGGTATTTCTGCCTATTTACTAAGTTGGAATCACATCATCCTACACTGCCTTATTCTGAGTTTTTATTCCCATCAGATCTGAAGTCCTACACAACTCCATAGAAGGAGAAAAACGAATAAGAAATTTATGTGATTAATAAGTGACTAAAGGCAGGAAATATAATTAATGTCAATCACCATGAATTCATAGCATCCAGAACCTGTCAAATGTGATACATTTTTGAGAGAACAAATATAGCTGGTAAATGCAATGGTGTCACTGTAACTGAGATTTCTGTACAGTTCACGGACAAGGTAGCATACAGTACTCTGAATAAGAAAGGAGAACAAAAACTGGAGAGCCTGTGAAATGGATTTAGAAGGGGCAAGACAGCTGGCATGGAAAATTAACTATGAAAGGGAAGTCATCATCAGATCTCTGCTCCAAGTGGTCTCCTATCCTCCTTTAACTAAATCATGGAAACTGAAGATACTCTGCATCAAATTTCAGTTATTTTAAGCTGTCCTGTCTTCCTCAGTGTAGTACCATGGATTAGACAGTCTGACACAAATTTTATACTCCTTTAACAACATCATGGAAAGTAACAGGTTGGCAAATCACTGATGGCACAGTGAAACTTGCTGTGAGACCACACCACAATTTCTCTGATGCTCCCACTGCATGGGCACTTTTGAGCTGTGGACACAGTTTACCACACTGATACAGCTTAGTTGGAGACCTCCAGATCCTGCTGCCCAAAATCTGCTGCCGCTTCTGGCTATTATTGACTCATCTTTCTCTCTGCCAGTATTCAGTACTGATCAAAGGAACTGTAAATTTATTTTTTTTTAAGGAGAAATGTCAGTGGCCAATTTCCCTGTCAGTCGCTATGATGATTGTAAATTTCAAGCTCCTTTATTTCTTTTATACTGTTTTATCGTCCTGTCAGCTTTCTAGTCCTGGTCTCTAATTTTTACATCCACCTCCAGTGAATACTTTTTCTGAAGGAGTTTGCTGCTACTTTATGATTCTGAAAAGAAATCACATTTAGCAAAAACATCTATTTAAAATTTAAAAACAGCTGTTGGATGCTTACATATCTGCTAGGCTGTAGATGCTGATTCTTTAAAGCAAGTAGCAGCTAGGGATCCACTTGAGATTGATGAGATTTTTTTTTATTGTGAAGACAGATTAGTCCTAAAACTCCCATATAAGTAATTGAGTTCTCTGTTATTTTCCTCAGTCTTTCCAGAAACAAAAAAGATGACAGAATAATATAGCCAGGCAGGTGTCAACTGTGCAAATAGAGGATTTTTCCTGAAATAATCATACTGTCAAATCAGAAAAATAAAAATATAACAAAACAAAACCTTTTATTCCACTAAAGAAGATTTTTAGATGACAAAAGAGAGGGATTTGTGTCAGCTACTTCAGAGCAGAATTCATTAACTTTTTTTTTTTTTAAATAGTATTAATTAATTTTTTTTAATAACCAGAAATATTAACTTATGGCAGATTTGGGAAGCAAAATCAACTAGTTCCACAAAAAATATCTTTGGTAGAAAATTTTCAGATTAATTTTACTTGGATATTGTGGTGAAAAAAAAAAAATCAAGGAAACAAACTTGTGCTGAATATAACAGCAAAAAAAATTCATGTAATCTCATTTTCTTACCAGAATGAATCAAGTGATTCATTTGCCTTGGGAAACTGCAATTAAAAATACAAAACCAGATATTCCTCTAAATCCTGAGAGTAGCCTGTCAGAAGTGTATAATCTACCAAAAGAGTTTGCAAGCAGTAAAATCCTGCAAATGCATTTGGCTCATTTATTTATAGCTTTTAGGGATCTTGAGGTGATGCATAATACTAGAATTTTATATCTAAGAAGGTCTAAAAGGGATCATTCTAACTCCACCCTATACAAATAAAATATTACTGGTGTCTAATCCACACAGAGAAGGATGGTGCCAGATCATTAGCATTTCATTTAATGAAAGTAATGCCTAAATCTGCAGACCCTCTGGAGAAATCCATCTGTTCTCATTAATCAGGGCATCTGTTTAGGCAACTAGCTATTAACAAGAATTCTGTAGTCAGGATGGAAAATCCAAAAATCTTTTCTTTATGAATGTGCTATAAGGTACCTTGTTTTATATTTAGCAGATTTTTTTTAAAATCCTCTCTCTTCTTTCTTGTCCCCCTGCCCTGTCAAACCAACACCTGCAAGTGCTTTACTGAATTGGTGCCTAATCTGTCTTCATCACAGTGAAAGCACACAGATTCCATCTGGGTGATGAGAAGATGGATGTTTAAGCATCCTTCATCAGGCACCAGCCTTGAATAATTGATCTCTGCCTTCACCATCCATGCAGGCACACACACTTGTGTTGGCATGGAGCTGCATCGTAGTCTCTGCAGCTATGCTGGCAGGGAGAGTTTGTAATATTGCTGAGGCATTCCTTAGAGTCCAGTAACCATAATGACACAGATTATTATTTTATTTTGCATTTTATTAAGATGACCTGAGTCTAACACACTAAGCAACAGCTGGAAACAAATAACCATTTCTTTTGAGGGCCGTGCTATTCAGAATGTCTTGATTTTAACAGGCTATAACTTTAAAGAATCAAGTAATTCGTTGTGTGATCTGTACATCATGATGTGCATGAACAAATTTCCACCCACTTGTCATCAAGTTCTGTGAGGAGAAGTAATGTTTTAGCTGGTAAGAAAACCTCCTAGTTTAATTTTATTAAATTAAAAATGATCATTATCACAGGTATGTGAAAACAAAAGACATTATACCCTCCTTCACTTTCCCAGCAATAAAACCAAGCAAAAAGAAAACAAAATCAGTGAAAGAAAAAAAGAAATCTGTGAAATCTAGTATCTGCCTGCTTTCATATGAAATGTAAATTACTCATGGAGAAAAAAGAACTGATGCATTAAATTGAAATATGAAACTGTTTCCCTCACCTCCAATTATTTTTGTTTGATTTGTTACCCCAGTGGAAATGGCAGTATTATTATTAGAACCAACTTCAATAAGAGGTAAAGCACAGTTGTAGTGACCTGCATACATGCTGGGGAATGGGGAACTTGAGCTCTAGTTCTGGTCCTGAAACTAATAACTTTGGAGGCCCCAGGCATTGTGCTCTGGCCTCAGATCAGCACTCTATCCCTCTTCAGCACAGCGTTAAAGTACAAGCGTAACTACATAAGACACTCTGGGATTTAAGCAACTGCTTAACTGCTTTGCACTACAAGATATTTGTTGTTTGCTGTTGAACCATTGAGTAATAAAGGAGACATAGAATGAAACAGATCTTTAAGGTGCTGGCTGAAGCCTGTGTTAGTTTTTATAATAGTATAAGAATAACTGACATAGCAAAAATAAGCATTGGACATTGGACACAGATATAATCAGTTAAATTAAAGAGAAAGAGATGTTCCCCAAGGAGAGCTCTAAAATCTGACACTTGCCTCATCCCTGGTGAGCCAGAGAGATTATGATTATGATCTTCTAAGGTTGCTAAAGAATTTGCTCTATTGATGCTCGCCTGATATTAAAGAGAGTGTAAAATTTATACCAAGAAGTTTCTGATGTAGAGAAATACAGTATTTCCTGGAATAACTTTAGTAACTTTCATGTGATTCTTTAAGACAAAACTCATTAAAAAACAAGCATATCTTTGTATATGCTTGTCAACACAAATAGTTTGATCTTTAAAACTGATGAGCAGCAACAGCTCCTTAAGCCAGTGGAAGCTGTGATTATTCTGCATTGTGCCAGTTCAGACCCTATGTTTGTCTTTGCTTCCCTATTTATAGAGATGATAATACCTATTTACCTATGTGGGATGACTGACATCAACTCTCTGAGACTGTGCAGTAAGATTCCAGCGTACATTAAAAGCCTGCCAGTTCAGTATATTCAGAAATATATGAATTTTTGCTTTTAAAACAAATGTATATATATATATATATATAAGATTATTAACACTTTACATTTTAATGGGAACCATAACAAGGAACTGATATAACTTCTGAATATATTTGATTTGAAGCAAAAATATCACAGCAACATAACTTTCCTTAACACAAAAACTTCCATGAAAAATAAATTTGCCCAATAAGGCATTATGGAATCCTAGCTGTGAAAATAAACAGGTGTTTAAGATACTATAAAAAGAGACTTAACATCTGGAAAACTCATACTCAATTTGCAGGCTAAATGTAATTTAGTCTCTCCTCTTCTACATGTATCTGATTATGTTCACAATATCAGTGAGAAATTCAAAGTAAAGACTGGAGAATTAAGCATTCCTTGACTGCTTGACTGAGGAGAGTGCATGATGGGTCCCTTGCAAAAGATGAAAGTCACAACCTGGCTGTGAAAATTCAATACTTTGACAAGCAGTGTTCCTCTTAAGGACTCTAACAGAAAAAAAGGTTAGAAAGTGGGATGTACTAATAATGCTAATACTAATAAGATACTGTAAGACATGAAAAATATTTTTTTCTGGGTGATTCATAGGGCAAAACTGGAGATGAGACATGACTAGAGATTGAGGGGGGTGATAGGGAATTTAGCTTTGACAAAGGAGTTGTGTCTGGCTTTTTTTGTGCTTTACTTTCCCACATATAGGTCATGTTGTGGATAACACAATCCTCAGGAGAAGGGCTGTTCCCCAATAGTGCAGATTAAGAAAAGAGCATATTACAAAGAGTCTTTAATAAACAGAAACACTGTGAAAATGCCACCTGATTACTTTGGAAAAGGCTAAGAAATTCCTTTGGATCTTAGTAGTAGACCAACATGCAACGTACCACAGGATGTGTGAACTGGCAGCAGTCATCAAGGAAGCTGCTATTGTCACTTCTATCTACAAAAAGATCTTACCAACATCCTTGATTATGTAGTAGAAAAAACCCAAATTTCACTCATCAGTTGGCAAACTCTTCTCAGACTCATATACCCAATTGCAGTCTCTGTCTGAAAGCCTAGGGGGGAAAAAAATAATAAAATAATTACAAAAATATGCAGATTGTTGGAGCAGAGATATGTTTCTGCAAGAAATTTGCTTGAAAGTAACTTTCAGTAATGTCTAGTTTGAGTACTAAAACCTAGGATGGAATTTGAAGGGAAAAGATTCACCACAGTTATACGATGTTTAAATTGAACAGGTAATAATTTCCCTTTGGTGAAGTTAGCAATAGTGCAGTTGATTTCACTGGGCCCATGTTTAATTTAATGATGTTTTTGATCAGCTTTAACCCTCTGTTGGGTGCATCTAATCTTTTATTCTCTCGTGGTTTTAGTTAAGAAGTGACAGTTCCTTCATGCAATGACCCTTTGTCTAGATCTTTCAAAAATTTTTCCTGAGTCTTCTTGAATTTTGTTTATAGTACAAAAGATATAAATCACTTTTAGAGAAAATGTATTGTCTTGAAAGTTCATAAAGCCAGACAGGAAAACATAAGGTGTTTCCATTTGCAATACCTTTGATGGTCATTCAACCTTCTCCTGCAACATTACTCCCTTAAGGGAAAAGGGGTTTTTGTTATTTCCTTCCTCTCCAAAACTTCATTGACTGGTAACAGCTTTGATGCCTTTATAAATTGTTACAATTCCTGTAGCTGTATAGGGCTGAACCACAAGGTGCAGCCTCATTATGAATTCCCTCACTGTTCTGGCTCACTTCTCTCTGAGCTCAGAGCTGTGTAGTCAAACGCAACCTTTTGCATAGATGATCTTTCATAAAAACACAATCCAGATATAGTTATGTGTAAGGTAATTGATTTATTTATATCCAATAGAGATTAAAACTTATAAATCAACTTTAACTTCATATAGAAGTGAACTGAATAAAAGTGACACATATGTTAATAATAAATTTTTTAATTATGCAATTTGGCTAGTGAAATTTATTTTCTCTGAGAAGAAGACTAGTTAACATAAAAAATTTATTATTTTTTTTCAGCCATGATTATATCAATAGAGTAAGAAACTTCTAACATTCTGTATTTTTATACTGGTCCATGCAGATCAACCACGTACTGAGATCTGAAATGTTTGCTACATGGGAACTTGTCATTTAGAACAAGATAAAATGTAATTCAAGAGGTCTGTCCTGCACATATTTTCTGTTAAAGGCACTTCTTTTCATAACACCCTGTAAAATGCTAATCCTGTGATGTCCAGCAGCAGTCTCCTGAAGCCATGTGCATCCTTCTGAATCTTTATATTGCTATGCTCTAGGCATGTGTTAAGGTTCAAGCACAGAGTATCCTGTCAGTGTAGAAGTTGCTCCACAAAAGACTAAAAAAGCAGAGAAAAGAACTGTTTCAGGAGATGGAGACATCAATAGAAGGAGCTTATCTAAAATTAGAGCCAGATACCTCACCAAGCCCTAAATAACCCTTTATTTTATGTAGCCTTTGTTTACCAGATTTCTTTTCTGCATGAATCATAAAAATGTACCTCTGGTTCAGAATAAATGGTACCCAAAGCTAGCAGAGCACACCCCTATTTTTTTTCTCATTGTAAAATTAATCCCAGTGTGTTAGAGAAATGTATTAATTTAAATGAGTGAATTTAGAAGCAGTATAACTCAGAGTACACTTTCTTTTTCCTACCTGCCTATCTACCCTGTCTGCTCACCATCCTTAATGAGAGTCAGACACCTCAGGTTTTAAAAGTCAACAAAAATCCATCACAGTCTGGTGACATATGTTGTATTACATAATTGGAACTGCTTTATGAACCCTCCAACATTGCATCTGAAATTTTAACAACAACTTCGCTTTCTCTTCTTTGTGTGGAAGCCAACCTTTGACGCACATAGCTGGAAGGTAGATTTATACTATGTAAATAAAAATTATCCTGGTTAGGAATGTTTTGACTCAGATTCCCTGCCCTGCTCTTCCTTCCCACAGAGGCAATAGTATTATTTTGATACTGAAATCCTTAATGAGAAAGTGTTTTTTTCAGTGAAACTTCCAGGACGAAACTCAAACAGATCCTGAAAGCCACACAAACCTGAAACTCTCATCTCAAAAAACCCAGTTGCAGCAGAATTCTATCTCAGAGCATATTAGAATGACTGACTTGTCCTCCAAGTTTCTTTAGGTGGAACATCCATTCTGCCTGGGAGATTGTCACTGTAGTCTGATGACTCTTGAACAGAATCAATTCTATGCTAAGCATGAGGCAGAGTAAATCTTGAACTTGGGCCATTCATATCTTAGAAAGCTCTTGGGCCACCTCCAATGAATCGGAGGATGCTGAGGAGTCTTCTCTTTTTCAGAAGGCAAAGCAAATGACAATATTACAATTATCAGAGTTTATATTTGATCATAAAAAGTAATTGAATAAGAATCTGAAGATGGAACTGGAGTGAAAGGGAGAAAGAAATAGTAGAGTGCACAGTTCTGAACTCAAAAAAAAGAACTAATTACATAATAAGGGCAATAAGCTTCCAAAGTAGGCCTAGAGAGACTCTGGAGATTGTTGGTAGGATCCCTCCAGAAAATAAAAATTTAACTAAATAAACAGAAATCATAAGAACTGGCAGTTGCTGAAAAATTGGTAAAAAGTGTCAACAGGATAAAATTTTAAAGAATGATAGTAATGAAACCTTGCCCTTGCAATAGCAAACAAAAACTTATAGTAAATATAAACATAATGTAACATGGGCAGAGTAGTATAGGAGGGCAGATCTGGGATGGGGGAGTTCTATTTTAAGAGACACACTGAACACAATTTAGTACTGGACCACAGGACCCCCCAAGTGCAAAAGAGACTAATGGACCATTTCAGATAGGGTAAATTGCCTGAGGGAAGCTGCTGTTGGGCAGCAGTGACCAGAGGGACTGAATCACATCCAATGATTTACCAAAAGAGGTGACAAACAGGAGAGAGTCCAGAGCAATGAAACAAGTGTTGAAAATGTCATAAACCCTGGACTCACAGAAGTGAGAATAAAAAGTGTTAAAAGGAAATGATACAGATTTAGTTATTTGTTCACCATTAATTTTCAGGCACTTACTTATGATGAAAAATTTAAGTAGTGTTAAGCACTGGCAGAACAGCAATGTCTCAGAAGGTTTAATGAACAGGTTAGATGAAAATAGCTAAAGATGCCTCAGATATATCTTGTCCCACCACTAAGCTGGGAGCAGAAGTAGCAATACCTGAAATTCTCCTCCCTCCAGCCTCACTTTTCCACATCTGTCCCCTCTTACTTCTCTGGTTTGTATGCTGAGAAGGTGGCAGTCTGATGGTGAGCAGAAGTGATATGATAGAAAGAGTTAACAAAGAAGACAGGAAAATAGGAAGGAAAGTCATTCTTCACAGTTATGCTCATCACTTTTTCAAACAAGGATATGGTGCTATTTTTAGCAAAGTTCCTGGAAGCACAACATGCTGAATATTCATTATCCACAGCAAAAGATACAAGATGGTGAGCAACATTGTTCAAATCTCTTTTCCTTCACAAAAATGAACAAACTTCAAAGCCACATATATCAAGTACTTGAATTTGCTTGTGCAGTTTTTTGCAATGAGAGGTGGCCAGACAACTTCCAGCAAATGATGAGTCTCTTTCTTAAAAAACATAAAAAGGTGTTAATCATTCAAAGTATGTTTTTGTTTGAGATCTAACACGTCCATGACGTGCTGTTTTCCTCATGACTTGTCTGCCACCTCAGCTGCCAAACTAGGAAGACCTGGTCAAGGACTCCTCAAGGGCATCCAAGTTTCTTGTGTTTCAGGATGCAGGTGGCCTAAACTGGAGGGCAATCAGGCACTGCATTTCCCTGTGAAATGGAGTTAATTTCCCTTGTACTGCTGGACACTTTCATCGAGATTCTTCATCAACTTTCCATTGCTTTCAAGGGAAATAAACATTTCCATGAGAAGAGAAGTCGCTACACTAGAAACATAAGCTTCCATATGGAAAACAATTTCTTTATCTTCAGAAATGGGCTTGAACTACAGATACTACAAAGCAGGGACACAAAGGAAGCAATAAAATTGTTGCTTAAGGGATCAGCACTCATACTATGTAAAGCATAGGAAGTAGTTCTGTGAGAGGGGAAAATATGTTTGTGAGCACACAATTAAATAACTTTGTTTTCTTATTTAGGGACTAGTCTGACTTTCAGAGGCTATCTAGCATCTGCTAGGAAGATAAGTTTCCCAAGTGCTCTTTTAGTTGATGATCATTTAAAATAGATTTTGTGCACATAAGAGTGATTCTGAGTTAACAGCAGCACATCTCATGATTCAGTGTGGCAAACAGCCAGATGAAGATCACAGCCTCACTGACAAGTCTCATTCTTCTCAGTCCTACTTCAGAGCTCACAGATACCTGAAATAGATTGCTTTGCATTCAAAATGGCCTGCTGTGTAGCACTACGTACCTTGGAAAACCTGCATAATTTGTAGAATCATAACTAAAAGGCAGAATGGACTATTAGATCATCTTTCTTTGTAGTCATGACATGATGGTGACATTTCAGATCAGTGACATCTGCCAAATGGCTTTGGATATTTTACTTTTCCTTAAAGGGCTTGCTGCCATATTGTGCATAAAATCTCACTACTGAATATTTTAAGATTAGTGGGAATTCAATTGGAGCAGGAATCATCATTGGATTTTTAGGGAAACCCAGTCTGTGAGGACCAACATGCTGTGAATGTTCTATAGATTGTTCAATGCTGCACATATGATTCTTGTACTTCATGTGTATTTTCCCCTCAGATCTACCAAAGCTACATCACATTGTTTTGCATGCTTCCTGCTGATTTTTTCCAAACAAGCAATGAGGTACATTTTGAAGAAAACTGAGCTATTCTTCGGGTTTCCCAGTTTGCGTTTCACCTCACTACTCGACATCTACACCAGAAAATTCAAGCATTTCCAGGAACACCTAAAACATTTGTTAAACTGCTAGAGCAGTCCCAGACACACTTCGGCACATTTTATGCCTCCAAAGCTGCCCCTGAGTAGCTCACATACACCACAGGCCTTTCTAATAGGCAGTCAGCACACAGCTGCTCCTTTTTGGAGGGATGGGGTAATTTACTAGCCCAGATGTAAGGCATTCTGTTGGCTTAAGTACCTGGGAATGCTCATGGCACACCTGATGGATCTCCAGACTCAGGAATAAAGATAAACAAGCAATCAAAGCTAAAATATTCACCAGGCACCAAGAAGATGGAATGACCAGAGCTAGGCAAGGGCATGAGAGAAGGTACTATTCAGTCAGATTTTGTCACACACATATATGCATGCATCACACAAAGCTTTAGTTGCTTAAATGAGGTATCTCCACTCTTCTGGTATAACAATCTAAATCTGATTTGATGTTAAAAATGAAAACACATACAACCTATTGCTATTACAGAAGTTATTTATCTCTCAATTTTGCAAAGGTCTTTTTTCTACTATTCGTTTAGGTGTTGTTTTCTCCCTAAGTACAGAATTACCCAGATCTACTCAGCTGAAAATAATCAAATTATGTACAATAAGACAGTCAGAAAATGCAAATAAATTGTGTGCTAGAAATAATCATATATGGTACCAGGAGGAAAAAGAAAGAAAAAGAAACACAGGTTTTAGGAACCCCCTGCAAACAAGGTGAATCAAAAATTTTCATTGATATTTATTCCTAGCTCTGTTACAGATTTTCTTGTACCTCCCTAAGGTTATTCAACAGTCTTGGATTTTCTGTTTCTCATAAAAGCACATTGATTCTGATGCCACTTAGAAGAAGCTTTGGAACTTGAAAACATTCTCATTTTCAAATTACTTTACCTTCTTCAGATGAAAAGATCCATAAGGATGCAAAATATTATTTCAGAATCTGAAGAGGCTTTTGAGTTCTGCTCAACCATATCTTGATATGCAAAAAGACAAGAAATTATTGACAGGAAAATGCACCTGACACTTCATGTGGCACAGTAATAATGACTATTTTATTGGCAAAAGGAGTGAATAAAAAAGTAAAGGAAAATTGTATAACCAGTTTGCATGTATGTATTTATATTGCTGGCATGATTTCAAATGAAAATACTGTCCTAAAGGAAAGGTAAGTAGGAAGATATTTAATTTAACTTAGAGTCAGGCAGAAGCAGAGAAGGTATAAGGTGTGAAAACAACTCCTATTTTTTTCCCCCATGGAAAACCCCAATTGGATTTATAAATATCTATGATTCACATAAAGCAGAGATTTCTTAACATGTGCAATCCAAGAGAAAGGCAGTGCTCAGAGAAAGACACTCTCTGTGTCTTTCTTTGTGAGAAAGACTTTCGTCTTCCAAAAAAGCTGCTGTCTTTTGAGCCATTATTCTTCCCAGACTCTAGCAGCTATATACACTATATTTTAAAGTAATCTCTAAGAATTTTATACAGCAAGAAGAGCATCTGTCCCTGTAAAAAGTTAAGATGGATAGACTCTGAGGTGTAAAGCAGATTTGTGTCCTTATTCTTTGTTATTTAGAAACCCATGGACCATCTCTAATGACTAGACCTCTTAGCCTTCAATTGTTGTAGTCAAAAGATACATGTAGTAATAAACTGTTAAATTCATTAATGACTCATCCCACACAAGGAAGTAGCTGAGTGTTATGAGATAATTTGGCACAGAAATACAGATGAGTCCACTTTGTAGCAAACCTACCAATTCAGGTAACACTGAACTCTACTTGCATAGACAGGAACTGGAACATTTGACAAAACAATTTTTTTTAACTTGACTGTCCAAGTAATCTGACATAAACTGGCATAACAACTCCAGCAAATATTTTGTTATGATGGTGTAACCCACCTATGTGTTCACTTCCCACAGATTATACTGCTCCAGCACCACCCAGCCTGTGCCATGCAGGTTTGCAAACCATAAAACTGAATCCTTCTTTCTGTCCAGGCACTTCAATTCTGATACATTTAAGAAAATTTGCCTCCTCTCATCAAAGTTGCCGTGATCACATTCAGAGCTATGAACTCTTTGCAATGAACTCAGGACATTTAGCATATTTCTTCAGAAAAGAGAAATGTTAACTGTAGAATTAATTAATACAATACAATTAAAACAAAGATTGGAGTAGTCAGAGAAGATCTAGTGATCTTGATAGCCAGGTAACTTAGATTTCACCTATTGCCCTGTAAGCAAGAATGGGGCCTTGTAGTCATCTTTACAGCTCTATCAGCAGGTGTCAGACCTCAGGCAGTCAATATGTGCTTTTGACTGGTTTTCTGTTGTGTGTCTCCTGACAAAGTGTATGCTGTGTACCAAGGAACCTCAGTAATGAACACATTTAGCACCTAATAGTTAAACTCTCGCCTTAAAGTTATTTTATATGACTAATCCTTTGGCAAGGGAGGAGGTGTTTCTCCTTCATGGAGTCCTTCTACATTCTTTTCATCAAACTTATAGGAAGGGATTTTCAGGGAACACTTTCAGCAGCTTTATGTGCTTCTGAGGCCAGTCAGAGTTTGTAGCAGTAAGACCTGCATTGTGGAAACAGAATTTATTCCACTGCCTAAGAAGAAAAGATACAAGGTTTATCTGGAAAAATATCTGTCTGGATTGTACAGAAACGTTCAGAGCAAGCAAGAGGACTCACTCAAGAACATTTCTTCATGTACAGAATTTAAGATTATTTCTATTAGCCAGAAAATTAAATCATATTATTGAACTATGTATGAATCTTTGATGAAGAATTTGGAGGAAAGATATTAATAAGTATTTTGACTGAGAATTATTAAAGGCTAGTTTCATTTTTACAAGTACACAGGAAGCATCTGAATTGTAAAGTGTTCCTTTATACACAGCTCATTTATTGTAAGTAGATCTGAGGCTCTTATTTCACTCTTGATGTAGATGACTGGTACAGCAGGTTCCTTTCCTTCTCATTTAGAAAGGAGCTGCTGAGCTTAGTGTACTTCACTTTCTTTCAATGGCCACAACAGCAATTTGTGCAGGCAGGTCATTAGCATATCATAACATCACACTGCAATGTTTATGGATGAAATACTATCATTAAAGTACGTGCTATTCTTGTGCAAAAATCAAGGAACTCTGAAGGTTTTGTCTCCAACACAGCACCAGAATGAAGCAAGGGAGAAGCTGATGATGAAAAATGCAGATCTCATAATGTGGTAAAGCATCCAGATGGGAAGGTCACCAATTACAGCACTCTTCCTGTGGCCTCCTTTTCCAACCTAGCACAGTTGTACCCCATTATCTAGTATATGTCCTTCTTTGAAAAAGAAAAAAAGAAATCTAGTATTTGGTATTGTCAATATATGAAAACCCAACAAAGATATCTAATTGAGTGTATTCATGGGCTAGGGTAAAGGTTCCAAAAAGAAGGATCTGAGGAAGGCTGACCTTGTGGGGAGAGGAGCTCTGAGAAAGAGGAAAAAGCTGGGATGAATTCTGAGATACAGCTGATTCTAGGGCAGGAAGGAGGAGACTCTGATGCCATGAAGGAAGACACTTGTCAAAAGGTTGAAATGAGCCAGAGACTCCTTAGACCAGAGGAGCTGGGCTCTAGAGTCAGATCTGATCTCAGTTTGAGTGGTAGGTCACAACATACAGCAACTCCCATCTGGCCCTTCTCACTCAGCATCAGTGTGTACATCAACACCAGCTTCCTGTTCCATTCCTCCTGTCATATCCTTTACAGTTTGAAATTCTGCAAGCCCACTGGTCCTTCACGGATTTTTTTATGGTAAAGACACAATGAGATGCTCCCATTTAAATGACATTGTTCTGCTGTTACTATTGCACTTGACTGGTAACAGACAAGTTCAATAAAACCATGAAGGGTATCCTCAAAAATGTTTTGAACAAAAAAATAGCTCACTCTTGACACAAAGAACCATCAAAGTTTGAAAGAAGACACAAATTGTAACACTGGAATCAAGCCTGCTCTCTTGCTTTCTTCTTTTTTTTTTTTTTTTTTTTTTTTTTTTTTTTTTTTGTGTAATCTACAAAAATAGGGATCAACTGAAAAAGTTTCATCTGGACCTGATTTCTCTCAATGAATTTTTTCTGAGTGTTCAATTTTTAGCTTGGACCCAGCTGATGAATTATATATGTTCTAAACAACAGAATTACAATGAAGCTGCCTGACTGGGATGGTGGAGAATGGGAGCAGGGAAGCAAAGGTTAAAATTAAAACCTGAGGATAAGTATATGTAATTAAAAAATCATCTAACAAATATGCATAAATAAAATAACTGGAGGGGAGGAAAAAACCCTATGGAAGTCATAAAATAAGGAAAAAAAAAAAGATCATACAATTTGCAGCTCTCTTAGGAATCCTGAATATTAATTGAATCACAATAGTAATAAACTGTAAGTTTTAAAATACTTCTTTCTTGACTCTCCGCCAACAGAAATTTAGTGGCATGAACCCACCATCTTGCAGAGATCTCCAGAGATGAAAAGACTATAGATGTGCATAAAGTGGCCTAGATTAATACGATGACACTTCAAAAGCACAAGTTGGAATATTCCCCATTTCATCTTGAGTTGTGAATAATTCATCACTTTAAAACATGGGGGTTTTAAAACTTAGATGCAGACATAGATGCATAATTATTGAATTTCCTTTGATCCGCACTGTTTGTTTAATCAGTTACCTAACATTAGGAAGTATGCCTTGTAATAATTGTAGTTAGAGTTTTCTTATATAATAGAAAAAGAACAGGGGGAACAAAAAGACTTGATAACAATACTAAAACATCCAAAGCCATTTTTACAAATCTTTTTAGCAGTTCTTTGTGTAAAATCTTTGTGTTTTCTACATTAGGGATAGGTGGAAGTTAGGTCTCCATGACTCAGTTCAGTGTGATATTCTAACTTTGACTAAATCTTTGATTACATCCTAGCTTGGATGACAAATTTATCTAGAACTGTAGAAGCTACACACCACTGAAAAAATACACATATTGTGTTTTCTTGAAGTTCCATAATCTATTTTGATACAGTATAAATGAATGGTTTAGCTTGTTGCAACTGTGTTAATTATACTAAACATGTACACTTATCTCTATAAAGAAAATATTTTAAGATATTATTTAAGCCAATGAAACTTGGTAAAAGATCTTTCATTCATGTTATTATCCTGCTCTGTTCCTGTCAAATTCTATAGAAGATGGCTTCTAACCAAGATAAACTATATATAGTTGAAGTGGCTTTAATACACTTAATTACAAACTAAGATTTGTTAATTTTCCCGAACAGATCAGTTTTACAACTTGGACAAACATGGCTCACCCTCTTTAGGTGTGAGACATGATTATGAATTAAAGACATTCCCTACTGCTCCGAACAAAACAAAGCTACTTCTGAAATCTTTCAGTGCTCAACAGGAGCACAACAAGGGCAGTTCCAGGACCCAACAGGGAGCAGAATTCACAGCTGTGCGTTCCCAGCTTCTGCAGGCCTTAGGGAAGATGGCTATAATCCTACAGCCTCCTTTATCTCACCCACCTAAGCTACAAGAGATGGTAGTCCAGGTGTCCCAGTTATTTGCCTGCATACATGAAGACCATAAAAAGGCCTAGCAAGGAGCAAAGTATAAATAAGCCACACTATTCTCATAGCACTTTAAGTGAAGACTAACCTCTCTTTGGCCCATAATATTTTTCCCATTAGCTTTTAGAAGTTGTCCACTTGAAATCAGCTGAAAAAATGGATTTACATAATTTTGAGTCAGTTTTGACAGAACTGCTGTTCTGTCTTAGCTCAGTCAGAGATCTAAGTTATTTAAGAGGGCATTAAATTATAAGGATGTTCTAGAAAAAAAGTCTTGCCAGTGCATGAAAGAAATGAAACTATCCTGAAGAATGCATCTCTAGTGATCTCAGCTTCTGAAAGACATTTCCATTTTCTTTCAAATCTACAGTTTATTATCCCCATTCCATAAAACCTCATGGTTCACACTCAACTATAATGGAGACACACTTATTCTTTAGAAATATTAGGAACCTATGTGAAATCCTGCCCCTCATGAAACCCATCAGTTTTGACAATACCTGTAAGAGGACTGAGCCTTCATCTGATGCTCCAATGCAGAACATTTTTAAATCAGTTCAAAAGTGGCATTGACTCAATGTCAATTTGGTGGTGGATCTATAAGACAAAAGTTCTTCTTGTAGTACCTTTGTGTGATCCCCAGCAGACTGAATAAGCCTAGAACTCATTTTCAATACAGAATAAGAACAGTTATCTTTCCCAATCTCTGCATGGATGATGGGTAGTAGCAGTGTGCAGTGGAACACCCTTCCATACCCTCCAAGAAGGAAACCAGCAGCTGTGTCTACTCTTTATAGCAACTTACCAGGATTTTCCTTCCACTGCCATGTTTGACATCTCTTTGAACCCAACTAAGCTACTGGCATCCACAGCATCCTGTAGACATGCAGTGGGAGTTGTGTGTCTTTATTTTCAACTTGATATTAGAGTGTTCTATTTGCTATTCTCTTGTTACTGTGTTCTGAGAAACAGTGAATAGTATTCCCTACCCGTCTCCTATATGACATTCTCTATATCATATCTGCCTTCTGTCATATTTTTCAGGGAAAGGGTTCTAATTTATTTAGTCTCTTCTTACACACAAGCTCCCCATCACCCTTGCTGTCATTCTCTATTGCTTTTCATTTCCTCTGAAGCTTGAAAGGGAACAACTGTGAAGTTGCACATATTGTTCAAGGTGCAGGTGCACTGTGAATTTGAATGGTGGCATAACCATGTTTCCTGCTGACTTCCTTACTCTTTTCCTAGTACATTCTACCACCTGACTTTGCTTTTTTGATCACAATTGAGTGCCATGGTGATGTTTTCTGAGCATGAGCTGAAATCACTCCCAGACTCCTTCCTGAGCACTAATTTAGAGATATTTGCTGTGTATGTATTTTTAGGTTTGTTTTTTTTTTCCTGAAAGCTCAAATGGCTTTAATCAATACGGAATTTCCTCTGTTATTTTATTGTCCAGTCACCAGTGTAAGGCTCCTCTTTCACAGCTGGTTCCCTATTTGACCATGCTGAATAAATGTCTCTCATCAGCAGGTTTTGCCTCCTCACTTTTCATCTCTTTCCTCTTACCAACTGACATGCAGAACAGCACAGGATCACTGTGTGGTGTCTTTGATACCTTCCCTCTACTAATGTTTTATCCATTAAATAGCTACTAATCCAGGAAAGGATTTTATCCTATGATAAATTTTGGGTTCTAAAAGAGTACTCAATAAGAAACAGCAGTCAAAGGTTTTTTGAAGGCCTAGATACAGACATAGAAATTGAGTGTACAAATATAAATCAACTAAATCTTAACATTCTTTACAAAATTAATAGTTTTTCAACTCAATGCTACTTTTACAGTTGGCATACTAGCTGTTCCTCGAGATGCCTAACAATGCATTCATATGTTTTCACATTTTTTCTGCGGTGGGATTTTTGGAGGGCTTTTGTTTATGTTAGAGTTTGATTTTTTGGTGTTTTTTTTGTTTGGTTGGTTGGTTTTTTGGACTTTTTTTGCTGTTTATCTGTTTGGTGCTGTTTTCCCCAAACACTAATTTGCCTGGTATTAAGAGAAAATTTACTACCTTAGATGCCATATGATTTTTTTAAGTGGTGTCACTTTTTCTCCTTATTATTCCTTTGCATTTACACCACTTAAAAGACTCTGCCTATAACACAATAAGTAACTCTGCTAGTATTTCATGGCAAACACCACAGGTTTTTTTTTTTTCTATTTACATTTCCATATATTTTTACTTTCTAAGTATTGTTTTCTTTCTAATGAAGACTCACAATCATCTTGTTTCAGAAATTGCTTTTTAACAAAAACCAACTGATTTTATTTTCAACTTCCAGGACATTTGAAAAATTTGGGACCATCCCTTATCTTTTTGCATTCCTACAGACACTTGTCTTCTACTTTCAGAAGCTCTTAAACCAGATGCACGTGGTTCAGGAAGTCCATGCAGCCCCATTCACCGTATGGCAGGTGATGAAGGACTCAACAATGTCAAAAATTCTTCCTGTCCTTCAATAGGGTTATTCCAGGAATGTGCTCAGTAGAACAAAGTGGTTTAATCCAGCACTCAGATATTTTGAGAAGAACTGTAGAGATCCTGTATGCCATAGAAAAAGCAAAACACCTAGAGGAGGGAATTTCAAAGATTCTCCCTAGACAAAAAGGTGCAAATAAACAAAAGCAGGGCTGTGAAAAGTGACCAAATACTGGTATTTTTCTTAAGAAGGGCTGGGCACCTGACTGGAGCAGATTCAAAAATCTTTTTTCTCTGAAAAGAAGTCTTAGGTAGGGAATCAGTGACAGACCAACCATTGGCAGTCAGGAATTGCCAAGTCACAGAATCACAAAATAACATGATCTGGAAGGGGTGTCTGGCAGCTCTCTGATACAGCACTTGCTCAAAGTAGAGCCACCATCACGGCTAAATCAAGCTGCTCATCGCTGCATCAAAGTACATTTGAATCTGTCCAAGGATGGAGTTTCCACAGCCTCTGGGTTCCCATTCCAGATCTGGGTCACCTAACTTGGGACTTTTTCCTCACTAATACCAACGAGAATTTCTCTTCTTGCCTAACGTCTCTGGCAAGGTGGCAGAGGTTTCAGTGTGGAAGGGGCAGGGGGTAGCTGGGAAGAGATGAGCCCTCATTTGCTTTTCTGTGCCATCTCCCTGGCTGTGGAGGCACCACTGCCCCTCCTTCTGGCAGTGCAGATCCTGGTAACTCAGAATTTCATTGAGGAAAAGCTCAACAACTTTGACTCTGGCTGAGCAGGCACCTCCACTTGCAGTGCTCCTGCTAGAAACACAGCTCATCTGTGGCTGGGAACTCTCTAATTGAAGCCACTCACTGTTAAATATCCTCACACTGCCCCCTTCCCTTCCCTTCCCTTGGGAATTTTAGCATCAAACCTCCTCCAGAGGTAAGGCTTAAATTCCTGACTATTAAAGATGACATTATCCATACAGATGAAAACTGGATAAACCTCACCTGGTTAGTAAAAAGGCTGTTGAGACCTTCAGGCAAAATTCCTGTTCCTGGCATCCAATTCTGTTATGTAAAATTAAAGAAAAGGAAGTTTAAAATAGTACAAGAATGTGTCCTCAGGCCACCTGCTTGTGTTCTCCCTCCCCTTACAGCCAGTTACTCCCAAATTCTTTCTCTCCTGCTGGAGTCTAGATATTCATTTTCCACTACCCAAAAGCTCCAGTCTGGAGTCATAAGGGAATCCTGTCTGAGAGAATGTTTTGCTGACCCAATTCAGTTTCTAAGGTAAGGAATATACCTGAGCAACTCTGTTGTTTACTGCAAAGCCAATATTAACTTTCAGTTTGCACAATTATAGTTTTAAATAAAAATATCTCCTTTTAAGTGTCTTAGAGGTTTTAAAAAAACCCAAAGAAATTATGCTCATATTTTCCGTTTACCAAATTTACTAAGCATTTAAAGAACCATCACACCAAAGACCGCAAGATACATAGCAATAGGTGAAAGGAGTAAAAAAGATCCAGGAAAAAAAAGATTATACATATGACAATTAAACTGAAAATGAAAATTTTTTGTTTGAAGTCAGTCCCTAGACAACACAATCTGCACAGACTGAACAATCTGTATGATCTCAAGGCTCACTCTAAATATTATTTTGTGAGTTAAGAAGAAATAAACCCTGACAAAGTACTCGAGAACACCATGCAGCCTCTGATACAACCTGGAAAAATTGTTCAAGTAGAGTGGTAAAGAAATTTTGTCATGTTGAGAAAGTACCTTTGCACTGTACAAAAAGAATCTTTATTAGTAAGAGACTTTCTACTCTGAAAATCAGGCTTTCAGGATCAATCAAAGATCCCATGGATCTTTGTGCTTTGAAGAGGTGTTTGTTATTTACTAGTTTGTGTAAGAATCAGCTCAAGAAGTAACCTAATTACAACTGGACAGGACCTAGAAAAATAGTTGGGGAAAAACCTTTATTCTTATTGAGTCAGCCTTCAGGCATCTCTAGTCAGGTTTTTTTTAGATTTTTACTTCTGTGCAGCTTTGAACATACTGTTCTATATCCAAAAACTTGCTCTCCACTAATGCACGAGACATATTTTGTTACCAAGCATCTATGCAAAACATCTTAAAATAATGAGGAGATTTAATGCACTGTAACTCATATTAAGATAGACATTCACAGTAGTTCTTACAGGAAAGAACTCCTAAAAGAAGGCAAAAGTATAAATTACAAAGCAAGGATAACAGAAAATAATCTCAGTAGTACAGCAGCCGAAGACAGATAAACAAGAACAGCCATCGCAGTCTGACATACAAGATGTTCATTACTCATGACTCTGAGCAATAGCAGATCACTTTGCATATTTATTAATTCTTGTATTACAATGCTGGCAATAAAATGTGTTCCTTGTCATGAAATGCTACATATTAAAAAGCAGGCAGAATAAATTAGTTTAGGCTCTGTTCATGACTAGCAACTGTGTAGCACCAATAAATTAATGCTTGAGGGACATTAATTTATTTTCATGCAAAATTCTGTTGTGTACATGTCACATTAATTCTTCTTTTGGACAGGTGAGTAGCTGAAACTGAGGGAAATGTATAACCCCAAATGCCATGAAGACTAGGGTATATACTGATGGGCAGAAAATGTGTAAGTGAAGGTTTATATAATGCCCATGTCCCCTGAAACCAAATTGGCTATAGCCCAGTGTATTTCTAGGAAATGGAGGTTGGAATGATGTACCAATGTGGCTACTAGTCTAATGAAATTTAATGGCACCCTTCTAAAATTCCCCTCTGGCCTCATCTAATTACAAGCCACTGGTAATTCTTCCTCCGAACATTTATGCACATAGAGAGATCAGATGAAATACAAACTTCTAGAGGATCAACACTGGGAGCTGGTGCACATAATCACCAAAAACCACAACTGTTTAACTCATCCCTTGGACAAGAGTTGTGCTCCCCTCTCCATGCCCATGAGTGATTTTTTTTCAGACATTTGTACCTCTTCTTCTTTTCCAAATGCCCCTTTGGTCAATGGATTTTTGCTCTTTCAGTTTTTGCTTATTAGTATAATAGAATTATTGAATCATTCAGGTTGGAAAATACCTCTAGGATCATCAAATCCAACTGTTAACCCAGCACTGCCAAGTCCACCACTAAACCATGTCCCTGAGTGCCATATCTTCACATCTTTTAGATGTCTCTAGGGATGGTGACTCATTCCCTCACCTCCATGGGCAGCCTCTTCCAATGCCCGAAAACAATTTCAGTGAAAATGTTTCCCTAAGATCCAATATAAACCAGTCCTAGCACCACTTGAGTAAATCCTTCAAACCTGACAACCTGACTAGTCAGTACACATCCATACGTACCCTACAGAGGAAACAGTGAAATACATTGATAGAAGACATGCCGAGGAGATCCATTAAAAAATGGACATCTGAAGACCAGGCAGCATCAACGATTCAAATCCAAATAGTGTACAAACACTCCACATGTGCAGATACATACTTTTCAGAATACATTTTTGACCATAAATAATGATCAAAGATCTCATATTTGATGGAAGAGGTTTCATCAGCTGACCTTGACAGATCCCTCACAAATCAAGTTGGATACCAAAACAAAACAGAAACATACAAAAAACCAAAAAACCCAAACAGACCAAAAACACCTTTCTAAAACAACCCCCCAAATCACCGAATCAAACCTCAATATATCAATGAATGATGCCACATCGCCTTTTCAGGAAGGCCAAGGTGTCAAACCACCGGCCATGTCAAAGATTTTGTCATTCCAGCTTTGTACAAGCACGTTGCTGCTGTTCAGTTAATGGGGTAATTATACAGCCCATGCAATCTCATCACACTAAACATTTTCAGGCTAAGAGTAGCTGTTTATAACCCTTCCTCTTTGCCACAGGTTGAAATGTCTGTAATTAGCCAGACAATCAATTAATGTTCTAATGGGGAAAACCAAAGTTCAAAGAATTCGTATTGGGTGAACCAGAGTAGTTTAATATGGTCAAGTGAGAAACATTCCTGCTAGAATTATATTGACATGCTCTGCCAAGGTATTCTTTGCCATCCCTGGCCCCCATCCCTTGACACAGGAACAAATCTAGTCAGTATTTGGAGTAAATTCCCACTATAACCTCATGTCATTCTGAACATACGTGCCCATGAGTGGAGACAAGAACAGTGGTATTTACAAGAGCAGAAATAAGAGACTAAGACCTCAGTTTATGATCAAAATGGATGCCAGGGAGGAAAACTGAACAGACCATTGGGATGAAAGCTGAGAATGCTGCTGAACCACATTCTGATACAATATGTCTGTCTTGGACAAACTGCTGAAACACTCTTCTTCCACTTTCATTTTCTTGTTGCATTCCTCAGTCACACAAGGCTTCATAACAGACAATTGTGCAATGAAAACAGCTGTTAACTGCCCATGAAATGCCACAGTTTTGTCACAAACAAACCAGAGTTCAGCCCATGTGGATCTCTGCCCCTCTCTTCCCTATGAGATGATGTCAAGCCAGGCTCACCTGTGCAAGTTTCAATTCTGATGGATTCAGAATAAACATTAAATGTTATGCTACAAGAGGAGAGAAAAATCTTTGCAATTGCAAAGAATGCTTCCCCTCTTCCACAAATGTTAAAGGATCCTACTCTACACACAAGTTAGCTTCAACCCTGTGACCCGTCAAGCTGTTTTGAGGTATGATGTGTCACCAAGCATTTGCTGTAATTTACCATACTTGTAAATATATGCATAAATCCATTTCAATTTAATCCATCTATTAAGATCCCTGCAAAAGGCGCTTCAAAGGGACAGCAGCTTGTCCTTGAATGGGCAGCACTTCATCACATCTCTGTTTCAGCCTGGAATGGAACTGAAAGGCCTCACTGGTGGCCCAGAAAGATCAATGAACACACACAGTACCAGGAACACTTTGCTTTCAGCAGCTGCTTTATCCAAGACCTCAAGCAATCACTAAACTTTATTTTCCAGTGATTTAAACTCTCAGACTAAGTACTCTGCAACCAAACTACAGCACACAGAAAAGATCAGGGGAAACATGACTGCTACTTCTATTACTCTAAACCTAGAAAAAAACCCAGACAACATACACCAATGCTTTGTGAGTTTTCTATTTTTTTTTTTTAAATATGGGTATTGCTTCTGAATCCATTTCTCCTTGGATTTTTCTCAACTTCTTTGTATTCCTAACACAAAAAAATCCTTCACCTCCTTTCTGCCTATTGTCAGCTGAAGAACTCCTAAACACAGCTGGCTGTGGGTGGCAGCAGGAGGCTGAATTGGCAGAAAATTTCTGTCTCAATACTGTTACCAACAAAGGCAACTCTCCGAGGCTACCAATGACTGTTTCATATTTTCAGGGCAAATTTCCTCGTCCCCTTTGTAACCAAAAAGAACGGTGTAACTGAGCAATAGTTAAATAAGCTACAGATCATATTTGCTTCTTACCTATGTGACTGCAAAGGGCTCAAGCCTGATAAAACATGGAACAAAAGCAAGGCTCATAAAGTCTGAGTAAATTCTTACTCTAATTAGGGAGTCAGAGACAGCATGTCTAAAAAAAGGATTAAGAAAACAATATTCTTTGATATTTTCTGATCAATGTGGGGTTTTTTGTGTTGTGATAAGTGGAAGGATTTGCCAAAATAAACACACTTTTAAAATGAAACTTTTTCTTTCTGTCCTACCCACAGAAGACCTCATAACTAAAAAAAAAAAAAAAAAAAAAACCAAACCAAAAAACCCCAAAAAAGCAACCAACCAAACAAAAAAGTCAATCACCAATTTCAAAAAGTGCCATCATTAGCAGCCCTCCATTCCCTCCACTTGCTACCAGGACCAAGAATATTTTGGGAAAGGTTTTTTTAGGACACTTGGGCTACCGGGAAAATGTTTGTGATAGTCTTAGCTCCTTAGCCAGGACTGCCTGGGGCAGCCTATGCCCAGCAGAATTGGATCCCACCTGCCCTCCCTCATGCAGAGTCACCCAACATCAGACCCCCAGCACAGTCCCCAAGCAACAGCTTCTGCTTGGAAGCACAGGAGAAGACATGGGGGCTTCATTCACTGCAGTGAATAAAGAACAGTGGGGTATTTCTTTTCCTGACTGCACACCAGGCATCCCATTTCAGTCACCTCATACTTGCCCTTCAGTGGGTTTAGACCAAAAAGGACTCAGATCCTGAAAGAGCTGGTACAATGGACACAAACAGCAGAAGGAATTTTGTCATCTAGTGCAGGAAAATGGACTGGAGCTTTATTGCCATGGTAAAACCAGGAATAAACCCAACATCTCTTTATTTCAAAAGCAGTCCTACCAACTTTTACCTCCTACTCCACAGTGTCGGGAAGAATAAAATTATCACAGTAGATAACTGCTACCTGTATTATGTCATATAGGGCAAAAACCCCAAACCATATTATTTGATGCAGGAAACTTGCATAGACAGAATGCTTGCTGAGCCCAGAAGCCTAGTCACAGATTAAAAAAACCCAGCCTTTTGAGACATCATTGCAAGTAAACAGCATATTTAGTTTACCCTCATGGTAACCCATCCAGTTTCTGGAATTCAGCATTGAACAGGATGAACCTGACCCATTTTCAGATCTGGACTGGGAGTTGTTTTGAGAGGCTGGGAGTTTATCTGGACTAAAATTTTCCAATCTGCAAAAAAATATTTTTCTAATATTCCTCTATAAAAGATTTTATTTTCCCATAATTTATATTTCATTAGCACAAGGTGAAAGTGTTTCCATGGAAACACCAGGGATATATAATTTCTAAATAATGAATTTTCCACAAATAACTCAAAATTATTTTCAGATTACAATGAAAAATTCTCCAAAGTCAGTTCACTTATTAATATTACAGAGAGGACATGCATAAAGACTTTGAGCGTCAAATTATAGTTCTAAAACATTAAATATAAATTAAGTAGTTTAATATTCCAATTACAGAAAATAGAAACACAGCAAAATACTAGAAACTGAAGTAAAAATTACACTAAGTGTAATTTCACTGATTTAGTGATCAAATATGTCAGTATCAGTACAATGGGTCATGTATCACCTGTACAAATTCAGATCTCTCTATACAGTTATTTTCTACTTTGACTATAAAATATTTTAGGTCTATATCTTATTTCTATAAGCTCAATATTAAGACAATAAGATGTATTAATTTTTTTTTTTGTTCTGCTTATTCATCATCCATAACATATACTGACTTGGATAGGATAATTACTAAGAATAAATTCTCCCAGCTAGGCTTTAAAACAAATAGGAAAAACATCACCTTCAGCAAGGAAAAGTTTTAAAAAGACAGGGATTCCTCTGAACTGCACTCTCAAAGGAAGCAAAAAGGCAAGATGAACAGGAAAAAAAGGAAGAAGAGGTGTCAAGTTATTTTCCCAGACTGCGTAACAAAGAAATCTCAAAGAACTTTTGGACTTGAGAGGAAGGGGATTTAGAGCTGGGGAGGAGGTAGGGGTATTTTATTTCTTTCACATGGCATTTCATTGTGTCATTTAGGTAGAAAACATAATGGTGTTAGAAATCCTGTTATGGTGCTTTGACATTGTTTCTTCATATATGTTATTTTTCTAAGGGGGAATATTTCTTCAATATTGCATAGTTGATGTTGCTCTTAGTACCAAAATCCCCTCAATCACGTATATTTATTTATTTGTATGGCTAAGTGAAACATGAACAGTACACAACACAGGCCAGGCCGGCAAGTGGGAGATGGAGTTGTGGGTGTATTCCAGAAATAGTAAAAGAGAGAAGAGAAAAAAGGCATAAGCTGAATAAAATACCAGACAGATCTCAAAAAAAAAGCACTTCCAAAAACTGTGTCTCCAACCAGATGCCTATATAAAACTTTTGACATAAATTGTTTTTGCCTTTCTCAAAAAATTCTGTTTAAACATTATAAGGAATCTTCCATTGGCCAGATTCTCTCACATGATTTTTGTACATTAACGTGAATATTAATTAAAAAAAGAAGAATTGAATCCAATTGACTCCTCTAGGTGAAAACAGTCTCCAAAAATAAAAAAGTTGACTGAAAGCACAAAGTAGGGTAGAGTGTCCCAGTGAGGGAGAAAGACCACTAACAAGATGAGGATGACAGGTGGTTTAGAAAGTTTATCCTAAGTTACTTTTGAAGTGGTAAATGTCTGTGAATTCAGAAAGTATGCCCAAGGAACTAGAAACTAAGGCCAAGGGCTGCCACAACCCTGAAGGATGTGAGCAGTTGCTGTTAAAAAAGATTACTGGATAAAAATAAGGGTGCTGCTTGTATATGCTAAAAATCTTCTTGGCACAGCTGCTTTAAGAAACACAGCAGTAGTGTTTGTTAGAAAAGGACATGAAGTGTGTCCAACACACAGCTGCTGGGTCTGAAAACCCACCAGGCATCCTGCTCCTTGTCAGGTTCTCAGTGTGTGCAACATTACTGAGTATCCCACCCTCAAACATCACCTGGCCTGCCAAAAAGAGAGCAACCAGCTGCAACATCTAAGAAAATCCTTCCCTGGAAATAGCAGGTTCAGTATTTGGGCTCTTTTTGGCATATTCTCTCATTAAGGGGAAAAAAATTTAAAAATGGAAAACATATGTGGAAAAACTTTATTTTCTTAAACGCTGAAAAAGACTTTATTTCCAGTCCAATGACTCTTTCATTAACTACATGAGCTTTCTTGGTTTAATTGCCTGATTTGTGCTTCATCCCACCTCCTAAAAAACACTGTGAAAATTGAATTGTCTAGGTTAAAGCTATATGCATCCAAAGAATCAGTTTTGAGAACAAGATAATTCAAAGAATATAAGTACATCCACTAGAATTTTTCTACGAAACAGCAGACTCTCAGCCATATAGTTAACAAATTATTAATAAAATATGTGATTCCAAAATATGAGATACCATCTGCCATAGCTTTTTTTTTTTTTTTTTTTTTTAATAAAGCCTGAATTCTTACAGATAAAACTGAATGACACCTTTTATTAAGATTTTTTAATATGAGAAGGTGATAGGTCAGGTCAATAAGTTAAAACATATGTTCTGCCACCACGCTTTACACATTAATCTCCTGTTTTGTGGGGAATGAGTTCAGTAGCCAGCTCAGGCTCCATAAAAAGGACCAAAGATCTGTGCTGATGTCAGGTACATGTGGCACTCCTGTGCCACTTTGTCAAAGCTCTGATCCTGATGAAAGCTGACAGATTTCAACCTTTCAGCCTTGGTAGCGGGGGCCTCTCAGTTTGGATCCAGAGCAGCATTTTCTCTCATCAGGATGAGAGGATGAAACCAGCTGCCCGGAGACAACAAACTTTGGGGTCCATGGAGTCAGCCAGCTCCCCTAGTATCTCAGGCAACAATGGCTTTATAACAAAGCTAGATCACAGTGTCCTACTTGAGCACTTGTGGAGCTGTGGAAGACAATTATGACTCTTTAACTCCTCGTTACAGCAGGACCTTTGGCATAGAAAGATTTTTCACTGATCTTTCTAGGACAGAAAAGCTCTCATTCCAAACTAAATGTAATTAAATATAATTTTGATTTTAACTGTAGTTTGGCAGACAGCAGATTTTACCACTACCTCTGAACTTGTAAGTTTTAATTATATACTGAAGCTTATTGAATCAATAATGAATGCCTCATACAATGAAATGGCTAAGTACAGAAAATTAATAACCTGTCCTTCAAGTCTTTATTAGATTGTTTTCACAATTTTTGGAAATTTTATGAGCCATTTCTTTCTTTTTTTGGGGTGGGGGGAGGGTTTTAAATTTGGTTTCTGTTTTGGTTTTTTTCAAGGCAATTGTCTAGCACTGTAAGTTATGATTAAGTACATGCAGCTGGAATGTTTACTGCATGTTTGCACCTGCATGTTGAGTAATAAGACCCAAGAGATTTGATAAACCTACAAAAATCACGGAGAGAAAGACAAAGGATGATGGAGGATTGGAGAACAGCCTTCAGGCTTTCTTCTTAAGGGGGTCCAGGACCATGAGGGCATTCAGTTACATAGTAATGCTCTAAATATGAGCATTTTTTATTTATACCAGTCTGTAATCATGCCTCTCATATTATTTAAACATGAAGTTTAAAAAAAAAAAAAATTTAAAAAAATTGTCTTGTTAACAGGAAGTCTTCCAAAGGCGGTTACTGAAAATGCATATTATTATCCCGAGGCACCATAACATCCATATTAATCTCTCAAGAGTGCTCTTGGGAGGGCTGTTTTATGATTATATAAGACGGTTTTGAATATCTTCACAAGATAATAAACAGTGTCAGCTTCTCCCACTGCTTTCATTACTAGGTCTTCAAAAATTAGTGCATCTCCTCTTGATATGGTTTTGAATAAAACCTGAGTATTTCCTGAATGATAGGTCAGCCTGGCAAAATGATATATATACATAGTCAGATAATTACATTATTTCCAAGAATAGTCCTTATGAAAATGTATAAAATGTACTAGATGCAGCTCTGGATCAAGTATAAAGACAATCAGAGTAGAAAAAAATTAAAGAAAACACACAACCAACTGCCCAACAGTACATTTTGCCTTTTGAGCAGCCTTTAGTAAGCCACTTCACTATAGTTTTTAGTAACCAGATGGAGGAGCCAAGAGCCTGTTCTTACAATCAGCAAGCAAAACCCCCAACATTTCTACAGCTATGGAAGTTTTATATATATATATATATATATATATATAAAGAGCCCTAAGTAATCCGAATGTATTGTTCTTTCTGTGCTTTGATATTCAAGTCCAAATTAATATTCTGTTCAGATCTTAAGAGTCTAAGTCACTCTGCAGCAAGGCATTGAGCAAATTCTTGATAAAAGTCTTAAAAGTGATTATTGAGAATAGCTATTTTTAATAGTTATTCCAAAGAAATGTGTGTTTTGCAGTGAGGATGAGCAAAATCTCAGCTCAATTCTAAAGGCTAAATGCATAAATATATGTGCTAAAATCAATACTATGTAAGCATTCAGCAGCTAAAATCAGACACTCAAAACCTAAAAGCTGGCCTGAAAAATGCATTTTGGCTGTTCAAATATGTGCTTTATGACACAGCCTTGCTCAGGCATCTTACAGAAAAATTACTTTGCAATCACCAGTCTCATTCAGTCAATAGGAGGGGCATTATTTAATTAACAAGGTTTGAGTTTGTACAACTTCTGTAGTACAAAATGTGCCACAAATAAGCCCCAAGGCCACACAATATGAACTGTTCCTGACAAAGTAATTTTTTTTAACTCTCAGGTGTTTAAGCACTGCTCATTGTATGGAACTCCCCCATTTTAGGGAGGTTCCCACAGTCACATTATTGCAACTCTCCTGACGTTCTCAAAACCACCTTCCTGGCCACACACAGGGGTTGTGTGGGCATTCCCTAAAGCACTCTGACTTGTGAGTTCTTCCCACCCCAAATGCCACAGGAAGCCTCCAGACCCTGTGTAGTCACAGACAACCTCTGCATCCAGGTGGGGCTCCTGCATACTCAAAACCTGATGTTAGCCAACACTTCCTGTGCAAAGCAACACCTCCTTAACCCATGCATGTCCATGACCCTGCATCTCAAACACTTTCTTTTACATGTATGCTCTACTTAAAATATGCAGTCAAAGCACTCAGAAAAATCTGCTGACACACAACTCTGAGCAAAGCACAACAAAGAATTAATTCACTGCTTCCCATGGGCAGGCAGGTGTTTAGCCACCTCCAGAAAAACAGAGCACTATCAAACATGATGATAACTTGAGAAGACAAACATCGCTCCAACTTTCTCCTTCTTCCCTCTGCTTTATATACTGCACATGATGTCCTATGGTCTGGGATTTCCTTTTGGTTATTTGGGGTCATCTGTCCTGGCTGTGTCCCCTCCCAGCCTTCCACGTACCTCCAACTTCCCTGCATGGCAGTACAGAAAGGAGAAAAGGCCTTGGCTCTGTGTAAGCTCTGCTCAACAATAACAAAGACATCTCTATTACCAACCCAGCATTCAGCACAAATACAAAACACAGCCCCATACCAGCCACTGGGAAGAAAGTTAACTCTACCCCAGCCAAAACCAGCACACCACCATACTCACAGACCTAGGGCAGGAACTGAAGTCAGTTGGAAAGCTAGACTAGGATTATTTCCTAGTGGCAATAAGACATCTCTTGTCAGAGCCTTATCTCTGTGCTATACTGTGACTCCTGTGGCACTTCACCTGGCTCTCAACTCACAGGTCAACTCACCTGAAAGTTTTGGCCACTACTTCTTCATGATTCAGAAAATCTTCATTTAGCAGCTGTACATCTTTCTCTGTGTGGCAGTGGGTGACCTTTCCTGGGGTTGGAGAGTGTCATTACTTCTTGTGCTCAGCAACAAGCAGCAAATTCCCTGTCACAGGCTGAAGAGCTCCCTGCAGTGCTTGTCAGTGTGGGCTGGCTTTTAGAGTTACAACTCACTAAAAGCCTCTGTAATAAGAGAAATATAATTATGATGGTCAATAGGAAACTTTACACCTGATTACAGTTAAAATTATTTCTGCTATTGACATGCATTTGACCAACTGTAACAACTGACAGCTGCTGTCCTCTGCCAGGTAGAGATGAGGATCATTCTTTGTTAATAGAAGGGACCTTTTTCCTTTAGGAAACACCATGTAAGCCTTGCACTGGTGGTACATGCCTAAAATTAGGCAGCGCTGCAGATTCCATCAAGCTGGACCTCTTTTTTTGGAAGCAAATCATGTAAAACTTTTAGTTCCAAGGGGTGACATCAAAAAAAGCCATAAGATACTGGAAACTGAATCTTATCATTAGACATGTTCAATAATTGGGACACTGCACAAAACTATTCCTCTCCCTGTCAGCAAGGAAGTACAACAAGAAAGGAGGAAGTTTCTGAGACTGTTTAAGATAACTTTTGCTAAATGAATTTTCAGAGCTCCATTACAGCTGATTACTGAATCCTGACAACTGGGGCTCATTGGCAATTCCCCCTCCCACCTTGTCCCCAAGAATTCTCTCAGAAAGCGTAATTTTCCTGTAATCCATAGGAAAGTAATACATAGAGAAGAGCTTCTCTTTCAAGCTGTCAATTTTTTTTCATTATTTTCTCCAGCCCTTAGGCAGTCTAATCAGCTTTTTCACTTAGAATGAAATTTGCTTTCACTACTTGCTATCTTACATATATTTGCATATTCATATAAATACATATATATGCACATATGCTTTGCACTACTTTCTTCTCTCTACACTGAAAAGTGCAGAAACAGCAAGAAGACAGGGAATACCAAAATAATGGTAATTTGTAGTACTAAAATTTGGCTGAAATTGTCCTTAGGTATGAGGTATAGCTTTTTGCCCGGGAGGAAGAATTCCCCCAGATATATCACTCTAATTGAAATTACATAAAAAAATATGCATAAAATTTGTACAACAGAGTAGAAACACTTTCCTCATAGGGAGAACTATACCCAAGTATGGACAGATGAGAAGAAGGCATCCTGCACCTATCTGTTTATCTGTCTATCTGACTGTGTTGGCCTCCTTCAGTGCCAGAGATCTCTCTTCAAAGGACTAAGTTTAAGCTGACCCTTTCCCCCCTCTCTCAGACCTGTTCTCCCAGTACCACCAGTTAACAAAAGATCCTAATGCCTTCATCCCTTCCTTTTCCTTGCTGCACTCAGAACCCTTGTCTGTCTCAAGTCATTCAGCTGCATTATGCCTAATATTTAGTTAAGGTTAAAATACAATTGTATTTAGGTAATAAACAGTGAAGAAACAGAAAAAGTACAGAAAATAATTGTGTATCAGATCAACAGAGAAATACAAGTTCTGTACTAGCCTCCTGTAATTATTTCTGACCTTACACATCTGCAAAAGAAAAACAAACAGTGATCAATTCTATTTGGTGTGCATAAAGCATTTTGAACCTATTTTGAACAGATGTGTTATTATTAGCTTAATTGTTGTGGTTGGGTAGAGCACCTATTTCCAAATTACTTTCAAGCTAATAGCCTTTTTTCCAGTTAAGTTTATTAGCATTATAATTTCCACATCCTGGGAACATTTTTGCTATTTTCAAAGGTCTTTTTTTTTTCCCAGATTCAGACTGAAATCAATCACAAATGTTGTCCCAGTGTATGTTCTTTAAATAGAATGTGCCACACTACAATTTGTTACCTTGATTTCAGTGGTGCTGTGCTAAGTGCTTGCAGTAGTGAAAAATTGCAATTGATTCAGGAGGATTATATTTATGTAGTTAGAGTAAGAATAGAGGGAATCCCCTTTTGCTGCCCACAGATGATTGTAAAACCAACACACAGAATTCATGTACAGAAGACTGACATTAACTTTAGCATAACAGGATGCTACAGAAACCACTTGAATCAGGCTAGAGATGGAGTAGTTTGACCTAGATTTGGAATACCCCAAAAACCAGATTCAGAGTTCAGATTTCATGGCTTTGTTGGGTTTTCTATTACAACGAAATTCAAACCTTACCCTAAACATTGGTCCTGTGTCTTTTGCTTGTCTAACACAGTCTGTGGATAAAGTCTTTGTGAAAAATAGGAAGTATTTTGCTCAAAAAGGAAAGATATCAAAAATAAGGAAAAAAAAAAGACCAATTGACTTGACTGTACAAAGCATAATTTCACAAAAATGCCATTACAGTGTCTTGACTGAAATCACTCTCACCTTAAGCAACTGTAAATCAGCAGGTGATTATGTGAAAATGGCACACAGAGAATGCATAGACAAATGTATCTCAACTTTAAATGTGTGATGCTTCTACTGGCAATTGGGGACCAGGTAATCAACAACATGAGTTGTCTTTAAGGAGGTCTGCTGCTAGTTTTTTTGATCTGGTGCCTCTGGAAATAATTAGCAAGCCCTCATATATGATGTTTATAATATATAAGTTCTGACAAACCCTGAAGTATACAGCTAGTCTCTTAAAAAACCAAACCATAATGAATGATGATCACCTACAATATGAATTATAGATTCTTTGCAAGCTAGCCTGATTCATGATTATGCAGTGCTTCAGGGTCTGCTACTACATTTACATTTTTACCATGAGCCTTGTTGGTTTGTATCATCTTGAAATATAGATTAAAACTCCATAGCCTGATGATTAATTAAGTCTAAAAAATCCTTGTGTGCCTAATCTTCATATACTGAAAATGAATGCAAAGTTTGCTCCAGATGAATATCCAGCTCAGAATTTCACTCGGATACTAAGACTTCGGGACTTTTATTTACACAAAAAGTAGACTTCCTGGAATGTCAGTTCTATAATTTAATTTTCCTTGGTGAGAGAAAAAATACAATTGTATTTTGATGTGAAGTCAATATGTTTCACAAATTCTTCAGATGTAAATTTTTATCTGAAAAAAATCCCTCTACAAAACTGTGCATCACTTACTGGAAAACTGAGTGAAGGACAGGAAACTTAGACAAAATAATTAACCAATCTCTGTCCAAAAGTTCCATATGGGAATTCAAAGAAATCATAGTGTAATAGAATGGCTTGTGTTGGAAGGGACCTTAGATATCCTCCAGTTAACACCCCTGCCATGGGAAGGGACAACTTCTACTAGACCCGGTTTCTCAAAACCCCATCTAGCCTGGCCTGGAACACTTCCAGGGATAGGACATCCACAGCTTCTTTGTGCAACCTGTTCCAGTGCCTCACCACAGTCACAGTAAAGAATTTCTTCCTCATCCCTAATCTGAACCTATTGTTTTTCAGTTTGAAATCATTCCCCCCTTTTCCTGTCACTTCATGCCCTTGCAAAAAGTTTCTGCATCTTTTCTGTAGTGCCCTTCAGGTGCTGGAAGGCTGCAATTAGGTCAACCCAAAGCTTTTCTTCTCCAGGCCAAACAATTCCAATTCTTTTAAAATTTTCCCATAGCAGAGGTGCTCCATCCCTCTCATCATGTTGCTGGTCTCCTCTGGCCTCACTCCAACATGTCCATGTCCTTCCTGTTCTGGACCCCACATTCAGTATCTGGGCTGTATGACTGCAAAAGCTGATAACAACAGAAATACTGCCTAGCACAAGAATAAGGGGGTTTTAACTCTTTTTAGAGAACTGAATAATGTCTGAATAATGAAGTAGTGATATGTGTTTTCCAACACCTTGTTTGTGCAGAGAAAATCTCTCTTCTGATAAATTATTCAAAACGTAACTGCTAACCTATTTAAGTTCAAAAATATGTGTACTGTAATCAGGAATCATGTTTCTCAGCTGTCTGAACTGCTACACTTCAAAACTGGCGTTCTCTAAAGTGCCTGCACAAAACAGTACAGGATGATAACGATGTCCAGTGAACCATCTTTTGGAGTTCTGGGGTAGTGTGTCAGAGAAATCTAGATGTTTCCTAAACATAGAAAAACCTATTTAAGTATAACTTGCAGAAAGTGTCTGAAAATACTTCCAATGTGTGCAAATCTTTTAATTTTAAGTGTGACAACTGCCCTATTCATGTCAAAAGGTTAAAGACATTTCTTCAATAACTTATCAAGGTTAAAGATTTTCTCTAAACAAACACGACTTATGGGGAACTAATTAAATACTCACTCTGCTTTTCAACATGGAAGATTAAACAAACTGTGACATTTTGAAATTTTAATTTATGGTGCATTTTCCAGCATCTTCACACTAGGTTCAATTTTAGGAAACTCAAACATTAATATAGAAATCATGTGAACAGCAATTGTATGTAATGTACCCTTTTCCCTCTGTCATTAAACTTAGAAGCAATTGGAGTGCTCCAATGTTTGAACCAGAAGTGCAGTGTTAGTGATTAGTATTAAAGCTCAATAATACGTATAGTTAAGACAATTCCTAAACCACCATATTTATTATGTATATTACAGAAATGTAATCTAAAACTGAAAAAGGATTCATTGGGATTTCCCCTTTTGGTGACTTTTTAGGTTTTTGTTTCTACACTTGGAGAGGAGATTTAGGTTGGACATCAGAAAGAGAGGGCATTCCAGACAGAGTAAGGGTCATTTCAAGATTATGGGATTGGAATACTGCCTTGGAGTATCTGTCCTTATGTGGTGGATGTATGTCCTTTACACTGAGAGTCTCAAAAGTGGGCACTAGCTGTGTGCCTCTGTTCATGGATGTTTAACATACATACCTATATGAAAGCTGAATAGACCTCATTGCTTCTGGAATCTGGGAATTGTTCCTTCAGCATATCAATGGTTTCATTTTCTGGAAATCCATGTTGTGGATACACAAATAAATAGCAATTCTTGATTTCACACTCAGTAAAAATAGTTATAACTTGTATGTGGTCAGATTATGCAACAATAGTCATGACTTGAAAAAGAAAAAAAGAATTAATGAGAAATCAATTGTGGTGCTAAGTGTTTGAACACCCTGCAGTAAATGAGTACAAGCTGCTCTCTGAATGGGGCAAGCACAGCCCCTCCACCCAGGTGATCCATCTTTCCTGGAGCAGAAATAGGGAGTCTGAACAGAAGCACCTGGCTAAAAAAAAAAGTCTGCTCCTGCACTGAACAGTAGAGAAATAATTGAAATATTGTGCAGTTGCTCCTAAACTGAGCACTGTCTATTCTGCTGGCTGCTTCCAGCCTACACCTCTGCCTCTGGAGTTCTGCATAGGCGGAGAAAGTGCCAAAAGAAAGAAGCTGAAAGAAACTTTAGTGCTGAAGTTCCTAACAAGAGCACACACACATTTTCTATCTTCAGCAAAGTCATTTCAAGTTCATCTTTTCAGTTCACTCCCTGGCCTTTAAAAGCCAGGCCCCCAGATGCCATCACCTAGGACTGTACTGACAGAGGCGTGACTCGACAGAAGGTTTTGAACCTTTGGCTCCACTAGGGAGATTACAGTAATTTCAGCTAATGGAATAATGGATAGCAATCTTAGGTTGTCATTCTCAGTCTGAATCAGTGCTAGAGAAGAGCGGACACTTAACTAGTTTTTTCAGAGATATTTGTGACAGCAGAGAAATGATGAATCCCAGTTCATTTCCATGCACTTGATTGAAGCATGCTGGCTTAGAAGACTCAATTTTCCCTGCTGATTCCCCTTTCTCCCCTCTCTTCTCAAATTATCTTTTTTGTAGCCTTGTGGGTTAGCTATTTCATGGTCCTCATTTCACACTCCTCAACTCTCAGTCCTGATCTTTGCTCAGTAAACTGCAGCTCAAATCAATTACAGATTACATCTGAACTGCACTTTTTAAAGTCCTAAAAGAAAGCCAAATTTGGATAGAATTTCAGAAGAAAAAGCATGGAACAAACACCTACCTAATTTAATGTCATTTGCAGACCAGAAGTAACTATTTTTTTTTCCTCTACAGAATACAAACTTGGGGTTTTTTCAACCTTACAATTATTTCAGTTTATTTTTTTTCTAAGCCATTTAAACTATCCAGAAGCATTTAAGCATCATTTAGAACTATCAGTCCTAACAGTTGAATGGCAGCAAGGCTTGAGGCAAGTGAAAAAAGGTGTTCTTACTACAGAGAATAATTCAGAAGCACTACTCCTTGAAATTTGCCACTGATTTCTCTGTTAACAGCAAACAAACAAACAAACAAACAAACAAACCAACAAACCCCAAACCCACCAAAACACTTATGTAGAAAGTTCTACGGCTTTCTATGTAAACATTTCTAAAATTTGCCAGGATCAATTTCCATTTGCCCATCAGGACCCAAGTCCTAGAATAGTCCTGGAAATAAAAGGGATTTTGGACAGTTTATTAAAAAAAATTAAAATTATGTTGATCTGGCTAATGTTACTTGTGTCATTTTTATCAAAAGTTAGTAATCAGGAGTTGTGATACACCAGTTAAATTATATAAAGATATTCTAAGTTATCTCTCCAAGTTTATAGTTATGAATGAAAAGATTCATAAGAATTCACTGCATGTCCTCCTTCTAGCCCTACCTATGTGTTTGTTTGATTTTGGTTAAACTTATCATCAGATAAGTGTCTCTATTTCTCTATTTCTTTTCTCTTTTTTTCTTCTTTTCCCCTTGTTATCACACAACCTCTTTCTGTGTCATACATTTGCTTGGACAGAAAGCATATGTCATTGCTTAGTGTCATACCTGTAAATCTTTCAGGTGAGTGTGTTCATGTTTTATGGCAAATCAGTGCATTAACAATGGTTATAATTAGATAAATAATAATAGAATGATGTATTGCAGATCCCTTACTCACAGTGCTGAGCAATTACTCATGTGAGCTGTGCCATGAAATCCATCACCGACTGCATGACTCCTGTGAAAAACTGAGCAGTGAGGACTTCAATCTGGTCCATTATCATTATGCAACGTAGCACATTTGTGTAAATTGCTCTCATCCTGAGGTCTCTTTAGAACAAATGTCTCTTTGAATACACTCTGCTGCAGTAATGGATCAACTGCCAAGCTGTGAAGCCCCAGCAGGAGACAGTACATCAGCCAATATGAGGGGATGTATATGGTATCTAATTAATTCTAATGTTTTTCTATGTTTAATCATCCAGGTCATCAACATCCAAATATTTAAGTGCAAGCTTCATCCTTTCCAAGGGACCTGCAAACACATGACAAATAGCAGTGACTGTTCTAACCTTCCCAAATTACAAGTATATCTATAAGTGTCTTACATCCATTTCCACACTGCATTCCCATGTTCCTGCTGCCATGCTGGATGGAATCACACAGGCTGGTTTAGGACATAAGTTAACAACAACATCTTCTGAGATTATCCACATAAAAATTGTCACTTAGTCGTACAGAGAGATATGAACAAGATCTCTCTCTGCTGCCCTGTTTGAGCCTCTTATGACTTTGGCATTTCGGTGTCCATGGTGGCACCTCTTTCTCTCCTGCTCCAAGACATCCCTGACCAGTCAGCCAACTATGGTCATTGTCCTTAGCCATCTTTGTTGAGTTTTTTTCCTGATCATAAATACTCTTCCTCAAGTGTGCCTTACAGATCACTATCTTAAAAGTTTGAAAATCACAATAATGTATTTTAAAAGCAATTTATTTTCAAACAAATGTCAGAGGTATTATTTACTAAGATGAATAAACTAAAATACTGGGTACTTTTTTGTTCCCTGCTATACAAGCCTACACCCTCTCCCCCCAAAACCCCAAAAAAGAAACAAAAAAAACCCCCAAAAACCCAAACAAAAACCCAACCAACCAAACAAAACCAAACGAAAACAAAACAAAACCCAAAAAAAACCAACCCCCCCCCCAAAATCCCAGAAAAGAGGATGTGGACAGGCTAGAGAGGGTCTAGAGAAAGTTCACAGAGATGATCAAAGCTGATGGGAAGCAACTATATGAGGAAAGGCTGAGAGAAGAGGGTTTGTTCACCCTTGAGAAAAGAAGGCTTAAGGGAGACCTTATCACCATGTTCCAGCATATAAAGAGGGGCTAAAATATAGGTTGAAACTTCCTTTCTGTAAAACTTTCAGGTGAGTGTGTTCATGACCAGGAGTCACATGGATGAGGCTGAGGTGTAATGGGTAAAATCTGCTCCTAGGAAGGATTCTGATTGGACATAAGAGGAAAATTTCTCACTATGAGAAAAATCCCCAGGTGGATTCTGTGGTGGACATTTCTGAGGTTCAGCTGAATAGGGTTCTGGGCCATCTTGTTCAGATCATGCTTTGGCCAAGAAAGGATGGACCAGATGATCTCTGTGGTACCTTCCAATCTGGTGGTCTATCATACTATGAATAAATTTGCATTTAAAAGAATGCTTTTCATGTTAGAACTGGTCATCAGTCATTTTACTTAATTTTATTTTTCATAGCGGTTTGCTTGAAAATGTTTTGTCTGTCACAGGTTTTTTGGAAAGAAGCAGTGACTCAGAATACAAAGGGATTTTTTTCAAGAGGAGTTAATCTGCTGGATGGCTTTTTGGGCTGGGATCCATCATTGCCCACACAGTGCAGATCAAGAGCATCATTTTGGACTTTCAATTTTTACTTCAGCCCAGGTTCAGGTTTCTGAACGTGCTTTACACTTTCTCATAGTGGTAGCTATTTGCACAGAAATAAAACTGTTGTGCCACCAATACAGTGCAGATGCCCATGTGTGTTTGAACAAGAAATGTGAACTGATGATTTGGGAAATGAGAGTACATGAGAAAAAGTACACTCCCCAGACCCCAATCCTTATTATCATGTATTTCACAAAATTCAGGAGGAAAGGAAGAACAAGGGAAATTAAAGGAAAATGACAAATTTGATAATTTAGGATTCTAAAATGAAAAAAAAACCAAAAAAACAAAAAAACAAACCCAAACATATCCCAAAGTACTTAATTCCAGCTCACACCTTGCTCCCAAAACATCTAACAGATCATTATATTGATTTTACATTGAGCTAATAGATATTTGACGTTGGCCTACTACAAAAAAAGGGCAGTACCTGCTACTCCTATTGCCTGCCTTCTGTTGGCTTGGAGTCATCTTGCAGCTGGGAGGAGAATCAAATGACTCTGCTTGTGCCAGTGCCAGCTGAGTCCCTGTGACAATTTGTTGTTACACTGACATACCACAGTCATGAAATGTCTGGTGAGATTTGGAAAACAGATGGAAGACGTAAGTGACACAGAATAAAGATGCACTCTAACTGTTTCTTTACCTCCAGCAAAGGGGAAAAAACTCCATTGATTCGCAATGAACTATCAGAGTCAGGGAGAGACAGCTCCAGGTTAGAAACTCGTGAGTTTGCCAAGTGCCTGGAAACACATCAAGAAGAAAGAGCAGTGAAAAATTATCTTATATAAGAAAATTAAATATAGGACAAGATCAACTACATTTTCAACAGTAATTTATAAAATTGGTACCCTGGAAGACCAACAAGGGCAACTCGGCAACTCAGCAACTTAAATTGTCAAAAGGCAATAAAATATCAGAATATATACACACACATACATCTAACAGACTGGTGATAATTTAAAATCCTCCTCTTTGCTGAGTGTTAGATAACCCAGAGTTTGTTAAAGGAACTCCTATCTGATTTCATTTCCCAAAGGATGTATGTTTGAGAAGTGCTATCTCAATTGCCAAAAGTTCTCTACATGCAGAAAGGCCCATGTAGACAAAGCCACTGTCCCTACCTGGCCAGCTTTAGACTGGGGACAGATTTTGCACCAACACTTGTAGTCTTTCAGATAAAGGTGAATCTTGTCTTCCAAGCCACTTTTCTAAATCCAAAGAATTTCAGAGAATGCATTGTCCAAATGACTGCTTGAACTGCTGAGGGACTTTGATCAGTATTTACAGCATGGAATGTAGTTCATGGTGTCCATCTCCAGTCAGATTAATACAATATGCATTAAGGGAAAAAAAATTAGATTATACTCTGGATATGGAGCCACTTCCCACCAGAACCCAGACTGGAAAACACCGATTGTGCATGGGCATTTAGAGTGTGGATAAAATGCCAGTTTCTTTACTTCTTTTTTTTTAGGGCACCTACAACTTTCTTTTATTGAACAAAATAGAAAGGACAGCAGTGTATAGCAATTTATTTTAAAAGCCATTTCTGACAATATTGTGAATTTTATTTTAAAAGCCTTGTGGTTTTAATTTGGGGTTTTTTAACCAATGTGTATATATTATTAAATGTTTAAATGCTAATTATTTAACAAAAAAATTTACTTGTGTTTTTAAATGTCTTGGCTGTTCCTTTGATCTTTTTTTTTCATATCAGATATACAAGGAGTGACTACACAACAAATCCCTTTGCCCTCAGAACAATAGCATAAAGAATCCTATTAGCTTATATAAAAAAAGTTAGATAAATGAACAATGTAGTGGGGTTTACTGAAAACAGGCATGGGCTATGTGACTAGAAATCTGTTTAATACTCTTTATCAGCCAGAACACACATTTGCGGGGTACACTGCACAGCACAGCAAGTGCATTCTGAACAGGTAATTAATGATCTGCAGCACAGAGGCCTGCAATGCAGAACAAAAGGAAGCAGAGGTGACTGGTGTTCTATGGCAGTGATTGGAAACAAAACAAAGAACTAAGATTTGGGGTGAAACATGTCCTGCTCTTGAGCCTTCTCAAGCAGGCATACAGAAGGTAGTGAAAGGAGGACCAAAGCACAATCCCTTTTCCTATTCAGTGCCGCATAAAAGATGGCAATCACACCAGCAGAGAACACTTGCAGCTGATTCAGCTCATTCATCAGCCCTTGTCTGGGCTTAGACCCAACTCTAACTGAAGTCAAGGGGAGTACTTCCTTTGCCTCTGTGCTGAAATGGATTGAGTCTTTCAAAGCCCTCTGGGAAAGCAGAGAACTCTCTAGCCAAAGTGGAAAGTGGTCTTTCCTCAAGCAGCAGAAATGCTAAACAATTGCATGTTAGCATCTCGAAGTTCCTCCAGAATGCTGCACCTGGAAAGAAGCCACAGTAAAATGGGAAGTGCTTATCATTCCCAAACATGCAGCTCTGTCTATTAAACTTCATATAAAATGAAGCAGTTCTCTCCTGCTCTCTCCTCTACCTGCATGAGAACAGTGAGGCAGAGCTCTCTGGTGGCTCTCATGAGCAGGAACTGATGGGGTACCTTTTTTTAAAAATAAAACAAAACAAACAAACCCAGACTTTATTTAAGGCAAATAATTATTTGCAAAGCTCGATTTCTTTGTATAAATCTAAGAAGAAGCAGATTCTATTACACATGTTTCCTTTCACACAGAATCCTATGATTCTGAATAGTATTTGGAGTTTTTTTGGAGCGCACAAAGTTTCTTGCTTTCACCTCAAGACGTTTCACTCCTAAATTCAGCTTCTCTCTGACTTTACACAGGCAATAGTTTTTCTCATCTGCCTTACTTGTTACTGAAATGCCCAAGGGGGTCATTCCATACCAAGCCCAGCCCTTGTGGCAACAACAAAAAAACAGGTGAGACTTCCATAGGTTTGAAGATCTCTGACTTTTTTCCCAACAAAGAGCCTGTATTTGGAATTACTTCTTGCTGTCAAAACCACCTACTTTTTCTGAAACAAGGTTTCTATTTTTTTCCTCTGCAGCAGTACCAAGGCACTCACAGGCCATTTGTGAACATTGTGTTCAAGGGCTTTCATGTGCACCAGTGTATCAGCTAGGTGTAATCAGCATTCCAACACAGACTTGCAGAAAATACCCTTTCCATTAACCTTTTAAATATGACAGTCATTTGTGCAAATTGAAATCCATCATTTCAGATTGCGGTGGGATTTTCTGTAACTCAGACAAAAGTCTTTTTATTCTGGCTCTTACTTATGCCTGACAATATGCCCTTTAATTCCCCTCTGGAAACCAGGTATATCTACAGCTTCATTGACCTTATTAATTCCTCTCATTTTCTGTAGTTTACACCAATCTGATGCTGCTATTTTTCTTAGCTCACACTTAGGTGATCTCGAATCTCATATATGAAGCAAGGAGTTTTCCTCCATGGCCTTTCCCTCCTCATTCCTGCCAACAGGGGAGATGGTTTTGAAGGGGTGAGTTCCTCATACTGTTAACTACTGGCACCATCACAGTGCAAACATCATTGTGGATAAGGTAGAAAGATTTTTTTTTTCTATTTTCTACCCTATTTCCAATGTGAAGAGGTCCAGGGAAGAGAGACAGGTTTGTCTTATGTAATGTATTTTCTCTGGAAAAAAAAAATCATGTGGTTTACATGATTCAATTTAGTAGCCTAATTTTACTGATTGGTAGGGAAGACACCCTCAGAGGTGAGTTTATAACTCCTGTCTTAGGTGGTCAAAACAATAATGCTGCAGAATCTTAGTAATTGAATTAGAAATGGTACAGAACTGACTGATCTTTGATAAGAACAAACATTGTTTGGGGTGAAAGTGGCCAATGAGAAGTACATTCTTTGCTTGGCCTGAAATTGTAGTTATGGGTGAACTGTTGGAAGTCAGACATTCAATATGTCTGTGTAAGAGGCTAAAGAAATTGATGCTTGCAACTGCATATCAGTCCTGAAGTCCACACAGGTGGAGGGCTTGGGAACTACATGGCATTCCTGAGTGACACTACTCAGATCAGAATAGGAATTAGGAAGGACAGAAAAGGTTGGCAGAATAAAAACAAGCTCTTCAGAAACAGAACATACTATGGAAATCCTGACCACATCAGAACTTTTAAGAACAAGCCATAATCAAGCCACTAAAATGAGTCACAGCCCTACTTAGCACTTCTGCTGTGAAGGGACATGGAGTTTCTTTTCCCATACTGGATATTTCTGATGAACTCTGGCAGAACAGGATGACCCAGAGAAAAAGTAAAAAAGCTGCTCTCAAAGCAGGAAAAGGCATCTGGCAAGCTGAAGTCCTGTTTTCTGGTGGATATAATGCACTACTCAGTTTCTGCAGTCTGGCTGGGTCGTGCATGTCAGGTCAAGAGTGTCTCCAGCAGAGACCCAAATACACAGTGAAATTTTTAGAGATGAGTTCCTTTTTATAAGCAGCCCTCATTGTAAGTTCATGATCCTTGCCCAAAGAAATGTTTGGGGTTTTTTTTTTTTTCAGAACAACATTTTTGCCTTGAGCACATGACCTGGGATAGGGAGAATTTCTAATGACCCCCTTGTGAATTCCCTTTCCCCGAGTGAAATTGAACCATAAGAATTGGCTATGTTAAACTAGTGGTGAAGTCTTGACTCTTGTGGAACAACTGCAGTTTCCAAATCTCTGTCATTCTTTGGTTAAGAAGGGCAAAAGGTCCCATAGCCCCACTGGAGTACACAGTAATGGAATCCTTTAAGGGCTGAAAAGCCTGAAGTTCTTCATCAGAAATTCATCTCATTCACATTAAGGATTAGAGCTAATGCTTTGTGGTTTGGAGGGAATGGAAAGCCTGAGGGTGGTGATAGCTTTGGACAGCAATGGCTTAGTTCTTCAGAAAAAATAAAAAATTCTCTGCCCAGAAGGAATTGTTACATTGATAGCTATGAAATGGGCAGTGATTAACTTTCTGAAACTTGTTTGATGTTTCTTGAGTAGTGTTATTTTGGGATAGTAATGTGTAAAAATCCTTTAACACAGATGCTGCTGCTTAGTTGAAATTCACCAATTGTATTTGCTACACTATTTTACTTGGGATATGTTGTTCAGAATAACATTATTTAAATCTCTATCAGGATATTGATCCATACAGTGATACATGAGTAAAGCTGATGGGTGGGTACTGCTGCTTCTGAGATTGGCAAATATATGAACTAGTTAACAATTAATAGGAATTATTGATAGAGTCTGAATGCTTTTATAATAATGCTGTTGTGCTGAACACATCACAAGCTCTCACAAGTAACACAGAAAATACACATTCAGAAGCACAATGAAGGACTACATTGAATTTTCCTAGGGGGTATGTGCAAGGAGTTAAATGAGAAACAGAAAAAGAGAGATGAAAGACAAGTGTCAAAGGAACATCAAGGAGCATAGTCCTTAGAAAAGGCTTGTGGTAATAGTGGTGGGGCAGATGAGGGACATTCTCCTATTTGAAATCTCCTTCACTTAGGAAAACAGTATACATAAACTGAATTGAAGCGAGGAAGACTGCCAAGCCACATATGGATTCACTATAACTACAAGAAGTTTAATTTCTCTGTGATGGACAAATAATTCTGGTTTGTGGTGATGTGAAGGTAGCATCATGTGACCCTTAGTTGTATCATACACTCTGCTTGTATAAACAATCAAACCTATCCCAACCAACCTTGATGTGGACAATTCAACATTACTTATTAGATTAATGAGTCTCAAGAAATGCACGTGGAGAGAGAAACTCAGATTGTTCTCATAACCTCACCATGAACAAGAGTGTGTGTCCTTCACTGGCAGGCTCTGCCTCCCAGCATCCAGGTGTGAATCTGAAAGAACTCAGACTTGGAAAATGGTCCCATCGAGATAAATATTCAAGATCAACGTTTAAACATGTTCCTGATGCATTCTATCAACTGTGGGTAGACTAAGATGTCCTAGGTAGTTTCCTGAATCCAGCTGAGGTGGCAAATACCTATTTTGTATCTTACGAATAAACTTCATCCCAGGGGCTCTGTATTTCAGTTTTCCCTGAAAGCTCCTCATCTACAAACACATTCCAAAAGACAATTCAAAATTTGATTCTTAGACTACAACCCTTATCCTTTCTCTGATATAATTAATGCACTGGATATGAAAAATTTAACTGCCACCCCACTTGACCCTTTCAATCTCTGCTCCTGTTCCAGATTCATGATTCAGCCCTGTGGGGAGAGTGAAATTCTTGTTTCAATGAGGGTCTGAAGATTTATGAAATCTGTTTGAAATGTAAATTCCACCATTACAAATTTGTCCAATAAAAGATATGTGAAGGCACTTTCTTTTGTGCTAATCAAAAATGTTTCACTGAAGTTGCTATTTAAAAAAAATATAATTGACATCATAAAATCACATAAGCAACAGTATTGAACAAGGTAAAAATGAAAAAATAAACATTTAAACACTTTTCTTATTCAACTCTTCAAATGACTTTTTTTGTCTTATTAAGCTACAGCAAGATATTGCATCTTTTCCCAAAGTAATATCAAGTACGATGGACTAAGCAGATCTAGGTAGAAACACTCCCTAGCTCGCTCCGATTCCGTGAATTACCACCAAAACTTATGACAGGATTGAAAAATAAGGATATTAGAGTCTTTCCAATCTGCAACAACAGAATAAATGCCAGAACAGTCTTTCATTTAATCTAATATCAAATAAATCACACTGGTGTTTTTAAGTGGGACAGCAGGAGGCATTTAGGAGCTGTCCTGCCGGAGCTGTGCTCCGGTGCAGTGGGTGTCCCTTCCTTTGCAGCAGGGCTCGGCTCCCCGCTCCCCGCACCGCTGCCGCCAGCTGAGGGCACTCACATTCCTCGGCGAAAACCGCACAGCTGTCACCTTGCGAGAAAAAACACATCGGCCGCCCACACAGACAGCCCCAGGGATCCTGTTTGGCCTGAGCTTTGCGTTGAGCAGAGGGGAAAGAACTCAGAAACAGGGAAAGGGAAGAGCCTGCTTCATGAGCGTCGTTTATTTGTAGGCTTTGTCTCACGCAGCCCGCTCTGTTTGAACAGCAGTTGCTATCGCTTCGGCGGAAGCGGGGGCTCTGGGATAATATACATATTTATGTGCAAAACCAACGTGGAAATGCAGTCATCTTTGTCTTGGTGACAGTGAAAGGCTGTAACATCTGCATATCAATAGCCACAAATTTGATTCAGTTCTCAGTAGTGTCATTCCAGAGAAACTCAAGGCAGGAAAGGGGGGAGTTTTCATGGGGTTTTTTGCTATGGCACTGGTTTGGGGTTTTTTTTTCATATTCCCAATCAAGGAGCCAAATTCAGCAGGGCGGATGAGTATGGGGCAGAGGACATCCGCCTGGGTTAGAAAACCTCCCTGTGCTCTGAATGAGGGATAAGAAACTCACCTTTGCCTCTGCTGAAGGAGAAACCAGATTTACTTGTACCTCCATGGGAATTTAGATGCAGCTGCTGCAGTTTGTTAGGTAGCCTAGCTTCTCCAGAGGCAGTGCTGAGCCTGTCTGCATCCCTGGGGAATGGGAGGAATGAGATCAATGAACACAATAGCTGCTTGCTGCAAACTGGGTGTGCTGGCCCTTGAAATCTCCTCAGCTCTACGACCCCTGTAATTGCTTGGGCTCCTGAAGAACACAGGGATTAATGAATATCCCCGTCCTCAACTTCATTAAAATGACTTTGAAATTAATTTTGAAAGAAACACAGTTCTTAAGAGTTATACATCCTGTGCTTTTATAAACATCAACTATTGGTAACTGTCAGAGACGTGGCCTGGAAAAGGACCAGATGTTCAAGGGGAGGTCTTTATTTCTTCAGCTTTCTTCAGTAAATCTACAAGCATACCAGGAAACTAGCATGGGCTGACAAAGGTATTGTGGGCTTGCATGGTACAGTAAAACATCTGCTTCCAGGCTGTCAGCAAAATGCTGACTATGAATGCACAGGAAAGAAAACAAGTGCCACAGGTGCTGCAATGCTCAGATGCATGAGAAATATTTAAACGGATGGGAAATAGATCAACAGACCTGTGAGCTTTTGTCATCACTCTTATACTTCCCTTGCAGGAAAATTTTAAAAAAATATACTGAGCTAAATATTAAGCTTTTACAAAATTATTATGCCCATTTATTTAGTCGGAATTTCAAAGGATTTGCCACCCCCACCCCTCCCCAAGTCTTACTAATATTTCCTTCATTCCTCAAATTACAGGAAATTATCTGATGCAAGCCAAATGTATGCATGAGAAATCCGTCTTGCAGTAGAGGCCACAATAGTATTAGAAATTTATTATAGCATTAATAACTATTAATCATTGGAAGTAACTATGTTTCACCTAACAGGGTAAGTTTAAAATTCAATACACCTTCCACAGGAGACTGATAACTCATGTTGATGAGAAAAGCAACAAAAAGGTTGGAAGAGGGAGCTCCCAGCCAAATCAATAGCATAATCCTTTCACATCTTTGCATTTCAGTCTAAAGTAAAGAACTACATAAATCCCCTTGAAAGCTGAACCAAACAAATGGCACATGAGCCACTTTTTAAATGGAAGAAAATATTTCAGAGGAATTGTTTTAAGTCAGTTGGTTTGCAGAGTTCTTTGTTTCTCACTGGGACAAGTGAAAAGGCATCTCCTCTTTCTGTGTATGTGTCGGTGCCTGTCAAGATATTTCATAGTACAGTCATATGTGTTTCTTTTTTGTGTAGTTTTGGGTGTTTTTGAAGACTTGAAATAACCAGATTTCTATGAAACATCTTTTTTTTACTGAGACTGTATTCATAAAGTCATCTATCAGACACAGGCATGATGTATCTATATCAAAGATAAGCAAACATTATCCTCAGCGTACTTCATTTCCAACTCCTTTAAACAGGATTGTGTGATGAAATTTTAACTTCAGATAAAACAGATTTTTTTAACTTCCTTTTCATTTCATGGGAAACACATCATACCTGACTTTCAAAGTTCTGCATCATGTGGCAGGTGCATAATACAAATCTTATTGAGTGGTAGAACCTAAAAATACTTGAGGAATTTTTTTCTTTCTTACTGAACAGAGGAATTCTGGTAAAATTTTGCTATATTTGAACTTAAAAAATAAATATGGGATCCAGAGGTTTAACTATTGTACTCCCAGTTTCACAAGCTCTACATTATTATGATAGCTGTTACAGATTTTACTTTTTAAAATCTTCTTAATTGTCTGCTATTTCTGTAAGAGTACAGAGGAAAAAAGCTCACTGATGTTCATTTCCAACCAGATCACATCAGCAAAATGATAGATACACACCCCTGCTTATCTTGTGGTTAATCTTGTGGTTAATGTCTGACTGAAATACCCATCTTCATATACGACAGCACTGTACAGTCTGTGTTGCAGCAGGCAGATGTGTTTACAGGAATAGCCAAGCATCTTCTCTGGAGACCAAACCCTGAGCTCCAGCTGCCTGAAATGCTGGAGCTCAGAGAAGAATTTGACGGAGATGAAATCTCCTATTGGTTCACTTCTCCTGGTGCCACAGCACACCATCTTACAATCACCTCTACAGCAAGCAAATGCAACAGAAAGATGACTTAGTTTAGGTGAGGTGTTTGTTAACAAAGCTCTTCTGAGCAAGAAAGCTCCTGGGACTTTTCAAGTGTCCTTAATGATGAAGAATAAGGGAGCAACTGTTTTTTATAGTTCATTTTTTAACAGAAAGACTGTATAGGCTTTTCCATTAGATGTTGGAAGGTCTCTAATACGCACGGTTGAACTTTTTATTGAAATAATTTATATGCATTAGAAACACTGCTATGTAGCAGCCGTCTTGAAAGACCTTCTTTAAAATAGTGGAGGGTATGAGTAACCCTCTCTTTTCCTGCAGAGGCTGTCTCAATTGCTACAATCTCAATTGTTGCAATTTCATTTGCAACTGTACATCATGAGGTACTGTGACTCAGAGGCATTCCTTACTCCCCAATTCTCATTTTCCTTTCTTACACCTTAAGTGTTAGCAGTATGCCAGGATCATTTGGCTACTAAGTGTATTATACTGACTTGAAAGGAGGAAAGGGGAATGGTTGTTAAAGCTAACTTGCTGCTGTTAGAGGTCTGAAATCCATCAATGCTTGCTTGCTTCTCCAGGAAGCAAAGGCAGATGTGCAGATCCTCTTGCAGGCAAAAGGATGGTGGAAGACTGAAGGAGAAGTTTGCTTTGCTATTGCTTCTCTGCATTAGTGATGAGTGGTGTTGCATCTTCTTGGTGGCCGGTCACTAGTGGTGTTCTCTAGGGATCAGTGTTGGGCCAAGTCCTGTTTAATATCTTATTGAGCATCTGGATAAGGGCATCCAGTCTACCATTAGCAAGTTTACAAACACAAAGATGAGATGGAATGTTGATCTACTGGAGGGCAGGAGGTCTCTGCAGAGGGATCTGGACAGGCTGGATCAATGGGCCAAAGCCAATGGTGTGAGGGTCAACAAGACCAAGGTCCTGCCCTTGGGCCACAACAACCCCTGCAGTGCTACAAGCTGGGGACAGAGTGTCTGGAAAGCTGCCCTAGAGAAAAAAACCTGGGGACACTGGGTGGACATGAGCCAGTGCGTGCCCAGGAGGCCAAGAAGGCGAATGCCATCCTGTCCTGTATCAACAGGAGTGTCACCAGGGCAGTGATCATTCTCCTGGATGATCTGGCTCTGGTGAGGCCACAGCTTGAGAACTGTCCAGTTCTGGGCCCTCCAATTTAGGAAGGACATTGAGGAGCTGGAGTGTGTCTAGAGAAGGGCAATGTAGCTGAGGAAGGGTTTGGAGCACAAGTCCTGTGAGGAGTGGCTGAGGGAGCTGGGGATATTTAGCCTGTAGAAGAAGAGGCTCAGTGGACACCTTGTTGATGTCTACAACTCTCTGAAATGAAGGTGTAGTCAGGTGAGGGTCGGTCTCTTTCTTCTGGTTGGCAACCAGAAACAGGACAAGGGGACACAGTCTTAAGCTGCTTCAGGAGAGGTTTAGGTTGGACATTAGGAAAAAATTCTTCACAGAAAGAATAAATGGGCATTGGAATGGGCTTCCCAGGGAGAGGTTGGTATCATCATCCTAGGAGGTGTCTAAGAAAACACTGCATGTGGCACTCAGTGTCCTGGTCCTTGGCAAAGCAGTGTTTGGTGATAGGCTAGATTTGATGATCTCAAAGGTCTTTCCCAACCTAATGGCTTCTGTGCTTCTGTGATTAGTATACACTTCATAATTAGCCGGCCTTTAGTCACTGTCATATCTTCTGAGCAGTGGATGTGAGCAGAATGTCTGTAATTTCACTCAATGCATCCCCCTTCCCTCAGGCTGAAAAAACTCTTTTTTTCCACTTACTCTGCACTTCAGGGAGATTGTGCAATTCCTCTGCCGGGAGCCAAAGTCCTACCACACAGCTGAGAAGCTTTCAGCACCTTGTTACTCATTCCTGGAAAAAACAGGCTGGATTTGCTGATGGCTTCATCATATCATGGTAAATATTTCACTACCACTTTTCCTCTCTCCTTCTATGTGATCAGCTTCTGGTCTCATTTGACTAGACCAGAGTGGCAGCTTTTGCAGAGCCTGCTGCAATATAACCTCATTGCTACATGGGTTGTAAGGAAATGCATCTCTTTTTGCCCAACACATCTTAATATCTCCATAGAAACCATATTAGGCCCCCATCTTCTGTGTGCTCCTGCAAAGATCTTCTCTCTCACTCACCAACAGGATTTTCTTCAGATGTCTCTAGGTATCTAAAGTTCAATTAAATAGCTAGTAAAATGCAAAGGCTTGGTAAAGAGGACTGGGAACTGTGGTTGCCAAGCAGGACTGGAAGGCATTTGGCAGTTCTTACCAGACCATAACTATATATACAAGTTTACACTGCAGTTGCCTCTGCAGTTAGGCCACAAAAAGTCATTACTTCCATCAAAAGACTCATTGCTGGATACCAGTGCAATGCTTGTTACTGTGGAATTAAGCAGGTGTGCAAATGAGCCCTACTCAGCATCTGGAAGAAGAAAGTATCATCATTTTCTCTCAGTAAGATCTGAGCAGCTCATGCAACAATTTTTATATAATCCTTGTTCTTTCTAACTTCATCTCTATACTTAGCCCCTACAGCTCCAAATTATGGCTTCACTACAGTATTGCATTTCATGATGACAGAAGGAATTCCATACTTGATGCTAAAAAGCAGGAACTCTCTTTGATGTGACCTGCACGCAGAACAGAGAATTTCTAGAAATAGCATTTTCCACATTCTGAGAGGTTTGTCATCACTGCAAACCCACAGAACTGGGATGTAGACTTTAGCAGAGATGCAAATGGTTTTCAGTCACATTGCATTTCTTGTGCCCTATATAATATACTGATGGCATCTCATTCATCACTGGAGAATAGCACATGAGAACAGAGTAAATAAAACTTAGGTAAACTTCTTTCCTTTCAGTTTTGACCATAAAGGTTGAAATTCAAATGAGAACAGGAGAGCAGTTCCCAAAGAGCTGTTTCAACACAAAAACATGGAGAAGTAACATGCACTTCTCATGTTCATGTCTTAGGACAGACACTAGGCTGGAAAGTAGAAACTGTGAATCTTCCTCAAGGACATATTTTCCAGTGACCTTTCAAAAGCAGTGTGCTGTTTTTCAGAAATGTTCTTCGTCATGGTTTGACCCAGCAGGTAGCTAAACACTTCCCTCTTCCCCATGCTTATATCATCATTTTGTTCACTTCATTACTTTCAGACTGAGCCCAACATAGTGTCCAAGCTGAGGAAAGTTGCAGAAGAGCAAAGATTGCTTTTATAAATCTGCATAAGGCCTCTGTTTGCCCCCAAAGGGGCCTGCAAGGGAGGTCCATGTGCATTACTCAGCACTTAGGCTTTTTTCTAAGAGCATGCCCATATTACTAGTAGCAAGATATATTCCCCTTTATAGTTTCCTATCAACAGTTTAATTCTGTCAGAAATCTGCTGGCTTGCAAAAGTCCACAATAACAACTTCAACAAAAGCTGGCAGTTCTGACAGCCAGTCTGTCTCCCTCAGTTCTCCCACACACCTGTATACATCTATATAGACACACAGAGCAGGAAGGAGAGAAAATAAAATATGTCTTAAAGTTCTTGCCAATATCTCTCTGACACTGGAAAAATAGCTTTTCCCTTACAGTCTTTTATGTATTACCTCCTTCTCAGCAAGCTTATAGAGCAATTCTGGGGAAAAATGAAATATTGAAGGGCTAATCCTTTATTTAAAAAGCTACCAGATATGAATGGTTGGATCTGACAATTTATTACCAATCCTGGGAAGGTTGGGAAAATAAATGTTTCATATGTCTTTGCAAGTGACAGATGAAAGGAGGAAAATACTCATCAGCTCTGGAGAGCAACAACTTTTCATTTTATGAAAGAAAATTTTTTAAATATCAGGAATTCAGTTATTTTCTTTCTTAAAGCTCATTGCTGATACTGTTCTAGAAGAACTTTTATTTATTCATTCTGTTTCACACTCACAGTAGTGCATTAAGGCCTTAGATTAGCTATTACATTAAAAGTTCAGCATAATTACAGGTTTGTAGTTTCAGGTCAAGAGACAGTCTTCTGAAGGCATATAACACCTCATGTTTTTTCCTGCTTACCCAGGTTGTGAAGATTTTTTAGGCCTTGAGATATTCCTTTGCCTTTTTTCCAGAACAGCTAGCTAAGTGGTAGCACCTTCTCTCTCTTTAGATTTCTACTACTTTATCAGGTATTTCCCCTCACTATATCTGCTGTTTTCCTCTCTCCCCTCTCCTTTTTTCAAGCAAAACTGTTACTCATGCACAGAAAAACAAATAACAAAATAGGAAAATGTTCTAGCTGAGCCCAGGAAAAGGCATAAAAGACCCCCAAAGGAGTAAATTACACTTCTGAAAGACAGTATGATGAACTGCCTCTGCTGTATCCAAGACCAGACCTGTGGCCATGCTCTTCACATTAGAACCAGACTAAGAGAAATAACTAGCTGGTAGGGGGTATTTGGAGAAATTATTGCTGAGTGCCTGTTCTGCAAAGCTGTTCCACAATTCCTTGCCACAGATGGGCCTCTGAAGAATGGTTGAGAAAAGCCATTATTTCAGTGTCAATCAACTGGCCTGCATGCATGGCTTTGAGTGGCTCAGGTTTCAACAGGCAAGGTAGAAGGTCCTCTTACAGCAGATACAGAGCAAGTCTGAACACAAATAATATAGTGCTTTGTCATTCTATGCCTGATGGAGGACCATGTATTGTGAGACTACAAATGGCATTTTGCAAACATTATTTGGATATCAGTTAAGATTGTGTGATCACTTCCATTTTCTCTGCCTACCTGCTGAAATTCTCGTGTAAAAGACAATATTTTTTTAAAATCTTTTATTCTTCTAGAAATGGGTTTTCATTTTGAGATGACTGTTGAATTTTATGCCATCATTGGTGTGCTTTAGTTTGAACACAACCCACTGTCATGATTCTATCTTGTGGTGCCTCTTTACAGCAAAGAGAGGTAGAACATCCTTGTTCTATTTTTATGCTGCTTCCTTGTTTTGAGCCTCCTCTGGTGTTCAAATGCACATTCAAACCTGCTCAGATCTCAATGTCTCTCTTTGGCAGTCATACTGATTTTCATAGAAGAGGCAAGCAGGTGTGTATGGCTCCACAGATACTGCTTTTCTGAATCTGCTCTCCTTGTGTTATTCCAGAAATAAAGTGATCTGGATGTGAAACATGAGAAAAAAATGCCAGAGTTCTGTTAAGGAGAACCTATGCACTAGGTTCTGTATCCTTCAGAAGAGAAACCCTGAGCAGATTGGCATAAAGAAGCCAGTGAAGTCAGAGAGATTGATAACCTCTTCCTGAAAACCCAAGGGCTTTGCAAATAATAGGGTAGGCTTTTGGACTTCTGTGTGGGTACTAAGCTAGTTTCAAGGCTGGGAAGATTAGTCAGCCTTCACAGGTAGACTATTCTTGGCAGTGCTCTTTTCACCCTCCTCTTAGCAGCCTGAAAACCTCATTGGTAGGTTATATTTTAGGTAGAAGTCAGTAGGTGTTTGTGAAAGTAAATGAGCAAGGAGGTACACTGGTCCTCAATAAAGGAGCTGCAAACCAGAACTAGATCTCCTGTTGAAAGTTATGACCCCCTTCCTGCCTTGAAGCCAGAGAAGGCTTTTTCCTTGCCAACTCTGCTAGAGTTACATTTATGAATCTTGAAGATGGAGTTCATTGTTGCTCACATGGAGTTGGTTACATCAGGTAGACTGACCCCTACCAGGTGAGTCATACTTCGGACAGTCCTTAAATGTCCCAATAAACAAAACTGTGAATGAATTAAACTACATCCCTGCATCCAGGGCCACACCCATCCCTGCCACAAGGGTCCTTCCAGAGCTGGCAGGTGCTGCAGTGTGAGGCCTCCACAGCTGCTTTTTTTTCTTCCTTTCCTCTTGCAGTTCTAAAGGCTGCAAGAGTCTGGCATGAAGGTTTGCAGAAGACACCAACTTAATTAAATGGAAGTTGTCACTGTAGAGCAACGACAGATTACTTAATTCTCTCTAGGCAGCATAGGACATTGATCTCAGCTGAAGTTTTCAGATCGTGAGTATTTGTGCATTCAGTATAGGATACAGCAAAAAGTCAAGTTACACCAAAATTAAATTTTCCCTGTAACTGAAGTGTGTTGGACTGATAATCCTGAAGTATTAAGATGAAAGCTATCAGCATCCTCTTTGTAGACACATATGCATTATGTTTCCAGGGCAAATTTGTTGCTGTTGTGATCAAGCCAAAGAATTAGTTGCATTAATAAGATTTTCAATGTTTCTATACTCTGAGTCTATCATTAATTCCTTGCCCAGTGAACTAGATGCTTTTTTCTTTTCTGAGCACTATATTTCAACTCAGGCTATTCACAATTGAAAAATACTAGTATGTTTTTATTCCAAAATTAATTTTCAGTTCACACTTGCATTGTTGTGTGACTCACCAACAGTCAAACTCAGGGGCACAAACTGTGATTGAAAAATGTATACAGAAAGTGTCATCAAAACTGCCAAATGAAAATTCAGTCTCCAGTGAGTACTGACAGAAAACCAGTCTTTTTCATTAAAGGAAGGTATGGTGAAAGCTGATTTTGCCATAAAAGTTTTCTAATTGAACAAGTTTTCAAATTCATTTAAACACACACAAAAAAAAATAAAAAATCCCTGTTTCATTGAAAAAATAAGAGAATAAGATAATCCAGTCAGAAAGGCTGGAATGTATAGTTTCTGGACATAAGCAAGGATATAATTTATTGATTTTACAAATATTAATTTTATAGGGCCCTTTTAGTTTTATTGCTGTTAAAATAATGAGAAATAGTCTTGTTGGAAAACATTTACTAAAAATCTGATAAGGATTAAACAAAATTTTTTTTTCTGCACAAATCTAGGTGTAGTATGTACAGTCTGTGCTATCAACTTGCTCAGAATAGATAGCAGAGGTTACAGTTCTGAAGACACTGATGGGCTCCCTTCACTGGCATTTTCAGAGGCAGTAAAGCATCCAAAGACACTGGAAAGGGAATTCAGCTATACAGAAGGCCTCACAGACCAGGAATATTCATTATATTTTCTTCTCCAACACTATGTGTCGCATCAAATTAAATGTTTATCTTGCAGAAATCAACTTTTGTTTGCATTATTTCCTTTTTAGCTCTGTTACAGTTATAAACCTGTGGCTCTTCTGTTTTGAAGGCGGAGTGCTGAAATGCAAATTTTGAGTTCATCCCCTTGAGTAATTTGTGGGTGAAAGTTTCCTGTTTCTACCTTTTTACTTTAATTTCTTGAGAAGTAGAGTATAAAAAACTTCTGTACCAACACATCAGAGATAAAATCTCAATATGAGCTGGCAAGAGCAGTACGAAACTATCATAAATATCTACGCACTTTTCTGTTCAATCCTGTGCATTTATGGCTAAGCTAAGAAGAGGAGAACAGATACAAAATAAGATGGGGAAAGAGGAAATGGAGAGGATGATATCTGTATTCTGTATTAAAATTCCCCTGAATTGTTTTGAGTTACTCATAAACCAATTCTATAGAAACTTGAGTACACATAAATGATTACTGATTCAAACCTGAAAACAGGGCAAGCTAGTCCTTAAACCCATCCTTTATATCTGGAAAGAAATGAAATTTTATTAGCAAGGACTTCAATTATGGAAGCAGAAACATGAGGCACTCTGTCACCAAACAGTAAAATATTATGCAGCTCAGTAGAACAGTCTATCATCTCTTAACGCCAGTGTAATTTCAGTTCACAAGATAACTCCTGATGACTTAATCACTGGACTGATGTTGAAGGATGCATTGGAAGCAATGTTAATAATTCATTGATGTTGATTGAGGTAAGTAGAATAAATCTCACACACAAACAGACACAAACACAGTTCATCAAGGCTCAAGAAAGTTAATGAAAGTTAGTGGGAGGAATATTAAAGTTAATTGGGATTTTTTAATGAAAAAAAATTGTTAGAGACTGTTAAAAAGCTACAAATCAGTAGATGAATGAAGGCAGCAATTGCCATGGATGGCAAATGACAGAAGGGGAAACAGGAAAAATAGATATCAGCATAAATTAGAATTTCTGAAATATAGAAAACAGATGAGAAAATCTAAGGATACCAGGGAAAAATCAAGATCTGGCAAGGACAAGAATGTTACAAATATTTATGGAAATATTGTATCCAAATTTTTATATAAATTTCTAAGTTACATTATTTGGTAGCATTAAAACACACACATTCCTTGATGGTCATGACAAAATTTTAAGTTATACTTAAAAGTCAACACTATTTGAAAATATGTATAATCTATGCTTGGGAAAAATCAGATGATAATTACACCCAGGGAGAATACTTTTTAGTTCATTAGAAGAAAAAGGAACTATTCTATACTACATCAGTGTTTAACCTTTTTTTTTATTAATTCAAGTGGTCTGGAGAATACACCCCCAAGAATGCTGCAAATTATCCATGGTAAGTCCTGGATACTAATATTCCTACTGGATAAAATAAAGTGTGGAATAAGTAGGAAATAAAACAGACAAGAAGAATCTTAATAGTTGTGAGCGCTTGGTAAGGATAAGGCTTGTTAGGACAATGTCAGCCAAGCCTGAAATAATGGAAAATTCATCTAGCTAATAAAGGAGAGGAATATAATTGATGCAAATCAACATCTTTTTATAGAAATGATATTTTTTTTCATTTTTAGAAGAATTTTTGATGCACATAATCAACTACAAAATATCCCTGACTCTCAAGCTGCTTTTCCACATTACTTTGGACAGAAAAAATGCTCCTCACTGTATTTCTGAAGTGCACAAAGGCCATGGAAGTGGCAACCTGTAAAATGTAGCTCTCAAAGAAGAATGAAATGGAAATGCTTATAATGAGGTCCATGACAATGCAGCTTCTGCATTCAGCAAACCTACATAAAAATATTTGCAAAATGTAAGTGATAGCAAGAAGGGGGCTGGGTGACTTTAACAGCATTTAAGTTCTCTCCATTAAAATAAAAAAAACCCCAGGTTTCCCTATATAAGAAAAATTCTTTGCCGAAGAAGGAAAAGGCAAAGTAAAAGCTATTTACCTCTTATAAGGGAAATCAATGCAATGTAGTGTCATGATGTCTTAAGTCCCTAAACCTCAGTACTAGGAGTCTGTTTTCTGTTCCTCCCAATCACAATCTATCCTTGCAAGGTTACCCTTCCTCTCACAGTTGCTCTTCTTAGTGCTTTGCAAAATCTTGAAGATTTTCTAAAGAATATGTCCCTTGTTTTCAGTGAAAAATGGTTTATACTGTGACTGCTGATTCAAGAGTAGTAGGGAGTAAATTTCATTAGGCTCTTTTGCTTTCTAAGCACTGAGCAACAGGCATCTTATAAAATAGAAAATTGTCACTGAAATGGATAAAGCTGAGTTCATCAACAGAAGGATTTTCTGTGGATAAGGAGGCAAGGCAGAATAAAGGCCCCTTTACCAAAATGTTATAAATTTTAATTTCTGGTTTTACAGGATCCAAGAGATGAACACCCCTTTTCTGCCTGAACAGGTGATCTAACACAACATAATACTGAGCATTACTTCTTCTTCTATATTTTTTATGTTATAATTTGCAAATCTGAGCATCTGAAAGACCTTTTGTACATTGTCCAGGGCCAACTGCTAGATTTTCAGAAATGGCAGTTTATAACTACAAATCCTCCCATTGCAAATAAACATGAAGGGCAGATATGAGCAAGTGCCTAAGAGCCACTGAATACACAGCCAGTAATACATGCAAGCATTTGAGAGCACATTAATATCTGAAGCTCGAATTCAATTATGCACCATTATTTGGACACTAAGATGTCAGTAAAAAATATCAGTGCTGTTATTTGCATCGTGACTTTGTTACATAAATATTTCTGCCAAACAAATCCTCCTTTATTTAGGCCTTACCTCTCTTACTCGCAGCTGAAAGTGCAGTGCAGATCTATCTCCCCTCTACATGATTGCTTGCCCCTATTGCTAGTCAAAGCATCCCATTAAGCATTGTATCAATCCACCGTGAGTAATTTGCTTGAAATTAGAGAGGCTTGATAGGTCTGAGCATTCCACAGAATGCTGTAATCATATGCTTTCTTTTGCAAGTATTCTCAGGAGCACACAAATTACCACCTTTTATTAGAGACCAGAAAACATGTTTGGATAAAACCAGAGTGGATGCCTGCTATCACGCAAACCACAAACCAAAATAAACATAAGCCTTTATACTAATTATATTTTTTTATATATATATATATATATATATATATATATATATATATATATAAAATCAATGCATTATTTCTTCTAAACAAGAATTTCTTCTAAGCAAGAATTTTTACATATCTACAGTTCTTGACTGGGAACAAACAGCATTTAGGAAATAGCCCCAAATCAGACAGCGCTGGCAAGCTCCTAACTTAAGCTCAGAAAATTTACAAGAATTTTAAATCCAGTGAGACTTTTGATGTCTAAACAAATGGAAACAAATCTCTATGCTTTGATGTGAATATTTCATCTGAAAGGATCCCACATGTTTGCCAAGTAAAGCTGTCTTCTTTGTTCCCTTTAACATTAATTCTTAGATAAATAAGGACATGCTGCCCTGTTGAAGAAGGAACACAGAACCTGTGCACATATGCTACATGTGAAAATGATGAGAAAGAGCTCATGAGAACACACTTATAAAATAAATGAGAACTGAAACAATGAGTGTGGGATTAAGCATTTTATCTAGACACAGAATGACCAGATGAACTCCAGCAACATGAACCTAAGGTATACTCTCTTTTGACTAAATGTTAGATACCTAAAAAATGCCAGCCTGAGCTGGCAAGTCTGAATGGTCACAAGCATTTATTTCATTACTGGTCACAAACAGGAGCAGTCGTGGATTGACAGCAGGGCCTTGTTGGGGAGCCTATTTCATGTACAGTGCTGGAAGTTTCGCAGGCAAATATCGTTTCTGCAACAAATTGTAATGTAATTGAAATGTGGCAGATCTCTGTCAGGCAGCCACAGTAAGCAATTGCATAGCATAGACAGATTTTCCATACAGTTATTGGATGAACTGAAAAATGAACTGCTCATTAACTTCATTATTTTCGTAGCTCTAATAAGTGTAGTTATATCAGGCCTTCTGTTTCTCACCCTGTATCACAACATATTCAGTCTTTTCTGTTTGGCTTCACCACCTTTTTCATCCCTGTAGAAAATTTCACCTACTCTTTCTCTTTCATTATGGATGGAAACATCTTCCCAGGCACCAGTGCTCTTTTTCATGTAAAAGTCACATCCTGGAAGCCTCAGTCAATATCGGCCTTTTCAAGAGCACCCAAATCTGCTGCTGTCAAACATGTGGGATGCTCACAGTCAGCTCTTCTGTCCTTATCACCCACTCCTTCCAGTCCAGTGACCTTTCCAGCACAGTAAAAGCTGCCAACGTACTGCAGACATAGAAAAAGTATGCAAATGCCAAGTGCTATTAAATGTGCCCATTGTCTCTTGAAATACAAGTCATTGCTTTCTCTCTGCCAAAAGAAATCTCCTAGATCATTGTGCAAATAAAGACAACTTGAGGTTATATTGATTTACATTCCTTAAATTCAAACAAGCTTCAGAATATGTTTAAAGGCTGTATGACTTCTTTAGAAGCTTGCAGAAGATATTTGAAGTGAGCAAATGCTTTGTAGATCACATATATATCGTAGTCAGTACAAATGCTAAGGTGAGGGCTTCCCAAGGGAGCTAGCTGTCCTAGTCACTGCAGCTTCTGAGGACAGTTGGACACCTACTCCTCTTGAGGTCTCAGAAAATCACAAATTCCTAACAAAGAGACAATCAAAGTCTTTTAATGAGCATTTATAGCTTATTGCCTTCTTACCTGTTCAGCTGACATGAAAGCGTTTCAGAAAGGGAACAATGTCAACCTTTCATGCAGCTGAAACTTGATCTCAGTTGTATCTGAGTGCTGGATAGCCTTTGAAGAAGACGAGAGGTGGAATCAGACAAGTGATTAATGCCCACTGGTTTCATAGACAGTCTGGCATAACATATTTTGCTAGCAGGTCAGTCAAGAAGTAAGATTAGTTTTAGCTCAGAGGTCTCTGTCTCTCTCTTTATGATAAAACGTATGAATTAATTAGAAACTAATTCTAATAACAGAATACCTAACAGAAAACATTGAGAAATAGATATTTCTAGTGTGCATTCTTAATTAAAGTCTGCTATTATTGCCAACTGATTCTGATGTCAAAATTTCCTTCTTAACCACATACTACCGAAATCAGAAGTTTTCAGAGTTTGAATGACAAACAACCAAGAAGAAACACAATGTTGAATTAAATAAATAAATAAATACAAAACATTTTCTCCTACAGAAAAATGTGAGACTATTGTGACTAGCTGTTGTGAACCCCAGAATTATTGCATGAACTCCAATTTTTATGGTATTTAAACAGTATATTCCTGTCAATATCATTCAGCAACAAAGAAACTGCAATGCCCTAGCAAGCATAGGAACTCCACTTTCATTTACACATCATGACAACTGATTTGCAGCTACCACATCTGGCCTCATAAATACAGTCAAAAGTCAATCCTGCACCTATGCAGACTACACTTCTTTTAATACCCTAACTCCACAGATCTCCAAGCAGTACATTCTGAGTGAATAAAACTGTGTAAATGACCACAGACATAAATGTGAAAAGAAATTTTACTCTACCTCCTACACTTTAGGCATCATGAATGGAGTCTACAGGGGAATGTGACTGTTTTTATGGGAGTCAGAGTCTCCACAAGGACACATGCAAAGAATAAAGTTATAAAAAAAATCCATGTTTTCATAATTTTTCAATCAGAATTTTCATTGGTACTCATTATGGTTGGACTCAATGATCTTAAGGGTCTTTTTCAGTGTAAACATTTCTATGTTTCTGATTATTTGCAGTGAATGCAATTCCTCCATGGGCAATTAAGCTTAATTTAATATCCCAGAATACAAAGGGAAAAAAAAAAGTATAAAATAGCACAACTTTGTGTTCCTGGCAACCATGAAGTAGTTGGACACCTAAATACGCAGGTACTTCTTTCATAGGATTTTCAAAATTCATGTGAATTCAATGAGAAATAGAACTGAAAATTTTGCTAGAAATTGCTACGGAGTGATACTGATTATGTTTATTCAGATCTTATTCATGTATTCTAAGAAGGATGAGATTCTTTTCTGTGACAGAGAAAAAAATACAGACCAAAGCCTGAACTCTCTAGTAAAATTACCTCTGGAATTATCCCTGCATCCATTAGAAACCAAGATTTAGTTATTCCCTTTTAACCAGTGCTGCATATTTAAGTCTCGGTTAACTTTTGTAAAGAGTCGTACAAGTGCAGAAATACCTTCTCATCTTGCTTCTTCTGCCACATCTTGTAATTTATTTTCTAAGAAATCTCTTCTTCTCTGGGTTTTGTAAGGTAACACAGCTGTGCACACAGATCGACAAATAATAGCAATAATAACAACAATACTAATGAACTCGAGAAGTCTTTATTCCTCTTCATTACATTTCAGAATTAGACCTCAAAAAGTTGTATTTCCTGCTAATGGGAATGGTAATTGCTCAATTTTTTTCCTGATGAGAAAAATTAAGTAATACTTTTATTATGGCTGTATATTTTAATGTAATTGTAATTTGGGGGTTTTGTGCAATAATTAAAGATAAGACAACAATGCTGTGCCAACACCCAACAGCATCTTTACTCAGTTAAGTATAATTGTAGCAAATTTAGACAAATGTTGTAATAAAATAATCTATGGTGTGTTGGGTTTTGTATTTGAATATACAGAAGCACCTGCTTGTAGTTGTTTCAGAATGCATTTCCTCACATAAGCTTTGCACATAACAAAATTATAGTGTTATATCAAACTGTTGGTTTATTAAAAAGATTGTATCTGTAAATCCTAAACATAACATTCATAAGAAATACTGAAGGTAATTAATATTACAGCGATACCAGTACCTTGAAAAAACCCAGAGGACAAAAGGCAGCACAGGGGAGTTTTAATTTTATGCTGGTGCACACTGTGGGTTTTTCTTATTAAAATTTAAATTCATTCTTCTTTTTATAGCAAGAAAGACTGTTTAAATATTGTACTCAGAAAAAAAAGTTAGAAATGCTCCTGCCGAAAGGACATTTAGCAATGAAAATGCAAATCTGAAATCTAAAATAAGTTGCTGATCCCCCATAGGGCTTCATGGCAATAGAAAGAAAAATCAAGGGTCTTCAGTATGGTTGGAGTTAATCTTGAGCCCAAATATGCCCTTGTATTAAGAATTTTTCTGAACTTTTCTATGACAGTTTCTCATACTGCTACTATCTGCCATAATTTAGCAGAATGATTAACATCTGGCTGAGAATTGTCTTTTCTTTACCCTCCTGAATTCTATTCAGATTTGTCAGACATATTAAAAAAAAAAAAAATTATTTCTTAAGAAGAAAAAGGCATAAGGGCATCGTGAAAACAGTTTGCAGATAAATTCTTTCCCAAAAATTTTTACTTTTAAGTACAACAATTTTGAGGTTCTGTGGCAATTTCCTAGCTGAATATTCAACACATAACATGTAGATTTGTATTCACATTTTAAAGGAATTATTTTGCCATCATTCAAATTCCTTCTGAATTTACTTTTCTAAATATATTCAGTGATGGGACTATTTGTTAAAACAACAAATGTTGTAGAATATTTTGTGGACAAAAAGCTTATTTGAAATATTGCATTAGAAAGTTAAATTGGAAAGTAATTATCCTCTCTTTGGGAACAAAAAAAATCATTTTTTTTAGTTCCCTGAAAACCACAGCAATGAAGACATACAACAATTCCTAATCTAGTTACCATCGAAGTGCTGTTTCTGAACAGGAAGACAATAACCATTAACCATAAAACAGGGTAACAGAGACAAAATGTCTTGAATAAGGTTGACAATAAGTGTCTGAACTAGGAATAAAATTCAGACCAACCCGTCAGGTGTTCTCTCACACCTCTGTTCATGAAACCATAATGAATGGCTTGTTAATTAGTAGAACAGAAACTAAGAGCAACATCTGCATTGGTTCATAAAAATGAACGCTGATTCTAGTATTATTCTGCGAGCACTGTCACAAAGAAGGAGCCATGCTCATTGGCTAAATACTTTCTTAAATTGTCCAAACACCTCTTCCAAGCCCAATTCTTGTGACAGTGGAGCTCAAAAAAGGACATGAAATTCAGACCACTTAGGAGTTTTAAACCAGGTGAATTGACAAAATTTTATTTAATAAGGATGTGTTTTAAACTCTGATGGAATCTATTAAGGAACTCTACAAGTGTTCTTTATGTTCCCAGAATGTTATGAACTGTTCCTGATGACTTATTTTTCTGGACTAGAAGGACTTGGTCTACAGAACACCCAGATTCTAATCAGAGGGCTAGAGGAGAGCCTGCAGACTCATACGTCTAAGTGATGTTTCCATGGATACAACTGACTTGAGTTTGTAAATTTACTTTCAACAAGTGGCAAAACATATCCCATCTTCCCAAACATTTGGGTGTCAGGATATAGACGTCACCTGTCCATGCAATAAATGTGAAGCCAGGGACTAGAATACAGAATCAAGGAGAAATGCACTTAACATGCATTGCTAATCTGGCAAAGTGCAGCAGTGTGTGCTGGGGAATCTTAATCAGTAATTAAGTGGTTGGTAATTTTTTGGGTAATTTTCAGCAACGTTTAGGCTGAAATAATCAACAGCACAAATAAAGACCAGGAAACAATTGGTTGTGAAGAAGTTCTGGAAAAAACATATCAAAGGTATGCTGTGAGCCATCAACCAAACATGAGTCAACAATGCCATGCTGTTTCAATGAAAAGAGAATGCTGCATTAGGCTCTATTAATAGGAATAGCTCACCAGACATGTGATGCAATCTTTCCATCCAAACCCTGTCTGAAATCCTGACTTCTATTCAAATGCCCACAGAGACATGTCTAGAGCATGTCAGATGTCCATGGTGGGAAGAACAAGAAGGAGTGGGCATGTATTGCTGCAAGAAATATTCAAATAGGCTATTAGGAGAACTTTTCAGCCATAAGTATAGTGCAGGCATGTAATATATTATCAGGGAAAATTCTGAAATCTCCACAACTATGAGTCATCAAGAGTAAGAGAGACAAGTTTATCAGGAGTGACAGAAACATAAACCATCACAACCTCAGGCTGGGACAAGCTTTTGATTCTGGGTTGCATTAAAATAAATGACACTGAAACACTGGGAAACACTAAATACTATAGCCATCCTGAATTTCATCACACTAACATACTATCTTACCACATAAATCCCCAGAGTATATTAAAATTAACAGTCTGAGCAAAGACATATTCTAAGAGTGACCACTTTTTTAAATATTTTTTTTGTTCATATTAGAACTACTTCAGTCTTTTTGACAGTTGTCAGTTTTGGCAAATCCCTCAGAAATGCAGTAAATTGTTCAGGAAGTTAGTTTTCTGCATGAAGAATGTGCAGAGATGTATACTGAATACTCCATTCTGCCCTAGCTTCATTCTGCCCTCACTTCTTTCTATACAGTCTGTCCAGTATCAGCCAGGAAGTTAATTTGGCTATGCAAAGGCAAGGATGAGAAGGAAAGCCCAGTGAAGCCCTAATGATGAATACTTTAACAATAGAAACAGTTTTTCCTACAAAGTTCCTGTAACAAGTCAGAGATGAAAAAAACTTCACCCAATACTCAGCATTTCCATTCATTACTCAGTTTTTGTGGAGGCACAGAAAGGATATGATGAATTACATCCCAAGCTGCAGGGGGAACAAAAATGTATGATCTTTTCCTATAATTAGGAGGAGTACCTCAAGCAGAGCTCTGATTGCCTGAAATTGTATCTGCACTACAGTAGGTAAATTGTGGACTTCACTTAAATAAAACCTTCATATGAAACAGGGGCATGTCACTGGGTCATTACCTGCTGGGGCTGGGCAGCACTGTGGGGCAGAAACGTGGGAGAAGTTTAGGATTCTGCAGAGTGCTACAGGCTCTCTCAGTCTTCCTCACACTGTGCATCAAATATGGGGTGATCAAAGAAAATTCAGAATAGGCAGTGGAAGCTTATGAGCTCCAAGCCCTAATGCAGAGGAGCAGAAATCAGAAACTAGTCATAGGGTTTGTATCCTTTCCATCCTTCCCCAATAAACCTGCCTGAGTGGGTTTCATCTGACATGTTCACTGTAAACTTCCCTGCATTCACTAAGATGCTAGCTATTCCAGAAAAAAAAAAAAAAAAAAAGATTTAAAATCAAAGTAGCTGGTCAAGTGATAATAACAGCAAATTTCTGGCAAGGTTATAAAGAGAAAATGTTTTATTGGTTGATGTGGTAGATGGCACTTAGTAGGTCACTTGAATAAACGCAATGGTCTCCCCTTGTTCTGGCAGGAGCTATTGTACATGTTAGACCGAATAATTTCTTTTCTGAAGATTTAGAGATTTTTTTTTTTACTGTAATTGTCATACTACACTGACAATCTGGATGCCATTACCTCAGTAATAACTGAAATTTAAAAGTGAAATAGTGTCATTTGAAGATGAATACAAAGGATATAGAAAGATTTGTGCTATTCTTTCCTCTACCTTTTATTCTGTGTCTCTTAGTTGAATTTATTCCAGTATGAGCATTTTTTCATTTTAACATCTCCTAATGGATTTTACATCTCTTGGCCAAACTTACTTCTGATATAGCAATCATGAAATTAATGGACTCCTTTACAGCAGATCTGTCTCAGACATCAAACCTGAATTACTTAAAAGAAAAATTATCATTAACATAGGATGTAAAGGCATGTTGAATTGAACCAACAACTGGAAGTGGGAACTGCTAGGAAATGGTCTTTAAAACCACACAAGTGCTCCAAACCATAATGTTAATATGGACTCAGAGAAGATGCTCGGATCACTAGGAATGGGATGTGAATTAACAGACTGCTGTTCCTCAATTGGAACCTCTTAGATGCAGTTCAGGTCATCTAAATATTTAAACATTTGAATATTTAAAGGTGCTTAATGGGAGTTGAGAGCACTTTTTTTTTTTTTTAATTCCACTTTAGTGTTGAGAGTGGAACAAGATAGTTCAGGCACTTGAATGTGCTGCTTGTGACTTAGCAAAGCCAACTTAGTGTTTGGCTGCTGTGCACAGGGACAGTCTCATCAGTCTCCTGAAGTTCCAGACCTGAACCAACCTTAAACAACAGCAAAGAAAGAAGAGGAAAAAGTGTTATTTTTTTCTGATTTAGCCTTCTTAACATGCTTCTTCAGGGATCAGATGCCTATGCCACCAAGAAGTACAGTTTTGATAATCACATCAGAAAGAGATGGATGAGAGCAAGATCACACCTCTTGATAGCAGCTCTCTGGGAGATGTCTTTAGTTTTACAAGACCATGCACAAAACTACATGAGATGATACAATCACTTCCCACAGTGTGCAAAAATGGAAGAATGGGGAGCTCAGAAGCAGTCAAAAGTGCCATTAGCAGAGAAGAATAATAAGGAAAACTCTGGACAGCTTTCTCCTAATTAAATGTCATTGTCCTAATTAAAGGTTTTTTATTGATATTCTTGGGAAGCAGGAGAGAGGATAGACTGGAAATAAATTTTGCAAGGTTGATGTCTGCATCTCTGACCGGTTGTGTGGAACAGAAGCAATGGGTACAAGATGGTTACAAATGCACTCAAGATCAGAAATGACAAGGGGAAATAAAAAATTAATCTAAAAATACATTTCATAGTTAGGTGCAACTTAGTTTTTTTTAATTTCCTTCTCTATTTGGGATTCACTTTACTTGATGCAATATGTGCTGTTTTATACTTATGGGAGCTGACTTATGAATAATACAATTAGTGAGTTCGGGCTTTCAGAATAGGTCTATACTTACTAGAATTTATTAAATTTAAGCAAGGAGTACTTTCCACTTTTTGTACTCTACAGGGTAACTATGAAGAAGTTTTGTTTTGGTCTTTATGAAGGCAGCATAATTTTTTGAAATAATTATTTTCCTCTCATTACATTATGACTGTTAGACTCACCTCATTTAAATTCCTGTTATCATCTGAGTATAACAGAGTAATACCACAAGAATTCTGGTTTTGGATTTGTATGGCTCAAGCAAATACAGCACGTGGGCTGGCATGACAAGCTGTTTGTTCCACACCACAGTAAGCTCTGACATGGGAAAAACAAAACAAAACAAAACGAAAAACAAAACAAAACAAAAACAAAACAAAACAATTAAAAGCAAAGAGGATCAAACAGAAGTTTTTAAATGATCTCTGAGTGAAAATCAAGGTTATATTGTGCCTTATTGAAGTTGTCTTTTCTGAGTCAGATTAGCAGTGGCAAGAGTCCAGAACTCCTGCTAATCCCTGGATATTTTTTTTAAATTTGTCTTGGCAAAGGTTGAGGCCATATTTATGAAAGGCCAGTAGTGTTATTGCTTGCCTTCTTTTCCAGTTCTATTTCCAGATCACTAGAGGCTATAGAATCCTAATAGTTAAACACTTAGGTGCCTAATACAGATATTCTGTGATGGGAAAACACAACGGAAAGATTGTACCTGTAAGTGAAGGAGAGTTCTGCTGTATCAAACAGGTATCTGAGTTCATTTTGCTGTGGAAATAAAGGACTCCTAACAAATTAGCATCCACACAAACCACCAGTGCAGAAGCCTAAATCTCTCCTTGCAAAGAGCAGGCCACAGCAAACAACAAATTTTGCAATATATAAGCTTGTATGCTGCAGCATTGCCAAGGAGAAGACAGCTTCAATTAAGGGCTAAGAACAGCACATGTGAGTGGTTTTATTTTGAGACTTTGGACCTGAATGTCAGAATGGTTTCACAGAAATGCTGAAGATCTCCTCACAAAAGGTCATTATGTTAGAGCCATCAATGTCAAGCTGGTCATCAAGGCTAGAAGTCTGCTTCAACGGTTAGTCATTTCAGGCAATTTAGTAAAGAGGGAATAAAATTCTGCTTAAAGCATTTTGTGTAAGGGTTTTTTCCCAAAATTTTACCATACATATCCAAATATATTAGCTATTATTTATGAAGATCTACTATTCTCTTGAATTAGAGACAAAACAAGACAAGAAACTTCTTAGGAGGAGCACCTTGTGGCCTCAGGAACAGACCCACAGTCTGAACATCACGCCAGGGGAGAGCTAAAAATAGATGGTCTCCATTGTTTGACCTGATCCTGCACTTTGTGTACACAGGAGCAGATGTGTTCATTTGTCAAGCGGTGGCTGTTGACAGCACTTTGTACTGGCACACAGGGATAACGTGCCCTGGAAGCGATGTCAGTGCAGAGCAGAGTTCATCGGTCAGCCCTCGGAGTAGTTATGAGCCTCCCCTTATGTCAGCAGACATCGCACACCTCTGGCCTGAGATCACTCTCAGACAGCACGAGCTGACCCCACAGCAGCTCAGCTGAGCCTTCTGCCCTGGACATTGCTCTCTGTCCTGCTCCCGGGCTTCCTTCACAGCAGGAGACAGACTGACCTTCAGGAACGAACAAATGGCACAAGCTCTCAGGTCCCATCAAACTCCTCCCCACAACTTTCCCTGCTAAAAGAGAGGAAAGAAACCTGCATAACGTTGCAGAAAGTCACAATGAAAGGGATGGTTAAAAATCATTACCTGTCAGATCCTCTGCTTGAGCAAAGCCATTGAACTTATACATCCTTTTAGTTTTAATGGAGCAACAGAAGGGGATTTTGTTCCAGGGGAAAGTACTGTGCTATCTAGGCCATATATGCCTTTAAACTTCCTAACTTAAAAAAAGATACAAAACTGAAGTAGTTAATCATTTTATTCATGTCAGTAAAACCCCTTGATCATGCAAAATCTCACACACCTGTCTGAATTCAGAAGGTTTCAAGAACTCACTAAAAAAACACCAAAATAAAAAAAAAATCTGCCACTTTTTTCATTAGTTTTTTCCTTTTTTCCAGTTGATTTAGACTTCCTAAAATATTTACATGGCTTTAAACTGTTTCACAGCACTTCCAGCAAGCCTCCTGTCTGGTATCTCCCTGCTACATGCATGACCTCTCTTATTGCAGCAATGCTCTTGCCTGGCTTTTCACTGTATTTGCTGTAGCATGACTGCTCTTATTAAAACCTGGACACGTTATGCACTTATGCTTCTCTGATTTCTATGAATGTAGTAGAAATAATTCTAGTCAATTATTTTTCTGTCATACAGCCATTAAGGATAGAGCAGGTCATCACTTTGATTGTATGCTAGAGTCTATGGGACTCAGACACCCAAAATTTAAAGAATTTAAAGAGCCATATGGCAAACCTTTGCCATATTTGAAATGCCACTCAGTAAGTAATTTAATTAGAAGGCACTCTAGCCATAAAGACATTCCTTCAACTTTAGTGCTAGAATGCAGATCTACAGACAGTTCTACAAAGAAATTGGTAATTAAACATTCTGTGCATACTCTGGGATCATAAATTTTTCTCTACTTTTCTCCATGAAGATTTTAAGGTCTATAAAAGGCAGCAACTTAACATATGAAGATCAATTTTCAATTAAAACAAAAGAGTGAGAGAGAGTAAAAGATTGTGAAACTTTCCAGTTGCTATATGGGAAACACAGGAACATCCTGATACAAAGAACTATTTGAAGCAAATACTGTTTATCTCATGGCCAAAGGGCAGACAGCAGAGAAATCACAGCAGGCACAGAGAATGTAAATCTTTGGTACAATGCACCTTATAGGTCCCTTGATGCATCATTAAGATGATGTACCAAATCTAGCCACACTGACAGACTACATCTCCCTCAGGATAAAAAACAAACAAACCAACCAAACCTAAACAAAACAATCAACCAACCAAAAATCCAACAACAAAAAAAACCCAATAAAAAACAAAACCAAAAAAAAAAAAAAACATCCCCGCAATCCCCAAAATCCCCACAAACAACCACTAAAACACTCGAGGCTTTGCAAAAGTCCAAAATACATATTTTAGGTTTTAAATAACCTATTTCTGATTAAAAATATTTAAACTTCATAATCACTTCATAATCTCTAAACTTTGAGATAACACTAAAGTGTTATCTCTGACTAATTCTTCTAGTTTGAGTAATCAGTATGAATGTGGTTTAAGCTGCTGTGTAAAATTATTTCTAAAAGCTTTTATTATCTGTCTGTGTCCCAAGGAAGTGTTGTTATTCTCTTCAGGGTGAAAAAGGCCGGAATCTTGTTTCTTCATTGCTGTTAGTACCTTTTCTGCCTCTTTTTTCTCCCACATTTTTATACCAGTGAACTAGCTGCAATCTCACTTTTTTTTTTTTTTCTCATTATTATGCAATCGTTAAGAACTATTGGATCTGACAAACTTTCTTCATTGATCTGTGTCCTGGTTGTCTGAGAGATTTGCTTTTTTTCTTTTTGGAAACTTGGATACCTTAACTTCCATTAAGAAAAAAAAAAAAAGAACCAAGATTGTAGATTTGTTTCTCATGGTTTCGAGGAGAAAAACTCAAAGCAAAACTTGAAGTGAACTGAGGAAAAAGTGTTTCCTGCCATCCTTGAAGAGGAGGGAAAGAAAAACCCAGATAGCTGGCCTGCCTTTTCCTCTGGCCACTGGATCCTTAGAGTTGAAAGCCACTTCCTAAGGTGAGCACTGTTAAAACCTTGAAAGAGTTAAATTTTCCATGGAGGCAGCATACTGCAGAAAGACCTGTGTTAGTGAAGGAGGATGGGTGCTTGTTGTCAGGCCAATACTGGCTGTCACTCCCACTCCCATCTCAGTCAACATCTGCAAGGCCACTGCTGTGGATTGCCACCAGTGAATCTTCCTGTTCTTCCCCTTGTATTCATGTAATTTATATGAAATGTCTGTATTTCTCTAATAGTGCAATTACAAGTCCATACCTCTGAATGATGAAAGGTACAATGCAATCAGCTCTCAGAACCAGTTCTATGCCTGTAAATGCTCAGAAATATATCCTTTACTGTACTGAGATCAAGCTGTATCTTCTGGTCAAGAGAGACAGAAAAGTGGGCTGGACTCAACCCCTTTTGGGCTTGTAGATGAAGCTCCTTCTCTGAATTTGTCCCCCAAAGAACATACTTCTGATGCCTACATAAGTAACCTAGAAAGCTTTCTGAATAATCATAAAACAGAAACCTGATTACTTATTTACAACCCCCCCAAAAAACACACACACAAACCGCCCAAACAAAACCAAACAAAAACCCCAAAGCAAATAAATAAACCCTCTCCCCAAAACAAACAAAACAACTTCAAACATACCAAAAAAAAAAAAAAAAAATAACAACAGCCCTCAAAACCTTCCAGCAAAATTGGGACAAAAAAAACTAAGGGAAGAATTTGCTCTATCCCCCAAATTTTTGCCTGTGCATAAAAAAGCTTTTGCGAGGAATAAATAATACAGAGATTTAGGAAATAAACAGGGAAAAGGGCTGAGGAAATGAAAAAACCCTGTGTTCTCCCTTCTGTGCACCTATTGTCCATGCTACTTCTATTCACAACTAAGGCAGAATTTCCCGAGGACCAATTAGAGCTTTTTTTGGCAGAACTACACAGCAGCACCCTTGATAAAGTTTTCCATTTAAAATCTCTAATCTGCATGTTATCTGATTCTGAGTAACCTCCTTCTAAGTAAAATTTATGAACTCAGTCTCTCTTTGAATGGCCATTGGGACAAAAGACTATGTGTAGTACTTATTTACTTAAATTTCTCATTTATTTTTTTTAAATGCTCACAAGTTCTTCCAAGTTGATTTCTTTGCAATGATTTGAATTGACTGCTTCACAGCAGCATAGCAATGCAGTGATCAAGAGTGGCAAGAACAACATGCTCATGCTTGACATATTAGAAAAGATATTATATATTTGGTTGTTTGAAAAAGCAATAAAATGACCAGAGGGGGGGAAAGCCCCAAGAAATCACAATGATACAGTATTTAAAATGGAAATTAATCAAATAATTGATCAACTGGAAAACAGACTCATCCTTGCTTCCTTTGCATAGCAAAATCTTCTTGCCATGTTTTTTCTTAAATTTAGATGATAAATATTGCCTGCATGGGTCATTTTCAGATCATCTGACAGGTAAACGTTTTTAGACATCAAAAAAAAAAGGGGGTTTTAAGGATATAGACATTATTTTTAGAAAAGAAAGAAGTGTGTTTAAAAAAAAGCCTTTGAGAAAAGCCTTTGAGAGATGTAGCCATGAATGTTACAGCTGGAAAACAGGGGATGCTTAATGTGTCATATCTGGCCCCAGCTTTGAGTGCTGAGCACAGGAAACCTGAACCTGTGCCATTTTGGAGCTCTAGCTTTATTGGAATGGAGCCTAGAACCTTGCCTGGGAATAGCCTACTCTGAATTGGATGACCTTCAGAGTTCATCTTTCCCCCACTCTTATCCGCATCTGAAGCATCTGTCAGAAAGAGGAAAGATAGAGAAAACTGTTCAAATGAGTAGGTAGGGAATTTGTGACTAGTCAGATTTGACAGAAGTCTACAGATTTTATCCTGTAGAGGGAACCTAAAGTTGTTGAAGAACCTTTTTTGTGCTACACATCCTGCAATTTCTTTGGTTTCCTTTCACCTTTTCAGATACCCACATATAATCCATAATTTGGGCTGACCACTGACATGGACTTTCTGTTCATGGTGCCCCCACCTCAGAGTTTTCAGCCCTGAGCACTGTGAAGAAGATAACTCAATATTTGATCACACTCCTGGTGCATTTTGAAAAGAAAACACAAACAAATAAAAAACACTACCAAAACTAAGAAAACAACAACAACCAAACAAAACTAAACAAACAAACAAAAAAAACCCAAAACCCAACAAAATAAACAACCAAGCCCCCCCCCTAAAAAAACTCCCAACACCCTCTCCGCTAAAGAAAATCCAAAAAAACAACCCAAGGAACTACATGCTGCTTTTGAGAAACAAATTTGACAAACAAATGCAGTGATGTATTTCCATAAGGTGCTAGAAGATGTCAAAACCGTTAATTTCTCAAATTCTGTTCTGGGACATACAACATAGAGTTCTCATACAAAGCTTTTATTTAAAAACTAACAATTCAGACATTAAAATAAGGCTTTATTAAATTTACTAAGAGCCATCACAAAGACAGACTTAGGAAAAGTATTTATCAGCTGAAACTTCAAACATGAAGAATTAGTTTGGTTCTTCTGGTTTTGGCTTGCACACAGATTTCTTTTTAAGGGTGAATTCTGCATGAGCACTTTCCATTGGAGATTGAAATCCAGTTTTGAAAGTACCAAGGTCTCATTAGCAGAGTGAGCCAGCACTACCTGACTACTTGATTAGTTTCTTTCAGAATAAGATATACAGTGAGAAGTTTCAAATGTCTGTTAAAAGGATTCTTTACCCCAGAAAACGTGTGTGTGTGTGGGAACATGAGCTAAAAAACTAAAGATTGCAACTGGAAAATTAAAATCTTTAAAACCCATTTATAAAGGTTTCTTTGTGTTTAGTCTAGCAAGGAACACATCTGTCATGATGATGGTAGAGAATGTTTTTCACAAAAAACATGATCAATTTTTGGCAATGCTCAGGTATTCAGCACAGCCTTTGCCACTTCATGAGGATCAAAACCAAGGCAATTCACTAAATAAGCTCTCCCATGGGATAAGGAATCACTTTTCTACAGGTGAGAAAGAAAGGGGTTAAAGGAAAACTCATGATGGAAAATAAACTCTGACTGGTCATGACCACATTTAGGTTGATGATAGCTTGAGAAACTGCAGATTCCAGTGGGATCTCCAAGCACCACTAGAGACTCTTTGTCCCTTTGAATTATGTTCATCTTTGTTAGTGATTTGACTCCATCACACTGGCTGTAACTAAATTAGGATTAAAGTAACAAAACCTTCAGCTCACCAGTGTCACTCCATCTTCCTGCTGCCTCATTCCCTCCTTTCACACTGCACAGGACCTGCCAGGACTGCTGGGAAGCTGCAGAGTCCGTATGTCCTCACAGATGGACTACAAAGGATGCTTATTTAACACATTCACGTAGCTGCTTTTGGCCTCATGCCATATGAGCTGCCCTTTCATGAGTTTTAATTCTACAGATCCCTGATTATCTTCAAGGGGAAAAGCAATTTAAATGCCATTCTTTCGCTCACAGCCAAATGCTTTTCATACAAACTAAAAAGCATCTTGTAGCTCCTTCAGAGCCCTGCTCCTTCTTCCTCCCCTCTTACATCTGCTGCTATAAAATCCAGCCTGTTCCATATTTCTAAAAATTGAAAACTAGATTTCTGAATCACTTCACCTTTGGTTGCCACTCACATTATTAATCTTTGTGTCATAAATAGAGGTTCAGTTGGCTCTAAGCAACTGTTATTTTAGTGTCTGACAGGCACAGGCTTCCTTCTCAGTCTAGGGACTTATTTATATTCTTTATTTACGTTCCTATATCCTGTCCCACTATTGAAGATTTCCTTAGATCTCATTTAGACAAATTCCCACTGAGATTTTAAAGGCCCCCCTCAAATGAATCCTTAGCATCTCTCTTATGTGTGGAACTCAGGATAATGAAACCTGAATGCAAGCTGTTTGTTCTGATCCCTTGCTCATGTCATTGTGCTACAGCTCCAATCAAATAAAAATTTACCCTGATTTCTATAAGAAGGAAAGGATGCTGCAAGATTGTTCTTAAAACACTGCCATTAGCTTTCTGGCATTCATCAAAACAGAGGATTTCCAGGTGTCACTACAATAAGAATTCAATTTGACATGAGGGGTTAGGCTCTCCCACCCCTAATCAACATCCTTCTGCATCTAATGAGATGAAGTGACAGCAATGGCCAGCAAATGAGACACTGGCAAAGGTATTTGCAAAATATCTTTTTAATTTAAGGTTTAATATTAAAGTGAAATCATGACAAAGTTTGTCAGCAAGGTTCACTCTATTGCTATGGTTAAGGCACATAGCAAAATCAGAATCAATCAATCTAAAATTAAAGTCAGGTCTAAAATTAATCTAAAATTACCTACATGGAAGCTGAGGATGGAAAAAAAGATAAGGATAGGAAAGGGTAATGATAAAAAGATTTAAGGAAGACCTTACTGTTGAGTTAAAAAGTTCAGAGTGGAGACCCCTGTTAAACTTAGCCCTGGACTTGATCAGTGTTTTAAGCCTAAAGGTTTTAACAGCACTTAAACTTAACAGCACTTAATCGATAAACAATATAACTAAAGATTCTATAGAATTTACAAAAAGCACAACAGTAACTTACAGCCCTACCTTACTCACAAATCTAACATACTTAAGAGTCAAAGAGAGCAACATTCATAGTACATTTATTATAGCATATCCACACACAGACTTAATGGAGAATGTACAAGGTGTATTCCTGTGAAAAATTCCCCTTGAATACAGTGAAGAACATTCAGTGAATATTCCTTTGCATCTTCTCAATGGGAAAAGAGCCTCAGGGAGTTGTGGGATCAGCCCAGCCTCCATTGCTGGTGTTCAGCATCCTGTGAGATATCCCTCTCAGAGGGAGATGGCTGGTCAGTGCCTGCTGCAATCCAGGAGAGATCAAAGGGTTTCATTCAGGACCTCTGTTTATAGGGTCACAAGACAATTGGCTTTGGTCATCATAATCTTCCATCCTGGCCACAATTTGAGATGGTAACTTTCTTTGAAATTTGAATAGTAAAAATGGTGTTCCATTTGGGTTGTAACTTGGGCGAGGAAAATATCCAAGGGATTTCCATAAAAACCAGGAGGGTTTTAGCCAGTATAGGTTCCTGGGAACAGACAGCATGTCTGATAAGTTCAAGAGGAACTTAGCCCAGGTGTCCAGCATTTCTGAGATCATAGTGCATCCTGAGGACTGGGACAGGGAGAGGGTGTCCCATCACAACTTGCAGCTTCAGAGAAGCTTCCTTCTCCTTCAAGAAGGAGACATATTTCTCCACAACCAAAACCAAGTCAGGGTTCTTCACAACTTGCCTTGGAGTACTAGCTTGAAAGTCCTTAATTGTCCTATGTATACAAATATTTGATTGCCATTTAACACTAGGAATTAAAGCTAATTTTCCTATTCAGTGATTCTATCATTTTGCAAAATGTGTACAAGATGCAACATCATTTATTACAATAAACAGAGAGTGTAAGAAGATTAAAATTCTGATGAAGGAGTATTAGCTTTCCTTGGCAAAAGAAAAAAAACTTCATATGTTTGTGAATCATCCCTGAGATAATCATATTCCCTTTAAATACCATAAAGAAAAAATTTGCATGTTGCATTTGGAAAACATAATGAACATTAATAAAAGAGAAATGTAATTTGAAATTTTGGGGATTAATGAGGTTTTTCCTTCAAAAGATTTTGTAAGGACAGTATATAGGTTTTGAAATGCTAAAGACACTACTAATCTGAAACAGATTTGTGTGTGAACATTTGTACCATAAATCTGGTAGAAATCACACTCAGTCTTAAAAATAAAGCCCAACTGGTAGCTGTTTGAGTCAGTTTGTACTCACTCCTCCTATGTGAGAAAGGTGTACAGTTTTGGAGACATTTAAGCTCATAACAGCACACTGCCAATGAACTCTTCGAGGAACTTTAAAGGTTAAGAATTTTCTTCTAAAGAAATAAGGAAGGAGGAGTAGAAGAAGCATCTCAATTTGTGTTTAAATTGTCTCTTTACACAGTAAGAGTCTAAGTCATATGGATGCTATAGGTACTGTTAGAATAAAGACAGAGCCTTTCAGCTTACCACATATTCCAGAAACTCATTGATTCACAGTTCAAGTGTAATGTAAAACCCCAGCACCATCCCCACTTCTCACAATCCATCTTGTGGCCAGTGTTACTGGACTGTGGACCCTTGCCCAATTCTCATCTCCTCTACAGATTTATACAACTAGGGAATATCACTTGATTTGTGTTGCAGTTTTCTGACATCAACAGCCAATACAATGATATATTTGCCAGCTTCACAAAGATACAAAGATATGAAATATTTTTTAAGGAAGGTCAGAGAGTGTTTCTCTTTATTTACAGCTATCTTTAACTAGTTGGTGAAGAGACCTATATAATAGGACAAAACTATGCAAAGGTAATTTGGAGATTAAAACTTATTCCTATCACTCATGAGAAAACTGCAGGGAAAGGTTGCAAGAAAATGGTCTGACAGTAAAAGCTCTAGACCGGATGCAAAAGCATCACAGTTACATATGACAAAAACAAATTGATCCCTAAGACATGATTTATACACATAATGCCTTTAAAATGTCAAACTTGATCTTAGAAGAGTTGGAAACAAAGTTATGGATGCTTTCCTAGTGACAACAGAATATAGGTATCTGCCTGTGTCAGTAAGGTTTAGTGCAACAATAAGTGATGTGTCTTGCTTGTGGCAATCTCTGTTCCTGTCATTAGCATAGGAAAAGCAAAATAAAAGTCACAAGAACTATGGTTAGTTTATTGGGAGAGTTGTGAAAGAAACCCACCCGAAATAAAAGAAATGCTATTTCCTTCTTATCTTATATCATGTGTAACAATTTCTGTGAAAAAAGTACATAGGGGAAAAATTGCAGTCTGGATTTGGAAAGATTTCTAAATCATTCATCTTCAGGGACTACACAGAAAAGGAGGAGACAGGGAACATGTCAGATTTTCTGACAACTGCAATCAAATTCTACAACAAGAATAAACTGACTACAGAATCACAGAATCAGCTAATTCGGAAGGGGCCAGCAAGGACCGTAGAGTCCAACTCCCAGCCCTGCACAGAACATCCCTGAGTGTCACACCCTGTGCCCAGGAGCACTGTTCAAATGCTTCTTGAACTCTGTCAGGCTTGGAGCTGTGAGCACTTCTCTGGGCACCCTGTTCCAGTTCCCAACCACGGTCCGGGAGAAGAACATTTTTCTAATGTCCAACCTAAACCTCCCCTGACACAACTGCAGGGCATTCCCTCAAACCTGTCCCTGGTCATCACAGAGAAGAGATCAGTGCCTGCCCTTCCTTTTCTCCTCATGAGGAAGTTGTGGCTGCCATGAGGTCTTCCCTCAGTCTCCTTGTCCCCAAGCTGAACAGACCAAGTGACCCCAGACACTGCAAATCAGAGACTAGAATTAATTATACAGCTCAAAATGCAAAGGAAGTGATTGAAATAAAAACTTCTCTCTCTCTTTTTAAAAATAATATAATCTAATGGCTAATATATAATTTTTAGGCACTTTACCAAAAACACACAGAAAGTCTGAAACATTTTGAACTTATTCAGCATAGAAAGAAATAAAGCTCAGATAAAAACCAGTTAAATTTGTTAATTGAAATTGCCTAATAACTAGCAAGAAATCCCAATAACAACAACAAAAAACAAACAAACAATTCAGGCCATGATATAGTTTTGTGGAAATCACATCATTTTTTTTCTGGGGGATGTATAGGGAAGAACTGACACATCCCAAGCCATTTTCTCCACTGCCCTAATTGTAATGTTTAGCTTGATCACTGCAATTTTACAAATCCAAATGATTGTGGTGAAAAAAATATTGGGCAAAGCATCAGGATTTACTTTAGTTATAGGATTTTCAAAATGATAAACGAAAACTTGGGGAAAAGGTGCAGGTTAAAAAAAATCTGTTTAATGTGACCCAGAAGCGTCAATGAGAAATCTGAGATACTGAGAAAGAAATAACTAATGTTCTAAAAGATAAATGTGGTTAAAGCCTTCAGTGATTATTAGCTTCTGGAATTATGATTCTGTACTGTTCTCAGGGAAAAATAAAAATGTTATCTATAGGAGTCTAGTTAAAAAGTTATTGTAAACCAAGTGGTTTAAGTGCCCTTTGGAAATGTTAAAGATTGAAGTTAGAGACATGAAGAACTGCTACACTGGAGTAATAAGCTGATGTCATTATCTCGGATCAAATAATGAAAACCTTTTCAAGGAGTTATGCTGCTAGTACAAGAGGTTGTGACAATATAATCCATTTAGCTCCACAGAACCCCAGCTTTGTTTTGATTTAAGCTCAAGAACTGGAATAAGCCTGTTTCAAAAATAGAAACACTAGCATCAAGGCTTGATTAGAGAAAGTCTCTTATCTTCTCTGCCGTGCCACTAAGAGGCTGTCAGGTATGCCTTACTTTTGCTCAGATGTAGGGAAAACAAGACCCTTCTCTCTGGGGAGCTGAGCTCTCTCATCTCATGATTTCCAGGAGGAAATTCTGTGTTTGAAGGAAGAACCTGCCCCTTCTGTGGGTACTACCATGGAGGAAAGGCAAGCTACTCCAGGAGGCAGCTTGTGACATGAGATACAGAATTTACTTATTTGGCTCTGTACTGTGGATAGAGTCCTTTTCTACAAACATAGCAGGACCACAGTGGTGTAATGGAGATCATAAAGTAGCCAAGTAAATAGGGGAGGTTAACTCAAGAACAACTCAGGAACAATCACCTTTTAATAATTTATATTCACAGTGCAGCTATATTGCAAGGCAGAATAATTTAACCACACTGATTATTAAAAGTTTTGATGCAAGGAATAAACGTATATCTACATGTACATCAAACCCACAAAGTTACGCAGAAATTATCAGAAATTTCCTGTACTCACACAACTATGTTTCCTGGTATAAATAAATATGTGTATTCATGTCATTAAAGCTTGTGTCATAACACATGAAACACAGGACCTCTACATTCCTCATTTTCTGTGTATCCACATGTACACCACAGGGTTGGATTTACAGATGCATTTGAATGCTGTAGATGTGACTGAAATCAATGAAAGCTGAACCTAGAGGTCTATATAATCCTAAATGCTCTTCAGATTCTGATATCTCAAATGAGACATGATAGGATAGCCAGCACATTTTACTTTAGTATACTGATATCTCTTATTTTGATTTTCAGCACATTTGAAATCCTTTCTTCAAGATTATCTTCCCTACATCAACCTTCTTTCACCAGCAGTTATACCCTGATCCATTGGTTCCTTGTGTAAGCTACACTTTCTTAGCTATCCTTAGCTAAGTCTGTGTCCTTAATTCTTCATGCAATCACTCCCTATCTGATCTTCATTTTAATCCTTTCAACTTCAATTTACTCCCATTTCACTTAATTTCTTCATCATCCAACTTTCATCAGAATCCTTGTCCCCATCTTTGTGTTCTGCAATGCAGCTTTTGCATCAGATATTCTTCCTCTTCCCCTTTCACCAGATGTGGCCACAGATGTTACAGAAGATGAGAAAAAGACAGACAGCTTCCCTGCTCTGTGCTTCAATGTCAATGCTTATCCTGGTTCAGAGCAGTTACTGCAGATCAAGTTCACATTTTTGGTGCAGCATGAGCCTGACTCAGTTCGATCATGAGGGAATTAATTGACATATCACCCAGTAGAACTAAGTCTCGCTTAAGCATGTACAAACTTCTTGAGCATGTACAGACAAATAACTTTAAGACTCTGCCTTGGATAAATTTCTGCAGTATTTCAGGCACTGAAAAGCACACATTCTGACAAAAAAGCAGTGCTACCAAATTTAAAACCACCGTTCAAGAACTGTCGATGTTTTTCAAGTCTACCAGAATTCTTTTTAAATGGAAGTTTGGTTTAGGAGTCTTTTGCTTCTAAGTGCTTCTAAGTGTAGCATCTAACATTTAGCCAAAGTTTAATCTTATTTTCTCATTGCAAACAGTTGAAAGTTTGATAGACTACCAGAAGAGCCAATGTACCAGTTTTGCTTATGAAGATTTCTAGCCAAGGAATTCTAGTTTTTAAGCAGATATTGTTTAGGCTACAGTACATAGATTCAAAGTTGTATTCTGCCACCACCATTTTTCATTTTAAAAATTACATATGAACACCCAGCATTATTCTTCAAAATAAATGCCTATATAAAACTTCTAGTTTTTGGAATGTTTCTTTCACAGCACTGCAATTACAGTCAAGTTAATTCAGCTCAAAGATTCCAGACTATTAGGACTGAAGAAAGTACATTGTGCAATTTATTCTCTAATGAATTGTGTAAAGGAAGCCTACCACTTGCTGCTAGTGTTGAAATACATGGTGTTAAATTAAAAAGGAAGCTCAAATTAATTAAATACTAAAGTGTCAAGGTTTTAATGACCCCTCTACTGGGGAGCAGTGAATAACAGAAACCTTTAAACAGCTGATTAGAATAACATTCATACACCAGAGCTGTTGTTTTAATTTAGTTGTAGAAGAGACACTCTGTTAGAAACATAAGAATTCAGAGCAACAGCTCTTTTACTTTGCTAGCCAGAAAAGAATAAGTTGTACTTACACATTTTATAATCAATTGTGTATGAATTCATATTTGAAGAAAATTCCACCAATCCAGTCAAGGTTGCAGGACCAGCTACCTCCTCTCAGCTCTGAGCCAAAGGAAAGCAGCGTGGATTAGCCAGCGTGGATTAGCCAGCGTGGAACACTCCAGCTGCAAACAGTGAAATCCAGACTCTTCATACAGTCTGTAAGAAGGGCTGGCAGCTTCTCTCCTCACCCAGCTGGAAGGCTGCACATCTTAGAATGCCTGGATGGAACAGTTAGCTCATCACAAGTGTTGGCATGGCAGCTTCTCCTTACAGCCTGATCCACAGGTTGAACTTCCACCTTCCATCCTGTCACACCTCTTACCTCTTTGCTGAGGAAGGGATAAGGAGCAGACATTCTTCTCCTTTCAGCATCCAGTTCACTAGTACAGCTCTCCTGTTGCTTAGATGAACAAGCTGAAATCTTTGTGTCAAACATGCACTCTTGAGGACAAGCTGGTAACACTGGGGATAGCACTGTTTTCAGCCTGAGGCACTTGTTGTATTTGTTTATGGAAAACAGCATCCTCAACTAATGATGCAGTTACCCTGGAAATATTCCAATTCAGTTTAAATTAAAAACATCACTTCTAAGAAGAGAACTAGCATGCCTAGAGAAAGGAAGATCAATTTTCCCCTTCCATTGCAGCTCAGGTGGGTTATAGGAGACAGAGTTTCCCTTGGTGATACAGGGAAACAAACCCACATCTTGTAACTGCTGTGTTTCTCCAAGTAGAATGAAAATAAATCATTATTTGGAGGTATGCCTGCAATCCTTCTTTCTGGTCTTTTTCCACTTCTAAAAAACAATACAACATGCTTTTGTAATCAGCAACAGAAACCAAAATCTTTTGTTCCCCTGGGGAAAGTGCAATTTCCTAAGCTATTTTCATTTTCTTAAGACTATCTCAGCACTACACTTTGCAACTTTAGAGCTTCCAATCCACCTCAGAATTGTGATATCACTAACCACCAGACTATATACCACAGAAGATGGGATTCATTCTCAACCTAGAGGACACAAGAACAGAATCAAAAGAAAAAATCAAGGGCAATCAAATTCTAAAAAACTGGGTTTTAGGGAACTTCTCTGAGAGAAGTCTGGACACATAAGGTAAGAAGAAAATCTTGCCTTCAGTTCTGTCAAGGCTTAAACCCTAATTTCTGAGGCAGTTTATAGGGAAAAGCATTGATGGAGCACTTCCTTTTTTTAGCATTCCTATAAATCTGTTCCTCCCTTTTCACTTATATGTGCCAGTAAGCAAAGCATTTCAATAAAACAACTGTATTAAACAAAACAGCACTATTTTGCTATTTTGAAAGTCTTTTGAAAGAACTTAAGAGGCCTCAGTGTTTTCAGTGGGGAGCCAAGCTAACCCACCAGCAAGATGCACAGCCACTGGAGCCTGATTGGGATGAACATGGCAGCTGTCACTTATAGAAAGCCTTATCTGGCAGAAAAAAGGCTACGTTCAGATGTAAAGGGATGCAATAAAATTTGGTCGCTCTCAGTGAGTGGAAAGAAGTTACACTTGGTGTTCAGCATGTCACCTGGTCCTCTGCAAATGTAAATCAATTGCCTTCACAATATCTTATTAAAGGTAGGTGAGCAAGCCCCATCGAGCAGGTTATTGGGAGAAGGCTGTCCATCGTGCAGTGCAACAATGCTAATTACGCTTCATCTCTGCTAAGGCCAGCTGCTTGCTTTCAGTCTTGGGTAAGCAAGCTCTGCTTCATGGCTGAGCTCTGTCAGGTCTTGCCTGTCAACAAAGCTTAGCTGAGGCTGCTATGGGTGTCCTGGTGATATGCCTTCATGCTGCTGCTGCCCAGCCCCTTCTGGAGGGCTCTGCCTCTGCCCTGCCTGCTCCCTGGAGAGCGTCCTGCTCACCTCAGCTATCAGCCAGCTCTGCTGCTGTAGCTCTGAGCCATGCACAGCAAACAGAACACTAATGCAGTCCCCCAGCACAGAGCTCTGAATTGATGTCTCTGCAAGGCTCCTGTGGTGTGTAAATGTCTCCTACCCTTCCTGCTCCCGGCTGAAGGACTAAACGTTTGCATTTCAATAGCTCCTGATCTTTTGCTTAACTTAAAGTTGACCATTCAGCCCAGGCATAAAAAGGCATTAATTAGATAGCCTAGAATATCAACATTATTAGATTATTATCTTTAATTATTAGAATTAAAAGGTTTTTCCCACTTGAAATTCTTTCTTTGCTCTTTAAATAGGAACGCCTCCCAAACGTTACAAAAAAACCCCCAAAACTGGAATTCAGGCCTATGGATCCTTTTCATTTATATCCCCTTTCCCCTCTGTTCTTTTTGAAGGAAGAGGTTTGGAGAGGGGAAAGGAAAGAAGGTTGTAGAAATTGGCTTCACTCATAGAAAGCCTTTCCCATGAAATTAAAGCTTGAAATTTATGCACATATATCACTGCATCAAACATTCCCAGACAGTAGTTTTAAAATTTTGCTAGTAATAATGAGGGTTTGAAACTTACTCTTACAAAGTGATTTTAGCATCTTTAATGATTACATACCAAAGATTTGGAGCCCAATGTCACAAATCTGTACTTTGTCCTTTTTCCAATACAACCAAGTCAAAGCAATGTCTTTAAGGAGAACATTTAATAAGAGCCATTCACTGCAATAATACAAACCCCAACACAGAAAGAGTCTGGCTCTTCAGCACAGTGTTTTGGTTTCTGCAAGGATGTTTTTCCAGTGCCAGGATAGATTCTAGTGGAAAAATTCCTTCCTAATCATCTCAAGTTTTAGCAGTCACTATTGCAAAGAGAAACTACAAATGCCTTTTTTTGTCAAACTGCAAAACAGAAATAGTTCTACTAATGTACAGACTCAGCTTTTATGCTCAGGACAGAACACAGCTTCTCTTTTATCTCTGAGTCAACAATGTGTGACCCACAAGACAGAACTGCAAATATCCTAGTTTCAGCATCAAATTTGATATCTGAGCAACTAGATCCACTTTTATTCTGCGTAAAATGTTACTTGTACCTTCTGATTTTAGGTGTTACGTCAAAACTAATACTCCCACACATCCATTTAATTTGTAAAAGTAAAAAGCCTGGGAAATTCTAGATGTAAATAGGGAACCTGTTTGGCTATGTTTGGCAAAATTTTGCAATGAACCAGCAAAACCAGTCCCCATCTAAATAACTTATCACTAGGTCTTCCCATGTTATCTTTTAATATGTACAATCCAAACATAACATTTCAGTTTAAGTTACCATGATGTTTAAAATTAATATCTTAGCAAGCAGACCTTGCTCTCAAATTCTTTCTGTAGTAATAAGTAAGAAAATCCCATGAAGTGTAAAAACAGATGATACAGAAAATTCTATTTTTCTTCCATCTCCATAGTTGCTTCCTCTACTCCTGCCAGTCAGGAAGACATAGACAATAAAGACAAGCAGTTTTGTCATTCATTACATAGCATATACATGGAAGTCTTTGCTTAATTTTTGATTGGTAAAGCAACAATTCAATCAGGTAAAATTTTCAAATGCTGCACTACTTCTGATGAATTCCTGTTCAGAAGTCAAATTCACTCAACTTCAGTCTCTTATCTCCTTGTGTGGCTGCATAGACATCAGCCCCATCAGCCCCCATCAGTCAGATTCCCTATCTGCCTGTACAAGTAGGGTGTAGGAATTATCCATGTTTGAAGCTAAGTGCCAGTAATCTATTTTTCAGTATAGAGCCAGTCTTGCTCATCAGTTTTAATCATATTTCCATACACACTGAAAATTTCCTCTGAATAAATTGTGGGAGAAAGACAAGTTGTGTATTTGACAGTGATTTTAATCATGGTAGGCTCCTTTCTTTTCTTCTAAATCCACAAATTAAAGGACTTTTACTCTACTGCTGGTACTTCATTGTCATACAGGAAGCCACATATTGGCCTTTCATTCTGCACCTTTTTTCTGCCTTGTGTTTCAGAGAAAAAAAAGAGAGGATCATGCAATTCCAGGGATACTCAAACTGTCTTACAGCAGCTTGTTGACAGATCTGACATTGATAATCATGTTTATTGCTAAATAGAACCTTGGAGCAACAAATTACAATGCAGTCTATAAACATGAGCCAGAGATTTTGTGTCATATGTAAGACAGAATTAGTAAAGATCCCATAGATAGACAGCTAAGGCTTTTTGTCTTACCTTAATAGTAACGAATAATCAAAATATCCCACATTTTAGAATTAAAAACTCTTTGAATTCCAAGTAGGAGTCTTCAGTCAAAACCTGTGGCTTGGACTATGAATAATGGTAGTACTCAATAAAGTTCATGTGAGTATAGTAAAGAATTAGTGGCTGAGTATACATCTCCAAACAGTGATTAGAATATTCATTTTATTCAGTCAATGTGTTTGAGAGTCACCAATGCATTTGGATAACATCAGCTGACTGACAGAGGGGTTTTGGGGAGCGAAGCCTGAGTATATTTTAGCAATGATGTACTGAGGTTTTGTCTGATGCAGTTTGTTCTGAAAATGCATTTGCACTCTTCTAAAGAACATATTGTTTTCAGGTACCATACTGCCCAGGTACAAGGCTGAATTAATGGCAAACTGCTCAAAACAGTGCATTTTCTTCAGACTGATAGGGATGTTTCTTTCCAATCTGACCTCTTTAAAAAAGAAATTAAGAAAGCAAACAACTCTGAAAATTGACCATTTACGATGATGATTCAGCATTTTTAGCCCTTGATATACCTGTTTTCTAATTTTAGAAAGTAATCTGTTTGGGTACATCATACCAGTCATTTTTACAATGCACTGGTGTATACACTGCAGCAGAATATTTACATGTGTTTGGAGTTCATTCTTCTATATCAAACAACCTCTCTCAGCACCTTCCTTGTTCTCTGCTCTCAGTGTGTCATTGCTCTTCCAGCTCATGCCCCCTGGGCTCCTACAACTCCTGTTTAGTTCCTGGGCATTCTGTCACATGGTTTTGTCTTTGTGAGGTAATTACACACTTGGAAACAGATAACCAAAGACTGACTGGCTCTGCCAGGTTCAGACATTAAGCAGTGGAAAGGACATCCAATTCAACAGGCCACCTTACCTACCAAGCCACCTCTTGTTTACAGAACTGAATACTTTATTTCCATCTTACCTGCACTTCCTTCTCCACTTCTGTCTTCTAAGCCTTGGAAGGGCTTTAACCATATGGCAAACAACTTTTCCCTATTTCAAATCCGTTTGGGATTTATCTCATAGCCAAAAGCATTTTCACAACTTTGAGCTCTTATTTAGGCCAATAATGAGGCTTCATTTTTCCAAGAGCCACAAAAGACTTTCTGCAAGAACACTGAAAATAAAATAGCCAGAAAGAGAGATTCACTCTCTTGAGACCTGTCTTTGGTGGCAACAACACAGTGTGAGCTTTTGATCCTCTGCAAGACTTTTATTCACAGATCAACTTGGCTTCATGTCAGCAATAATGGAATTGATGTTATTTTCCATTTTCCAATAACACCTTTATGGCATTATGTTATTTTTCATTTTCAGATAATACTTGCAATAAGACATAAATCAAGCCAAAGCTGGGAGAGGACTTGATTGAAAGACAATTTTCCCTTGCAGTGAGTGAGTGACCTTTCTTAAAAGTTCAGAAGCTGTGCTGGAAACCCTTCATTCATTTTATCAAATAACAAACAGTTACATTCAACTTTGACTTGTTGCCAGCACCTTGGTTCCTCCCATTCAGTTTCAGTATAATGCACAAACTAACTATGATAATTAATTAGAACTATTCTTTAAAAGTGATCAAAATCAACCCCCCCTATTTCAATGTCAGGATCTGAATATTAAAAATATTCTATATCTTATCAACTTCCCTCTGCCCCCTGGTTTATTGATGACCAGCAGTAAAAGAGATTGAAACAGACAGGAGTTTCCACAATAGGTGAAACTGCTCTCTCATATGTGGATGCAGGCAAACTCTATAATTTCTCCTTCTCTTCCAACTTCTTGAAACCTACAGGGATATACCCCTTACAGGACTTTAATCTTTTGAGAAGGAAGACAGAACAGGAAATGCCAATGTATCTATGTTAAACAAAGGCATCCTTAGAAGCACTATAGGCAGATTCCCATTGTTCCATTCCTCTTCCTTTACCTTTTTTGTTCATTTTATCATGTACAAATACATTTAGGACCTCTCTTTCTTTAATTAAAGATAAGTCACTGGTTCCATACCTCAAAGATAAATAACATTAATTATGTTTTTATGTTTCATTCTGCTTTGACTAATGCACTCAGTTACAGTATTTGACTGTATTTTTGATTATACCCATTGGTTAAATGATTTTTCTTTTTCTTTTTCTTTTTTTTTGAGTGCAAGCTTTAAGAAGATTATGGCTTTTTTGTCAATGTTATTCAAGACTCATAAAAATTTGCACTTTTTGTTGCAAATAAAAGTTCATTTTCTACTTTAAAAATAAATTTTCAACTAGAGAAAACAGAGCAATACCCACTGGATATTTAAAAGTAAAATTTTCAGCGTAGTTACACATAATTGTTTTAGGTGTCGTGATACTGGATGTTTTCAAGATGTAATTGGACAGGATGCTAGATAATCTCATCTAGGCTCCCCTTGCTGAGTGAAGTTGGACCAGATAAACTTTTGAGGTCCCTTCCGACACTGGCTGCTCAATTCTTCACCACTTCCTTCTTCACCTTTCAAAAGCAGAAGCTTCTCCAGTAAATATCCTTTCCATTTCAATCCCCAAAACCGTATTTTTGAAGTGGAAATGAGAAACTGAGAAAAACTCAAAATACAATATTCACTGGTGCCAAAATCTTGTAATGAAGGCAGATTTCTAGCTGAATCTAGTTTTAATTAGCATAGTTGATGCCATGTTTTTAAGATGGCCAAAATTCTTGAATGACCAATGCAATGACTGTAAGTACATACTGAACACCAAATTTTGTCCCTAATCTTAATTAATCCCTAAAAATTTGCTCTGCAAAAATTGGTATTTTTAATGGGCCATGTAAGGATTTGCAAGGTTACTGTCATGGAGTACAGTGTAGCTCACAGCATACATTCCCGAGCTCCTTAACTCTTAAACTACATTGTAGATAATATACATTTTCCATTCAAAAAGCTGAGAAAACATTCCTGAATTTTTTGTTAAAAATACCTCATAAAAATGGCAATTTTTTAATGAAGTATTCATACAATGTTTTGTGGGATTTACTTATCACCATCAACTACAAACTTGTGAATCTTAGTGCAAGCTTTTTCCTAGGCATGGACTGTATTTATATGTGGTGACACAATATTCAAGCTTAAGTATCTAAAGTTAGAATTCCAAATCTATGCACTAAGAAATAAAAGAAGAACATACTGATTTTAGACTGTACTTGTTCTAAGCAATGAGCAGAACAGATAAGTGTAAAAATACAGGTGGGGAGGTGGGGGAAAGAGGAATAGAAATCACAAAAACTGAAAGTGGTGTTATTTCTGGAAAATCAGCAGCATTGAATTGATGAATGCTGGTTAGGTAAAAGAAGCAGCTACTGAGGTATACTTTCTGCATTGAACTCAGAAAAAAAAGTAGTTGAACCATTATATTGCATTGAAGTTAAGTGAAACCACAGACATAAAAAATAAAATGGAAACAGCCCCAAAACACAGTGTTATTGTGACTCTTGAGTGGATGAAGAGCTCACTGGATTATTCAAGGTGCAGGCATAATGGAAGCAGGTGCAACAGCATATTTTGGTGAAATAAAAGAGCAGTGATAGCAAGGCTGTTATCTTAGCTGAGTTTAAACAGCTGAAAATTGGAGAAGAAACAGAAATATGACAGTATCAAGCTCCTGCAGCTTTTTGATAAATGGCTATGAGAAATATAACTGTCCTGGTAGACAGACCCAAGTTGGTGAACTGTATGAAGAAACATTCCTAGGCAATGAAACACAATTATCTAAACCATTACAATGACATTATAGCCTGACACAGCTTTGACAGATATTTAGCCCTTGCCTAAATCCTAGGCACAGTCTTAGAATCAATATGGACAATATAAACATTCCAAGCCATAATCCTCAAATTACTTTCTATTTTGAAGAGATCAAGAGTATGGAATATGTTATTTTGTGACAGTCAGCCTCAGTGCTAGAGATGTTAATATATTGGTATAAAGATATAGTTCAACTTTCAAGAGTAGAGCCTGCAGACCTGATCCCAAAACTAGATTTGTTCACCACTTCAGTGGAACTTGGACCCAAAAACTCTTGAGCCGTAGTGGTCCTAGGCAATTTCAAAAGAATGTTCTGCTTTGGCTATGTAAGAGGGTTGTAAACCATTTTATGCTAAGAATATTGTACAATGCACTTTTTCTATGAGCTGGAAAAATACCTCTGCAATTAATTCAGTGAATTGGGTATTCCAAAACAGAGATATTAGTAGCAAAATCACAGTGATTAAACCATGTCTAACATGGGAGAGAAAAATTTTGGCCTCAAAAGTGTTCTCTGAGGAACAGAACACTGAAGAACAGAACACTGCCTCATAAAAAAGTGTGATGAGCACAGAGGTGGAGGTACACTGTATTGTACTGTTCAGTGTTTTTTTCTGGGAAGCTACTGGGTAAACCATCTCAGGCATGAAGTGGAACAGGCATAAATGTCAAAAGGCATGATGCACAGCCATCTGCTAACTCATGGAAGCAGATAAAGTTACTCACAGATAAAGTTATGCCTCGTCTTTCTTTGAACCAAGGTGCATATTTACACCACACTGAGCACAGTGATGGCATAAAAGCATTTAATGTGAATCCATACCATTTTATAAACTGTAATACACCTCTTCTTTTACCCAGAGATAATTTCATCCATCATTGACTGTAGGCACCTTGGGAAACTGCTATAGGAACTGCTGCTAAGCACAATACTGCATAAGAAGTTCTAGCTAAAGAGCAGACAAAAGCAAGCTTCTTCTTAGCCTGCAATTGAAAAGGAGGCCTTATGATCAGAAAATGAAATTTCTGTTGCTGCAGTTTTTCAATAAGTCTAGTCTAAGCAATTTTTGGTCATAGAAAAGCAGAAACCTGTATTCCTGACATAATCTATTACCTGCATTAAATCTAGTACACTGCTCTGATAAATAGTACTTTAGCTTTTATAAGTAGTGTATTTCTGTCTGTACTTTCACCTACATAAAAATGAATTAACTAGACATCCTGTGTTCTTGTCAGATTCTGAATTTTCATGCTCTGCGTTTATTTATCTGGAATTAGACACGTAACTGTAAATACATTATAACCACAATCCAATCACAGAAAATATTATGGAGCATTTGGGAAAATATTTCACCTCCTCATTTGCAGCAATTGACTTGATAAAGTACCTCATATGCAGCCCTTGTATTTTATTGTAAAATTATTAGCATGATTGGTTACTAGGATATAGGGTCTGAATATCTTCAGCTGGAGAAAATTGCTACAGGAAGGAAGGTACTTCGCCTTCCTCTGAAGGAGCCTAATTTGATGTGGTGCAGGATTTTATGTAAGATATGTACTCCCTTCAAGTGGGAGAAATAATTTTCCAAAAATTTTCCATTGAAGGCCATGTTTTTGAATAGGATGACCTGCTAGAGCTGACTGTATCACTCAGAGTCTTATGGAGAACAACTCTCACCTTCCAGGCGTCAGGCATTCAGCAATGTGTTTTTTTCTTGTTTTTTCTCTCTGAAGGCACATCAAACCTGGAACATTGTTAGATCTGGAAAATAAGGTAACAATTTATATCAGAAAACTACTGAGCAAATCAGATATGCACCCAGAGGGATCTGGGATGGTCACTGTGGCCTAGGAGCTCGCTGATAAGCAACCCCTCTTCCAAGACTGAAAAGGCAAAGACCAAAGATGTTCTTAAACCAAGGAGTGCTACTGTCCCCTGAGAAATCCACTGATGCCTCAGGTCAGCAAACACAATCTGGAGACAACAGCGTCCAGTTCTGTGTATTAGTAGTTCTGAAAAAAATGACAGTGCTGGAGGTTTGGGTACTACCACACTGAAACATCAGGGATTTGGTTGAATTTTAAATGGCAGTAGCATTGAGCACTTCTAAAAATTATCATCCTCTAATATCATAAAACTGCCTGAAATACTCACATTTGCATTCAGATCAGCCAAACATCTTCATCAAAATTGCCTGAAAACATCAGCATTTCTATATGGTAAGTATGCTAGACTAGATGAGAATTTATCCATTTTCTTAATTCAATAGTTTCATGAATTCACCCTTCCTTCTTTCATTCATACAAACTTATATCCCACATGTGATAATCTCTCTAAGCAATTCCTTCTACCTGCTAGATTGCCCCTCAGCCTGTGATCTTCTATGTTACTTAAGGCAAGTTTCACACTTTTGAAAATAGTTCATTTGCAACAGACAGCTGTTTCTGTTCATTCAAGGGTTTGATACAGTGCTAGTCCTGTCAATTATTGTTTACCACAACATGCCATATAACATGCTTGGACTTTCCTGGGAGGTCTGAAGCAGCTGCTCTGAACTTTTTAAGGTATGTTTCTATTCCTCAGTTTTCTCCTTTTCTCTTTTCAAAGCTCAAGAATCACAAAATATTCTGCAGGAATAAAAGGCCCCAAAGGTGCACATCCCACAAATTCCATGTAAAATACAATTTTATCCAACATTGTGACAATAATGACAGACAATTCATTTTAGTTATCCTAGTAGGAATGTGGGCAGAGGTTATTAGCTCTCAAAATCCTGGAGCAATACACAGTACCAAAGTAAAAATCTGACTTCCCCCATAAACAAATTTTATCCTCTAAGAATCACTTTGATTCACAAGTCTATTGAGCAAAATAAACATGAATACTCAAATTCACTCCTTATGATTCGCAAGTGGGAAGGTAAGAGAAAACATCACATACAGCAAAAAAACCAGATAATGCAATAATGATGGGCTCTGTTTTGTTGCTCCACTGCAACCCCTGCAACTCTTCATCACTATCTGAGTACTTTTGCCAGACTGATTGTGAATTTCTGTTCTGTATCATTATATTATCATCACCTACCTCATTATATTCCTCTTGACAGCACAGAAGTAAGAGATGATCTGACTGAGTAAGCTGCCAGAAATAAAAGATATTTTAGCAGAAGAAAGTTCTTTAAACAATATGTTTCTGAAGGGAAATTCATTGAGGACAAGAGCAGCAACACATTAATTCTTCAACAGTTAAGAGATGAAATACAGATTATCATGTTAAGCACAACTTTGCCAAATTCCATATGGAAGACTGAAACACAGCACTTTGGGCAGATTTGTAATAAGGTATCAGGGCTATCCAGAAGTGTTCTTTTGTAACAATCCTAAATGGGATATCTGTCAGCTAAATGGGAATCTGTCAGTTTAATGACAAACTCTGGCTAAATATCTGAAGATCCTTGAATTTTTGGGATGATTAAAAATTGAAAATTAATCCAAACATAACCATTTGGATGATGAAATTCTGAGCCTGCTCATTGCCAGAAACTGATTAAGTTTATTAAATGTACCTCTAACTATCTATGTACCTACAGAGGATCACCTAGAACTGCCATTTTTGAGTTTAATCATTACTGCAGCAGATGCTATTATGTTTCCTCAGTAGAATCACATAGGTCCAAGAGTGATTTGGTTCAACCTAGATCAGCACTTTCCAACACATTAAGTGTGTTTGGAGCTGGTTCATGATTTTTGAGGGGTTATGCTGTTTACATCATATGCTGAAAAGTCTTTAAACTGCAAATTTCAATGTGAAAGAACAATCATTTCCAGATAATGAAAACTTGTTTTATGAGTCAGGCATGATACAAATGAATTAATTTGGTTAAAATAAATGTTGGGTTTTTATTTTGGGGTTTCCTACTTCTGTTTCTTTGCCGTTGCAAGATTAGCAGGTATTTTTTTTTGCTAAAGCATAGCTTCCTCTTCTAAATTTAATCCAGGAATCACAATGACTCCATGATCTGAAACCTAAATAAATTGTTAGATTTTTAAATTGGAATATATTTTATAAGACTGAGAAATTTAAAAAATGGGCTGATTAACATGATAGGTAGCATAAACAGTTGGAAATTTATTTTCCCTCTAAGAATTACCTTAAGACTCTGGTCCTGTGCTGTTGGCATTTAGCCAGTGAGGAATTATGATGTTCCTTGTTGGCAGAAACAATCCATCAGTCCCTGGAAGAGAGACAGTACATCTCAGCAAAGAAAATAGCCCACACTGTCACCACCCTGCAACTGCTATGCTCCATGGTAGAATGGGATGTCATACCCCATTAGCAGTATGTTAATGACACCTACCTTGAAATGTAATTTTCAGTTTTCAGAGATGGTGGGTATGAATTATGGTTGAAGTTAGGGTTTCAGGGGGATCTTGGTGAGTTAGAAAGTTCTGTTTGTTCTTCATATTCCCAAATAAAGCAGGTTGTTCAAACAAGGCTCTAAAACAACAGCCATATTAAGTCGTGGGATGAAACATGACTCTAAAGCAATCAATATTTTCTCAGGCATTCAAGCAAGAATAATTATTTTGGAAGTAGTCAATCAACTTCTTCATACCAAGAAGTGACATTATGACTAAATCACAAGTAATCTTTCCTGCCTTTAATGCCTTATAGCACTGGATACTGTTTCGTTTCCATTCATTTTTGCTAGACATTAAGAAAGATCAATTAGAAAAATTATACTACGGCAGTTCTAAGAGGTAACTTTTTTCTAGAAACCAGATATGTTTATGGTTTGAAGACATGTTTTCTCACATTAGCTAGTATGATACAGGGTCAAAATTTCCCCTTTTCTACCTTAAAGAGCCTGAAAAGATTCATATTCAAGTGAGCCATATTTAACAATGTACAGCAAATATACTTAGCAAAAAGCTGTCTAAATAGAGATTAACAGACATATGCATTTTCAAAAATCATCCTGGCATCTGGGGTCTGATTTTTCTGTTTTGCCTTCCCTACATTTTCTTGAGGCAATTGTAAGAGAAATAACTAGAAAAGCAACATTGGCAACATATTGGAAAAATGATGGTTACAGATGGCATAAAGAATACTATGCTGTTGAAAATTTATAAAGACTCAGAGCAACAGACAAAAAGAATGAGATATAAAAATACTTTATAAAATCCAAAAGCATTCTAGCTTAGTAGCTTTATCTGCAAAATTAACAAAATACACAGAAATTTGAAGGTAGGAATTGTAAAAAGTGATGTTCTTGGCATTGCTGACCCAAGGTGAAGTCCAAGTTGCTCCAAGCTATATTGGTGTCAATACCTTCAACAGTATTATATTCCTTACTTTTAATAATGATCTCAGCTTGACACCATCAAATTATTATGCTTCTTTCAACAAAAGTAAAGTTTGCATTTCTCAAAGCTCATTACAGATAACATTTGCTTTGCCTTTTTTTTAATCTTTTATTTTGCAATAAAAAAAGGTTTACAGGAACACAAAATCTAACCTACAAGTGTCCAGAATGACCAACTCCCAGGAAAAGAGTGGACTCTACACCAATGTTCTCATTAACAACATTAATTTTCTGTGTATGCTACGGTTTCCATAGAGGTATTTAGATGCTGACACAAATCTGAAATGAATGAAGACTGTGAGAATCTGTGCGTAGGTGTGCAATAGCCAGGCTGCTGAGAGTTGAACGTGACTGATGTGCAGATAGCAGGCTATGTGTGGAGAATGACAAACATGGGGGGGGGAAGAGCAGTGCACACGTGAAAGGGAACTTGCTTTCTATTGCCTGACTTTGCAGCACACCCCCTCTTTCAAGGTTATCTCCTCTCTCCTCTCCCCGTATTCGATTACACTTGACAGTGATGAGTGTTGCAGCCAGATGAGACACACTTATTTTGCTGAACAATCCCAGAGGACTTTGAAAGACAGAACAATCCCCCAGCCAAGGAACGACTTAGGTCTCCAGGATACAAGCTGGGCATTTTAATTTTTACTTTAGAAACAGAGGTTCAAAGCAGCTGAGGTTATTTGTAGACTGAGGACAAACCCAGCAAATATCCAGATTGTAGTTTTAAGGGATGACTTTACATTTATCCCAAAGTCCTGATGTGCCAATATAAAAGCATTTGCAGGGCCAATCCTTCCTGGAACTTCTGTTTTCAGTGATCCACTCCAGTCACCAACCATACATGAGGTTTCCCAAGGCTGGCCAAGAGACACAGACAGACAGCACAGGCAGGCTCTGGACTGAGAGGTGCCTCTGGGAGCCCCCAGTCCTGGCTGCACCCTGACAGTTTTCCTCTGTAGGTTTTGAGTTAGCAAAAGGACATCAATGCCCCCTTTCTCTCCCTCTGTTAACGTCTGGGGCTGTGGAATTTTGCACAACTGTTGATGGACTGTTAGGGAAGGATTCTGAAGCCCATTCCCAAGCCCCTTATGTTATTTTGGGTTTTAGCATTTGGAAATACTCCTCATAAAAAAGAACTGGGTAAGCTTCTTTCACCAAACTTCCTGCTTACATCATTCCATGAAGGGAGGATGAGCAAGACCAATTAAAGATGTTAAATTCATTGTAATGGTTGGTCACTTTAATGAAAACCCTTTATTCAAACACGTCTGTTCTGTTTAACTGTGTTCATGACTTTTTTCCCATGAAAGCATTAATTATTTTGCAAATCAAAATATATGTACATGTATGTACATTTATATAAGTGCATGTATACACATACAACAGAGGGCAGGTTTAAATTAAATATTGGGAGGAAATTTCTTGCAGTGAAGGTGCTGGGAGACTGGAACAAGTTGCTCAGAAAATTTGTGGATGCCCCATACCTGATAATGACCAAGGCCAGGTTGAATGGAGTTCTGAGCAACCTGGTCTAGTGTAAGGTGTCCCTACCTATGGCAGGGGAGTAGGAAATAGATGATCTTTAAGATCCTTTCCACCCCAATCCATTCTGTGATTCTGTGAAATTAAGTAAAATTTCTAAATTCTCAAAAATTTGTTGCACTCCACAGCAATTTGTTAAAGGGAAAACAGCTGTCTTTATTTAAGTGTTACATTTTATTTTGCACTGGGCAGTTTTCCAGCTGCTAACCTCTGGTTATTTTAGATCTAGATTTGAGGTGATAAGGGTATTTATAACAAGGATTTAAAACATTATGCTGAAAGAAGGTGACACTAATAGATACCAAACTTTCCAAAGCTCCTATTATTGTTCAAGTGTTGTGACTCTTTAACTTGTTTTACCTGAGTTCATTATAGATGCATTCTTCAGAGACTCTTAGAAAATACTTTAAGTTTTCTGGCAATATTTCTGTGGCAATTCCTGTTATTCCTTCAAGTTGAACTGGAATTTACTGGAGGATCTAATCTTTGTTCTGTTTGGTGCAATGAAAATTCTTTCCACAAAAAGTTACCAACAAACTGTTATACAATCAATGACCAACTGAGCAATGGGATCAATCTTGCCCTGGAATTTTGCTTTTACCTGCTGGTGCACCAAATTTACAAATATCTGCATCATTGGGTTTTTTCTCTCACCATTCTGAGATGTATCCCTTACACTGGATGAATTTTAAAATATTCAGTTCAAATCCTATAAAAGGGCAAGGACAAAGACTTCAGTCACATTACTGCTGAAATCCAAATTTGAGCTTTGACTGAACTTTCTTTCCCTACTGCTGTTGAGGTTATTGTTAGCAATAATTTTACTGAGAAAAATGAAGGTGGATTAAAAAAAAACCTTCAAAAAGAGAAAGAATGAGTGATTAAGTAGCAGTGTTCTGCAAGATATACTTAGAATCAATCATTTTACTGTTTCCTCAGCCACAGCAGTGATCATAAGTCCTGTATCTTTCTCCAAGCTCAGTGGTTGTGTCAGCCCTTCATTCTGAGAAACTTCACGTGTCCCGTACAGGACTTCACAGTAGGATTATGGATTCAGGAGAAAGCTCTGCACAAAATGAGGCAGGAAGTCGAAAGAGATTTGCTTGGCACAGCACACCAGCGTGTGCAAAAGAAAAAGCAAGCCTTGAAGATAGGGAAATGGAAAAGGAGGTTAAAAAAAAAAGAAGGCATTTGTAGCTCATGACAGACATTTTGTTTACTGAGGAGTTCTTCACCCTTGATTTACTTTCATTTGGTAATTGGAACTGGAATTCCATTGGGCTAATTTGGAATTGACCACTGACATCCGGAAACACATTTTTCAACCTGCAACTTCACAGGCAAAAGAGAGATACACACAGAATTGATAAATATTTTGTCTCTCTAACTTCCCAGTTATAAATGTGGAAATGGCTAAAGCAAAATCTGCAAATGAAGCCATGTTTTCTCTCATGTCAGCTCACTGGGAAAAAAGTTACATTTCTCATAATAAATGCAATGGTTTTTCTCCCTTCCTCAAATGTGGAAGTCGTGACATATAATCACTGCACATTTGCATTTAGTTCAAACTCACCAGTCTGCTTCTAAGAGCATAATGGAGCTTGAGGGGATGAATTTATTAGTCAAAAGATCTTATCATGGAAAAACTGTTCCAGAATTTTGCAATGACCTCGCTGTTCTGGAAAAAACCCCAAAAACCAAACCAACCAAACCGCCCCCCCCCCCCCCCCGCCAAAACCAAACCAAACAAACCCAACCCCCCTAAACACCACAAAACCAAACATAATAAAGAGAAGCCAAACATTTTCCATGTCATCATTGGTTAAAACAAATGGGAACAGAAGTAGGGATGCAGTGGTTACAGGAGTCACTCTACTACTGAAGAAATGAAGAGTCATGAGCTACTAACCTCTACTCTATATCTGCACCTTGCAGCTGTTAGAATCAAAGAGTGATAGGTTCCAGAACCTTAAGTTTTGAATTCAGTGTCAGTCCAGAGGCATGATTCATCGCCTTTCAAGAAACAAGGCCTGTTTTTTTTCTGGTGAGAGGAAGATGCTACTGTTAAGTTTGCCCCTGGGATTCTGTGAAGATCTGTCTCCTTGAACAGCCAAGTTCTTGCACATTGTACAGTGATCAAAACTTAGTTGGAGCAATAAACCCAAATCTCCTGACAGCTGATGAATAGCAATTATAAGGAGGAACTTCTGAGCAAGCCCATCCTGGATGGGATGCAGGTAGGAACTCAAAAGCAGCACTTCAATAACTTAATGTAGCCATTTATCCTCCCCTAATTTCTGACATGTTTAGTTTTTTTGGCAAGATAATGATGCAGAGTATGTGTAATATTACAGTTCACCTCTGTCTCTGCATCAGAGATGAAAGATCCAGTCTTCTGGGCAAGCCAGATCCGCCAAAACCTGACTTCTTTGAGGAATTTCCAACTGACAAATATATCAGAGATCTCTCTCTATCCTAAAGCATTCTTGGGCAAAAGACAAAATATGTTTCAAAATGCAGGGCTAAATTTATATATGCAGTGCAATACTGCAGATGTAATAGACTATTGGACCATGATATTAACTTTCATGTTGGCCTTTCCACATACAGAATTCTAACAAAAACATTTAAATATTTTAAATGGTGATATCTAAAACTTAAAAACTGAGGGGTTCTATATACTATATATATAGATACATGTGGACAATTTTATAACCAATAATTACCTCTCTTCATAATTGCAATGGTTTGATATCAATAAACTCCAAAACTATGTTTGCTTTTATATAGTAAATATATAAAACCATATGGATGATTTTATAACCATAATTATGTCTTTATAATTGCCTTGGTTTGTGTACACACAATGTGATGCTTAATAGGCTTTCTCCCAAAGACGAAACAAAATACATAGTTTTTCACATTTGTGTGATCCCTTTGGGGCAATGGTACACTCTTTTCTTAGGGCTGGAGCTTTAGACATAGCATCCAAGCACCAGGAGAGTAGCAGGTACTGTAGATTGACTGTAATCAGAGTCTTGTTCCCTTTTAAGAGAATTCAGTGGGTGTTCCAAATTGAAAGATTTTGGCTTAACTCAGTTTTATACCTATATTCACAAACAATGCTGCCTCAATCACTTTCAATCTCAAGTGTGCATGACTAACGGGTAATTTCCTGCATTTGTGACATTCCATGATCTTGCTTGATGCTGCCAAAGTTTGCAACTACACAGAAAAGCAGCGGCAGGTTGAGAGTGAATGACCCCCAGTAAGTTATTTTGAAATTGCCAGACTTTGCTCTGCAAGTTTAGTCTCTCATAGCAACGTGGGCAGCATATCATTCTGTGCTGGCTTCATTAAAAGAAAACGATTCCGTCTTTCAGTTAAAAAAAAAAGAAAAGCTGTAACTGTTGAAGCAGCATGCACCTAATAAGCTACTTCTAAATCTGGCTCCATCATTTCAGTCTGTGGACTAGCAGAACAGGGCTTGCAGGATCCTCCTCAAGTAAGTATTGCTTTCTCTTTACTGCATGTTTTTATTTTTTTAATTTAAAATTCATAACAGGTAGTAAAGAAGTCTTCAGCATTGAATTAGTGGTGCTGCAATATGACAACTCGATGCCTGCTTTAAACATGAATTAACATGCTCTGTTGTTTCATTTGGCAGACATTACTGTCTTTAAAAGGAAATAGTTAATACATTAAGGTACAAGACAGCAAATTATATGGATGGAGCTTCCTAAAGCTGCACTGCTGGAAAGCTAATGAAATGATTTATAATTGACTGTCATGATAAGGTTTTTTTTAAATGAGTTATTATCTTTTGTTTGCATAATGCACGTCATGGAACATGTCTATTTGATCTCATCAAAACTGGAATATGTATTCTGAATTTGCTACTGGTCATAAAGTATGAAATTACCAAAATAATTTATATCTTCAAGAAAGAAAAAATTCAGGCAGTGGCATTAATATTAATAAAGCTAATATGTACACATTAAACCTAGCTCAGGTTTGTATTAAATGATGAAGGAAAATATATGTTGTGCATGACTTTGTCTAATTATACAAAGTATTAGTCAAATGTTAATAGACCCAACAGAGTATAGATTAAATAATCATTTATATGAGACAACAGAAATGCATAACATTTGTCAAAACAAACAGCACACACTAAAGCATGCTTTCTGCAAGAGTATTTAAACAGCTCTGATGGACATGTCTCTTTAATGTAATGAATGAGGTGGGACTATGGTCGTGGCAGGAAAATAAATAACAATATTTTGCTTCATATTTAAATTGCAACTCTTGTAATAGAAAGGAGTTAGGAATAGGCAATCCACAGGGCTACTTTTACATTTAGTATACAAACACAGATATTCAAATACAAACAGACCATTTTTTTTCTTATTTAATCATACCTGCTTATCACCAATTCCTGTGACAAACTCTGATTGCAAATATGCAGATTTGCAGCCCTCAGCAGAAATATCTTATAGCTGCATCTGAAGCATTACAGCACCAGTACTAATACTCTGGAAACATTTAGCACAAGCATATCCTAGTAATATTATTTTTCATAATTTTTTTATGACAAAATTATGCTGCAAAAATTCACACTGTTTAGTTAACTTCTGCAGAAAACTACATAAATACTTCCCTCCTGCTCAAGTTATCCATCCCCCAACGACCCATGGTAACAGCAGTCAAGAAGTTACTATTTATTTCTCTCAGTTATTTTCAAATTACTCAGAACAACAAATTTTAAAACATACTTCCAGCCCAACTCATTTATATGCAGACAAGCTTTTTTTTTTAAGAAAACTTTTTCAGGGCATATGGAAGTATGGAAATGTAGCAGCCGTTTCCTTATTTACTGTGTAATAGACATAGAAGGTTTTTGGCAGATTAGGTATATGCAAAGATAAAGAATAGAAGCAGAGATAGCAAATTACTGTGTTCCAGGTATGGTGAATAATAATAGATCTTTCCTTTTAAAAGCAACATTAAGATTCCCAAGGGCCAGCTCTGAAGAGCCAAATAAATTAGAATCCAATAACGGAGAGGTTTAGTCTGACATTTCAAAGCCCTTCCCAAAATCTCAGGAAAACACAGCATAGTAATAACAGGACCAGTAAATAGAGATATTTATGGTACCATCCCCACAAGACTAAAGGAGACATCAGTCAGCAGAAATGCCACTAACAAGCTTAGACCATTTCCACAGCTGTTACACTTTATCAACTAGAGGAAGCAACCCTTGATAACCATTTCTGAGACAGACTAAGAGGGTGAGAAAGAGGTAGAGAACTGCCTTTGGGAGGCCTTCAAAGGGAAATGGTGACTTCATGATTGAAGGGATTGCCCAGGTAAAAAAGCTTATTCCTTCCTTATACTTTGTGATTTCCTAATCTTGGAAAAGAATGATCCTAATGAAATCTCACACACCTAGTACAGGTCTATTGCTCTTATGAAGTCAAAGCCCCTATTTGGGGTGGGGCAGGATTTGACCCACTACAAAGAACTGTGAATTTTGGTATTATGCTCTGGAACAACTTGCTTAACACATAATTCACTAATTTGGATAAGCTCATTGGACAGGTTAAAAAAAAAATGAGAGAGAATATCATAGCAACATCTTATTCCTTTGTGGTTTATGCATTTAACAAAGACTTACCTTCCAGTCTTAAACTCCCCTCTATGTTTAATATTTAATTATCAGAATTGCATATTCCTGCAGATATAAAAGAATGATGCTAAGGAAAACATTGCTGTACTGAAAGATCTCTTCAATACTCCTTGAAGCATCAGTGGAAAGGACTTTGGGTAGCCTTAGTTCACCATTAACGCGGTATCAGATCAGAAAAAGACATTATATGGCTTCAGAGACAGCAAGGCCTTGCAGATTGTGGTATCCAGCATAAATTTGGGAATGGATTAAAGTTAAATAAACTAGTATATAAAATATAATTAATTTTAAAATATAACATAATTAATGAGTGTGAAATACTTTCTTTTCACCTGAAGAAAAAGACAGTGTGTTTTTTATCCTAAGACTGATTTTGCATGAGAAACTAATTCCATTCCTCCTCTCATTCTTCCTCTCTACTGTCTTAAATTTTCTCATGCTTTTTTCCCCTCTTCTTAATGATGGTAATGATGATAATAACAATGATGATGATGATGATAATAATTATTGTGATTATGATTATTATTGGGAAAAAAGAAGAGAGAAAAGAGAGAGGAAAATGAGGGAAAATGGTATACCTAATTTGGAGAGCCACATGGCACTGCCAAACTACCTCAAAGAAGGACATATTTAAAGACTAGACTCAAAGGATTTGACACTTTCCTAAAAATACACATTTTCAAGGAGCAGTAGAAGAAACTAAGACTCCTCATCTGTGTATTCTCAGAAGGATCAATTATTTTACGTCTTTTCACCAAGAAACTACAAAGAGAACTGGAGACACAGAATCAAATGTAGTGTAATGCAGATGACCTACAGCTCTACCCATCCTACAGCACGGCTACAAAAACGGTACAGCGTGTGAAGAAGAGCTCATGGAGCAGCTGGCTAAAGCAGAAACTGAGCAAGAAAAAGATGATGTTGGCAGAGGATAGAGAGCATTTTGAGGACTCATTCACAGTCAAGGTACGCAGCCGCGGTTGGTCACTTAAACACAAATCTGATAAAGAACTGTATTCTGTTGTAACTGTTACTCACAGATGCTATTAACTTCTGTTAGCTAGGAAGCTCTATCTCTCTTGGATGGGAACAAAATTTTCTCAGGCAGATGATATCACAAGCTTTTTAGTGTTAAGAAGTTCCAGCATGAAGGAAAAGTGTTTATGCTCTGAAGCTTGGCCTAACCACTAATCTGTTCCTTACACTGTAGATCAGCCTCATATCATTTTGTATTCCTCTCTTCCAAACAGTCCATTGTCTGGACTATGGATAAATAAAAGATCACTTTAAACACTTGGGAAAAAAAATACAGTCTGCAGCTTCATTTTTCTGGCTTTTCTCAGCAAGAATAAAATTTCTGTTCATGGGAGAGAAGAAGTCCTTGGTAATTAAGGGTAGCCAAATGTCATTAGCTGTTGCCACAAGTGCCTTGTATATATCTTTGAAAAATTTTAAAGGTATGCACATTAACGTGTGTCCACAGAGCCATTTTTACTGCTAGGGAGCAGACAACACAACAACCAACATCTTACAACTGATACTAATTTGGCTGCTTGCACAGTAATGGAAGGTGCTCTGACAGGATGATATTGAGTGCAGTAAGGGCCTGTGTCCAATGGAATGTTGTGCTGGAACAGAAAAAAAAAAAAAAGTTGGTATATAAAACATTTTGTGCTTGTATTTTTTCTCTTTAATTTTTCATTTATTTTTAAAGCTATAAATATAGCTTGCATTTTAATTGGGTGTCTGTCTAATTTTACTGCAGCTGTAGCACTTGCCAGATAACAGTGGGTCTTTTTTCAGGGTGATGCAGGATTTATATCAAAAATCCATCTCTTCGCTAATGTTCTGCACTTCTTATAGGCCTATCACCACTCTGTATAGTGTACAGCCATAAATTAAATGAATCAGACTTATGGATGTTGACAAGAAAGATGACACAGCAATTTGTTGCCTTTAGTTTAGTCACCCTGTAGTTGTAAAACAGATAAATGTTTTACTCATCATGGTGGAGAGGTTGATTAATGAGAATTTAGAGCAATTTAGAATCATTATATCTTTAGATTTAGATTCAAGGCTGAATGCAGACACTGTCCACCATGAAGATTCCTGCACAGAAGCGTAAGTCTCTGTTCTTTAAGACACCACAGCAGAATTTCACCTCTTCATACCAACAAAACCTACCATTTCTTAAGAATCCAGAATGATTTAATGGTGGCAGTACTGACCCAATTTTCTGTTTGTCATAACATGTTATAAATCTACCAACAACTGATAGAGAAAGGAAAACCCCATTTTAGCTTGTTCCCATTAGCACTCATGCATTAAAATAAAGGAATTGAATTTTCATTCTACGGGTTCTGAAGACAGCTAGTTCCTAAAGACCTAGAGCAAATGTCTGCTTAAATTCTCCTTAGGTCTGAAACACTTTCAAGAAGAATCTAGTGAGGTCAAACCAGTACATACAACACTGACTACATCTCCTCTCCATTAGAAATTTTTTGTTCCAAAAGGAAACAGAAATAGGGAAAGTAATATTTAGTGAAATTGAATTTTTGCTGTGTGAGGCCTAGCCTCCTAGAAATAGACATTAGTCCCTTTATTTTGAAAATATTGTAGAATGTCTGGAGAACAGCTAAATAGAAGAATGCTGAGACAAATTTAAGGAAACGCTGGCTTGCTGATGAAACTGATGTAGGCAACCTTATATTAAAGCAAATTTGTATTTGACAATCATTACAGAGAAAATAAAAAATGAAACCATCTGTTGGAAGGAAACCCAGAAAAGAACATCTGTATTATTTAAAGGGATAAACTGAAGTGCAAAACTGAAAGGTGCACAAAACACTTAAAAATTAACTGCATTAAGTATGAAGAGGACTGGATGCGATAAAATTTTCATTAGAGGCAAGACAGAAGTGTACATCTGTGAAAGAATGGGCACTGGGAGAGTTGGGATATAGCTATTTTAAGAGTGGAGTATCTGCTGAGGAATGTACACATCTTTAGGGCTAACTGAAAACTTTTAACTGAATGCTATTCCTACTAATTCTAGTTTAGCCCTGGTGCTTAGGCAATATTTCTGAATAGCTGAAAGGCTGACTGAGAACTAGGAACACAAATACAGGAAATGCACACCATTATAATGGAAACTGTTTTTTGGTTCAACAATAACAGTACAGACAACAATGTTATTATTCATCCAAAATCTTGGAGTCTACTCACAGACTCTAAGAGGCTCTGGAACCAGTCTTAACTGCAATTAAAATAGACCTCAAAATGGTTTAAAAATCAGATTTACTTTTTTTTTAAAATAATAACAGAAGTTTCTTATGAATCTCAAGATGTAAAAAACCTTTATATATATTTGGGTATTTTATTGCAGATAATCTGCTGAAGATATTCTTGTTCATGTATCAAAAGATATACTTTTAGATATGGAAAAACTTAGTACTAAAACTGTTGAATATTGTCTGCTTTGACCTAAAAATTATCCTATCTTCCAGAGTTCTATACAAAAAACTTCTAGTTGTCATAACAACATCCTGCAGCAAATACAAGATAGCTTGTACTTGCTTTTAATACAATTAGCAAAAGTTAACATCCCCTGAAGATTAAAAACCAGGGTTATTATTTTAAAGGGAGGGTAGAATTAATGTGGGGTTTTTTTGCTTTTAATTCCCACAAAATTCAGCTTTTAATTTAAAATCTTCAGTCAGTGGTCAGTAGAAATATTCCATTGCATCAAGTCGTATTTGCAGGTAACTCTGTTATGCTCCATGTTTAGACAAAATATGCAGGTTTCTAATAACATCTTTTTAAAATGACACTTAGAATATCAAGAAGCCTAAATTTAGAAAAATCCTGATGTGTTTTCCTAAGTAACAAGTTTACGTGACAAATTCCTGAATGCTTCCATCTTGTCAAATGCAAAACTAAGTCATTATGAAAGTCCCATTTAAGCTATGATCTTAATTAATCATTCCTTTATAAATGTTCCAGATTCAAGTCAGTTTACCAGGAAAGGATCAGTGTCGCTCTGTTTATGTTCTTATATTAACACTAAAATAGAATAGATCATCTTAGCCATTGCAACACACAAAATTGCAAACTGTATCCTCTTGAGCCCCTAGAAAAGTTTCACTTGTGAATGAGTCTTGATGATATGTGCAGATGTCCTCTTCATCAGGGTCATGTTATGCAAGATTGGGTATCACAGAAATAGATAGAAAAATACAGTCCTTTCCTAATTTAAAGGCCAGTTAATGGCAGCTACAGACCAAAGTGTAGGTGTTGATCAAAGGTCAATGAACTAGATAATGGCAGAGCTGCTGATAAAGGATAATCTTATTTACAGTGAGGTCTGTCACTTAGGTCAGAAAGTTTTCACTTGATTTGCACAGACATACTGTTTTATTCTATCGATGGTGCCCCCCATTTCTAAAGTAGAGCAAAATTAATCCATAGTGTTTTCTCTTAAGATTATTTTAATGGTAATATGACTGGTTTAGAAGAACTTTTTAATCTGGCAAGCATCTACCTAGCTGAGGCATATTGTAGTAATAAATAACAGAAGAATTTGAGCTCTCTGAAGGTATTTATTTTAAGAGTACAGCCCAGACTAATACTGCCTTTCATAGACACATCTGTTTGCATTGGAACAGGAAATTCCCTATGTCTGCAATGTCTTCAAAGTGATTTAAATATATAAGGTAAAATAGCTTGAACATTTAAAAAGATAAGTCACTTAACACATGGAAAATAAATCGTGAGCATCAATTATTAAAAAGTTCAAGATATCAAACATTCAGACTTTTAAGCATATTTTTTTTTAATATTCAGCTTCTCTGTTTGTATACATAATGGAATAATTTCTGCAATTCAGCTATTCTGGAGAATATTTTGGTGAATTTACTTAAGAGAAAACACTGACTAGTTACTGTTACTATAAACTTTGATAACATTGATTCTGATCAAGATTCACAGTGATTGATGTGAAAAGATCTGTATCATTTCAGTAAGAAGAATTATTTTTCATTTTGCAGATAATTTTGTGGGTAATTTTTATTTAATAATCAGATATGTCTTGAGTCATTAAGCAGAAATCATCTGAATAAAGAGAAACAGCAGTATAAGCAGCATGACACCCACATGTGTTATGTACCTTACCTAAATTACCTATAACCATACCTTTATTTCTATACCTATACATATATTTCACTGCTATGCAAACAAGATCTCTCTGAACAAAAGAGCTCCTTCCTGACAATAAAAGAGAATTATAAGATCCATTTTGGCTGTTGCACAGACTTTTTAAATTCCTACCTTAAAATTTGCACATAAGCAATGGATAGCTGAATTTATGCTTGTAGCTAACATAGCTTTATTCATGTACAAAAGAGCCCAACCTCTCATCAATAAAAAAGCTCTTGTCCAAATAGGTACAAGTCATTACAGGTTCTGGCTCAACAGTGAAGCTTGCTCTGTTTCTGAATCAGGCATTATTAATAAAGGCTGTAAAAACTGCAGAACTCACACTCTGCCAAGCTCTAATGGATCTGGAAGGCAAAAGACCTAAGACGGAGTAGCATATACCCTATGCATTTCAGAATCCTGCTTGCTTCAAGAGTTAAATTAAGTTCGTACAAGTCTGTATTGGACATACTGAAAAATCCCTAAATTCTGGCTTTACAAGAAGAGAGTAGTGCTGTATTGTTCCCTGGCTGCATTGAAAAGGTCATGAAAATCTTTTTGTTGACAATTTCCAGCATTCACCAGCCCTTTAAACTGTTAGCATTCACATTCAAGTGAGAGAGGCATAAATTCATCTAAAACAAGACAGTATGAGAAAGATTTATGCATTTTAATACACATTATCTCTGTGACCAGGATGATGTTTGTAGCACGCAATGGAATGGCACAATCCCATAGAAATATGGAAGCATTTCAAAAAGTAATTCCAGTAAAAGCAATTGATTTCTGATGTGTTAAAAGGATCTTCATGTCCCCCTGTTATTTGCAAAATTAATGTACTTACTATGTTAATTTGAGAGATTTGCAACACTTCAGCAGCTTTTATGAACTATGATTTAAATGAGTGTTGGAATTACCAAAGTGGAGACAATAAATTCTAGGCAGTAAGTAAAGTGCCTTGTAATGAGGGACCTAAATGTCTGCTTCAAAAGCACATGGAACTACATTTCAGCTCAAGCTGCTGTTGACCTGACAGCTATGCATGGTATTTTTAAATGTGCTTTTATGTTTAAGGGAGGTCACTCAGTTTTTGGCTTGTAAGTCTCTTCTCTTTCTCTGCTTGCTGCATTTGACAGTGATGTAAGCAGAGTCTGAATCTCACCATGCAAAAAGGGGTAAATACTTGCTTTCACCCATATGCTAAAGGAAAGAGATGCAAAAAACCAAAAAAAACCCACCCTTTCAAATTCACCACTCAGTTATTTCTCTGGTCATTTCCTGTGGCTACACTCCACTGTTATACTACAAATATCCATGCTGATTATAAAGTCAGACTGTAGTCTTTAATCTCACTTAAAGTAGTCCTTAGGTTCCTGCATATACAAACCAAAAATAGAAATTCTTCACAGTTCAGACTTGCCTGTCTATAAAGACAGTGAAAAATGAGAAGAACTTCACATACTGAAAGAACTTATCTTTACTACTCCAAGCTCATTGACAATGTTGAAATATCGCACCTTGCTTTGGATCCTAACCTTTAAAAATTATTTTAGAATTAAAGTTATGGCAAAAACCAAGCAGATAGAAAGTGAGAACCATGTCTTGTTTGCTTTTCTAGCAGATCTAGCAGATTTGTCACTAACTTTTTTAATAGAACAGCAAACACTAGTAGCATTAGGACAATATAGCATGACCTTCTCTACTATTGGATTTTAAAAAGCCCTGAAACAGAACCAACCCAGACTTTACTTAGTGAGAATTGATCTACATCATGGCAGTTTGGTTTCCAGTTCAACAAACAGGAATATATCATATGTTGCCTTGGGTCAATGAAAGCCCATGGTCTGGAAAATTTGCATGTCCTATAGATTCTGTTCATTAGTATGGTTAATTAAAATGATGAGAATTTGCTATTGATCTAATTATGAAACATATGCATAATTTGGGCTGCTTATGGGACAAAATGTGGTGGGTGCACTGTTATGCCTTCCAAAGGCACGTCTATTTTCTTCCAAGTTAGAGGAGGATTTGTGGGAATCCCTCTTTCAGTGGCAGTATTTGACACACAGACACTAAAGTAAATGGAATCTCTGCTGAAAGGCTCCATTTCCCCAGTTAAGCCAGAGGGTGCTGTGCCTGGAAGACCAGCTAAGCAAGAGGGGGGTGGCAGGGTGAATGAAGAAAGAGCATGCATTGCATGCACTGCTGCATGTGCACCAGAAGTAGGAACTGATGCAGAGAGGAACCTCTCTGGAGATTTGACAATGAACAGTTACTCAAAACGCTGCAGCTCTAGTGAGGACAGCTTTGAGTTACAGGGCAGCACAAGGTCAGAAGCTAAAAGCTTTGTTAAAAGCAAAAATAAGGATGAAGGCTATCGACCCCATCGATCAAAGCACTGTCAGAAAGGGGGTGAAAAAACTCACGGACTGGAACACTCTTCTCTATATCCAGCAGAAGTGGGGAACACAAGCCACAAGCTCCAGAGGCAGAAGAAAACTCACAAGAAAAGCAGTTCCTCTACATCTGACTTGAGCTTGGTGAGTCAAGGATCATCAAGTTCATTGTCTGTTGTGGAAGAAAAAATAGAAGCTAAACTCAAATTCTCTCAATTTATTAATGAAGTTACTTTCAGAGTGCTTGATCCCATGAGCCTGAGGGCATACCGAGCTGCTAAACTGAAAAATACCTTTCCATCCAGTGTGAGAAGCCTAGATGATTTTCATATTAAGAGAAAGTCTCCTGAAAACTGGAAAGAAAACATTCTAGATGGGAAGACCCATGAAGAAGCAAACTTAGAGACTCTGAGAAGTGACGACATCGTGGCTGGAACACGATCACACAAATTAGAGAAATCGTTGTCTCTGGACACAAGTCCCTCTCTCAGGTCATTTGATAATGGTGTCTCATGCAGAACAAGACCTGGCTTGCCAGTAGAAATTATGATTTCTCAAAGCAAAGGAATGCCAGCCACAAAATCTGCATCTCTTCCTAGAAGTACAAGCATGGTGAGCTCTCTCAAATATTTTCTTTGGGTGCTATATGGCAAGTACTTATGCAGTAGCGTAACTATTTGAAAAGGGTTTCTGCCTTCCTGGGTGGGCTCTAACCACATAAAAAAACTTTTCTCCAGGGTGGGAACAAACAGGGAATGTTTATTTTTAGTAGCTCAAGAAACCAGCTGCAGAAGGTATGGGAGGAAGGAAAAACAGAATACAATTCCCTAGTCCTTATAGTTTGATATTCTGGAGGATGGCTTTACAAGATCAAACAGGAAGGTTTTTCCTGCACTGCAATGAAGCATATATATAACCAGGTCAGCTTGATATGAGCAGTCAAGGCACTCTCAGAAAAGGGTGAAGAGAGCACTGTGACAGACCACTCAGGTATTCAAGGTCACTAGTTTAGAACTTGCTCAGGTATCTCTACACTAAACTGGAATGCTCAGTTAGTGTGTTTAAGTACTCCTGAGAGCTCTGACATCCTGAAAGTGTTGCTAATGTTTGTGTCGAGAATTAGTACATATCAGTTGATAATTTCTGTTTTGATGTGCTTAAAAAATACTCAAGCAATCAAAGAACACTAAAAATTTTAAAAAAAAAAAAGAAAAAAAAAGAAAAAAGGCCGATGTTTTCTTCTTGGTTCTGGAAAAAAATATTTATGTTTTTAATTTTTCCTTATGTGAGTCTTTTTTTGGTTGAGGAAGAGGTATTTATGGCTGTGAAGGAGGCCAAAGCGGAGTTGTGGTTTGCTAGCATGGCATGGTCTGGAATCCTGACTGCCAAACCTTGCACTGATACAATATGTTAGTATGTCTCCAGAGCAGTATTTGCAATTCCACTAAAACAATAAAGGTCCAGGAACAATTGCTTAAGACTATACACATGTACACAGATGTTGCTAAAGTGGGAGCTATTACAATTGCATTATTCTTTAAAAAGTCTATTCAAGTTTAAAAACAAAGTAACAAAAAATTGTTCTATTTCACAGAGGACTGCAAAAAATAGGAAAACATCCCAGTTTTAAGAATTGTATGCAAACTTCAGCAACCTGAGCTTAGGATTTTATGTCCTTGGATGTTTTAATTGTCACCTATCAAAGATATCTAGAGGGAGAAGAGGTGAAAGGTAATGAAACAGAGAGAATTTGCACACTGTATCACAGCTCCACAATGAGAGATGTCCTACAAAGGGGTGAGGAGGCTTCAGTCTGAGCCCATGGCAGGATATGCTTTTTTTCAAACTTCAATTAAGCATCTGTCAGAGCATCTTTTCCAGTGGACTTGATTACATGTACAGATTGAAACTTCCAACCGATCCAGTACTGACTGACCAAACACTGCCAAGCACTCTGCAATTCTGCACAGTTAGTGCAGGCATCACTCTACTCCAGCTGAAGCATCAGTCTCTCTAAGCCTAGTCATTTAAATGAAACACAGTAGTTATCAGACATTTTACCTCAACAAACAATGCCTCCAACTGCAGAGCTCAACATCAGAAAAGAAAGGAGTGGCAGGACAAAATACAAGAGCAAAACATGTTCAGCTTCATCTACGAATTCATGTCTAGTACATGAAAAAACTTTGACTTCAGTGCAATTTATTTAGTGCCAAGTGCTCACCTGAAGCATGTCTAGCAAGGAGCAAAAGCAAAATTGTATAGTCTTGGGTGTCGTTATTGTAAAGATATTTTAAAAGTTCTTGGTTATGTAATGTTCATTTGAATACACATAAAGAACGTTGCCTAAAACTGTTCTATGTTTTAGTTGCCAAGTTATTCATGTGCAGAAGATAATCTTTGAGAGAAAGAAATTATAAGATTACATTGACTTAGACATGAAAACTGGATAGCAGAGGTATAATAACGCACATCCTGAAGAGCATGAAAGAACATGTCTGAAAGTTTGAGGTTAAAAAAGCTGCACCTAATAAAAAAAAATGTGACTCAGAAGACGAATGCTGTGACATTGCCTCCTGTCTATTATGTTTTCTGAAGACCCCTGAGGTGTCCACAACTGCCCCTGTACTACCACTGATTGGATCCAGACTCACTAAAGTGATTTTCAACTTTTAGACATCTCAGAACTGGTCAAAATGTTCAATTTCTGCAGCAAGTATTGACTGGTTTGCAAACAGCTGCTTCTGAAATGAAATCTCACATAAAAACCAAGCATCACTGTAGATTTATGCAGAGGAATTTCTGGACAGCTAGCAGAAAAAAAAAAAAGGATGCTTCATCGTGTGATGGAAATTAAAGGGAATTGTGATAGGTAGAATGCAATTCCAAAATTCGATGGACATGACATTGGTGTTGTCTAAATATCAGTAAACTGGCCAGCAGGATGAAATAATTTCTCATTTCTATGTATTAATCTAAATTTGAAGTCACTGTACAAACAAGTAGGAAAAGAAAATACAATAACTAAATGAAAGTGAACCTCTGAATCCACACCAATGTAGTGGAGGTGTGCAACTCAAAAGTATGTTGTAGTTCCAGAATGAAATGATATGACCTGTTCAGTGGGCTGAAAAATGCAGGAAATGTCTGAAAAGGGTTGTACACAATGGGAAGTTTCTAAGAACTGGAAAGGTATGCTTGTCTGAGTCTGTCAAAGGATAGATCAATACAGAGACAAATGTGGATAGATCCAAAAAATACATTTTTTTTTCTAAGGGCATGTTTCAAAGAAAGCCAGATATGAAAGGAGGTTAGCCTGTCTGTGTCTTTTAATACATATTTTATCTCAAATACATTTGTTCCAAGTAACCAATGCCTTCAGGAAAGCTTTACTATTACTGTTCCAGGAAGAAAACACAGGTTAAAATTTAACTCTTAAATAATCATACAGGAGTCGGACTTCATACCTGAGTAAGTCTGCAGCACCTAAGGGTTTGAATTAACCTAAAAATCACATTTCAGTAACTTCAGTGATACATGAATGAAGATCAACTATCCACCTATGACTCATCTTTACAACCTACTTTTACCTACACAAGGAACCATATAACACAACATTAGACATTGACTTTTCTTGGTCACAGGAAATCAACTTTTTTCTTAGAAGAGCTGTATCTTTCCATCTTACATTAAACTGTTGGTAGTACACATCCTGTGTGCAAGAGGTCTCAGAAACTGTTTTTGACCTCACCATTGCAATTGTATGTATACATAACCTAAGGAATTGTGCATTTCTCACCCAAAACCATGTCATTATCACACAAAATAAATATGAGCAAACCTGATCAATACAAATGACTTACTAAGCTTCAGAGGCTGTCTTAAAAAACAAGCTTGGATTGGGATAGTGTCACTTCTACATTTTGGAAGTTAAGATTTCATATACTGTAAACTAAGACTGAATAAGGCGGGAAGTGAGAGGCAGAAACTTAGCCATGCTCCACATGAATTTACCATGCTTATGGAGTTATAGACTCCTCATAATCCTCATAATCATTCCCTAGACACCCCAAAATATTTGGATCACAGAATATTCTGCATTGAAAGAGACCCACAAGGATTATCAAGTCCAGCTCTTAAGTGATGTCCCACACAGGGATCAAACCTGAGAGCTTGGCATTATTAGCACCAGGCTCTGACCAACACAGCTAAGAATGTTAAGGAGGGGAAGGGACTTTAAAGGCCATCTATTCCCAGTCCCCCCTGCCATGGGCAGGGACACCTGCCATGGTGTCCCACTTAGACCCACTAAACTGGGTCTTGAACACTGCCAGGGCTGGGGCATCGACAACCTCCGTGGGCAACCTGTTCCAGTGCCTCACCACCCTCACAGTGAAGAAGTTCTTCCTAATATCCAACCTAAATTTCCACCCTTTTGGTTTGTGCTCTTGTACTATCACTGCAGTTCATAATGAGTCCCTCTCCAGCTTTCCTGTAGCCCCCTTTATTGCTGTAAATTTGATGTGAGTTCTCCATACAACCTTCTCTTCTCCAGGCTGAACACCCCCAGTTTCCTCAGGCCAGCTTTGTAGAAAAAGGTGCTCCAGTCCTTTCTTCATCTTCATGGCCACCTCTGGACTTGCTCCAATAGTTCCATATTCTTCTTATGGGAACAACAGAGATGGATGCAGCACTCTGGTAGGGTTTCATAAGGGCAGAATAGAGGGGCAGAATTCCCTCCTTGCCCTGCTGCCCACACTCCTTTGGATGCAGCTCAGGACACAGTTGTTTTTCTGGGCTATGAGCGCACTTTGCTGGCTCATATTGAGTTTTTATCAACCATCACCCACAAGCCTTTCTCCACAGGGGTGCTCTCAGTCAGTTCTCTGCCCAGCCTGTAGCTGTGCCTGGGATTGCTCTGATCCAGGTGTAGGACCTTGCATTTCACTTTGCTGAACTTCAAGACAGAATAATTTGCTGGACCTGCAAGTCTGCACCAGTGAAGATAGATGCAATGGCAGTTGCTTATTTCCTTTACATCACCTGGCTCAGGCTGGTGCTTCAGCCACCTGGAGAGTCACTGTGCAGTCATACTCCCTCCTCTGTGTTTTAGTCTCAAAGGCCAAACTTTGACCCCATATAAGCAATTCAATTCCCTCCTGCAGCCTTTGCAAAACCAGCTGGAAACAGTTTTCATTCTTACTCTGATTTCAAGCAATGTATGCCCTAAAGGATTTAATTTCTATAGCCCTTGAGACAGAAGGGGACAATTGCCTGTTACAAAGCATGACATCCTTATAAAATGCAGATGAGTGTAGATTGATTCTACATCATTGTAGAATGATGAAGGTAGAATAGCATCCTTTTTTATTCCTCTCACAAGAAATCATTATTACAATAGCTATTGTAAAGAAGAAGTATAATCAGAAGAGACATTTATTTAGGATATTGAGAAGATTCAAAGATTCATATTTATCTTGAATCCAGGTAGGCTGTTTAATTCCTAAGGAATCCTGTAGGTTGCCACTGAAACACTGTGTCACAGACATTAACACAAACAAGGAAAATTATATTAATTTCTTCTCTATTACTATTTTTTATCCATGAGGATTCCTGCTGTTAGTTATAGATTCTCTTGCAAGATAAATATCTGAGCACAGGGATGGCTCCCTGAAGGTGGAGAAGCATCTTTAGAAATCACTACCTCACACACCTGAACTTCACAGGCATGAAGGGGTTTGATCCCCATATGGGCCATTCTCTTAAGAGTTGAACTCAAAGATCCTTGTGGTTCCCTTCCAACTCAGTATATGCTGTGAAAACTATGAAATCTCTGAGAATAGAGGAAGACTGTAATGCAAAAACTGTGGTAGAATTCCACAGCAGTAGAAAATGCAACCAATCTCACATTCTAAATGAAAGTTTCTAGGGCAGTTTCTAGGTTCTCATTTTCTAGGGCACCTGAGCACTAACAGAATCTTGCTGAAAGAGCAGACAGGATTTTGTTGCTCTAGGTCAAAACTCTTTTATACAAGGTTTTGAGTTCTCTTTCAGCCTTTCCAGCCTGACACTGTGATGTAAAAATAGGCATTTACTTTGTTCTTGGATGAATACCAGATCTTTCATTTCTATTTACAGTACAGTGATGTTTACAAGTGAGATTTGGGTTCAAATACATTATAATGGAAACTATATTGTTTCACTGACTCATGCATGCAATATGCTGAAAGAGAACTAGCAAGAGGAGGGACCAGAAGGAAAGGTTATTGAGATTCTTTGCTCAGGTCAGTAATCAAGCCAGCAGCCAAACACTTGAAAAGTCTTCCAGTGTCCTATATTCCAGGCTGTTTCTGCTCTTTCAGACAGGTGGGTCAGTGTAGAACTGTCCTCAATCATTGATATAATGAAGCTGTGGTACCTCAAAGTTATCAGAGGAAAGTAAGACAGTGAACTACATCAGATGTTTCAGTTCTTTAGCATGATATCTACAGGACAGAGCATATCATTAGGGTCTTTTATGAGTCTCATACAGCAGTGGAAAATGCCACTCGGCCACCTTCCCTGACATCCTGGACTCTTTTTGTCGTGATATTTCACATGACACTGCACAGTTTGTTCCCCTCTGCTTTACAAATTGGAGGTGGCCATCAGGTTGTCAGTAGCCTAACATTTTTTTCTCAAAATGGGTATTAAAATAGACGGTATAATTCCTTTACCATAAACTTGATTGACAGAAGATGGTGTTCATTTCTTTTCACCATTCAGAGATACCAGGCAAATACAACAAATTTAAGACTTACTGCTTTAAGCTCATTATTATGTGAAGTGAGCATACCCACTGAACTGCAAGCAACATACACCTTAACAACTTCACTCTGTTATTTTTCCTTCATCTGCAGATTCCTGAAAACAGTCTCTGTGTCTGACAATACTGCATAAATATCTCAGGTCCTAACAATTACATTTGAGTGTAGAAACTCGAGTACTAAATCATTAATTATCTGGGGCTGCTGTTCCTTGGTACTTCCAAGGATTTCTATTGCATCATTATAACCTCTCTCCTCTGACACCTATGCTGTTTTCCTATACACCACTATTATGGAATGATCACTTTGGGTATAGTAGTAATGAGTAGTATTGCAAATGTATGCCAGTGTGTACACTTGGAGCTTCCAGGGTAGGTAAATTAGCTTTATAACACCTCATAGGTGTTAGGCAGCCAAATACTCTAAGCTATAAAATCTGATGGCCAAAGGAAATGGTAGTACCTTCTGAGCTAATTTCATCTGAAATCAAAGACAAATCTCATTTTCCACCTATCAAGCTATCTCAAATATCTTCTTAATCTCTGAGAGGACTTAGCCATGTTAGGCTTGAAGCATGCAGTACTATTAGTTGTACCAGAAGCAGCCAAGTTGGAACAAGATGTAGCTCAGCAAAGACTAAGAGTTTACCCAGCTTCACCAGTTAAATGCAGATTGCTGAATCCTCTTCCTAAATTTTTTTTATTTTCAGTGACATTTGTGGTTCAGTGACAAGATATGGAAGCCAAGCAGGCCATGTGCAATTTCATCTATAGTTAACACCAGTGTCCCAGTACTGTGGCACTGACTCCTTCTCCAGAGCTGAGAGGAGTGCAGCAGCCACGTACTGTAGGAGAGATCAGCATAATGTTTTTAGAGCAGCAGATGTGACATCGTTTTACAAGCAACAGTATGAGCAGATGGTGTTTAGAGAGTTCTCCTTGCCTGCTCTAAAACACCTCCGTTGGGTCACTAATGGATCTCTCGTCTCGTCAAACACTGCATAAAGCTACAATGTTCCCAAGATGACGCATATGGTCATTTACAGCTTCCCAGCTCATCAAATACAAATTAGATCAAAATCTTCCTCACAGAGCAAAGACGTCTATAAGCCGGTGTTCAAAAGAATAAGCTATTTATTCAAGACAGGCTAAAATAGACAGTCTGAGCTGCTTCCCAATAACAAGGATGTGTTTTCAATGAAATTGTTTCATCATAAAGCCTGTATTTTTATAGTTACGGGTTTTTATTCAGTTATTGTCCCTTTTCTGCCCTCCCACCCCTTCTTTTTTTAGAGAAGGAGAGCAGCTAGTTAGTCAAGAGAGAGATATTTGTATAAATGAAAAAAAGAAAAAAACCCAAACAATATTATAATGGTGAGTTTCTGCACAGGATTCAGAGCTCAAACCAGAAAACAAAATCATTTTCCAGCCAAATCTACTATTTGCCTTCAGAAGAGCAGCTACTCAGACAGAGAAAAATCCTGAGCCCATGCAGTTCACAATGATTTCAGTATCTTTTGGCACAAGCAATAGGAAAGCAAAATTTACAATCAGAAATTTTTAGTGTTCCTTTCCCAGTGATTTTTTGTTAACATGACTTTTCTCCTTCCTTTGCATTTGAAAAACACGCCTCAATTGTGCTCTTTATCTTTGGATGCCTTTGGAAAGAAACGGTACTTCAGAGTAATGGAAGCTACAACAGCCTTAGAACAATTACCATCAGCAGAGATGCCTGAAAACTGTAAAGACAGGCAAGGGAAGGTGAAAGAGAAACAGGTAGAAAAGACTAATAGAACTCTCTTTTCAGGTCCAGCTTTAGTCTATAAATGTTATTTATGACAAAGATTTTAAAGGTGTTTCAATGCATTTTTTCATTTCTTCCTCCATCCAGCAGCTTATGTTTGTCATGTTTACAAAATGTGAGGTTTTTTCCCTGCCATAGCATGGCTGTGGTGTGTTAGAAAAGCAAAGACCTGGGTGTGCAGTGAATTTCTCACACAGCCATATGTAATATTTTACGTAAGTATTTTCCTGGTCCAAACAGTGAAATCTCTGAACCCTACCAAGAAAAGATTAAAGGGCAAGGCACTGCTCAGAGCCAGAGGTTGCTCTGGTTCATTTTTTAGTTGTAGGTGACTGACATTTTCCCCCATTCATTCAAAGGTTTTTCAGTTCTATTAAAATTCTGCTCAGTGATGTACTGCATGCAATTAATAGAAATGTAGATGTAACTTTGCTCCTGCACTCCCACTGTGTTCTAACATCTAAATGGAGTAAAATAAAAGTTTACTTATTAATATGAACCCACCACAGCAAGCATTTTGGGGACTGAAAAGAGGGAATCAGAATTACATTAATCTGCCAAAGCTGCATTTGCATTTGCATCTGTTTTCTCTGTAGGCTTGGTGATCCATGGGTTTTAGTCTCCCAACAGAAAACTTTGAGCCCAACAAATTCAAAGAACAGAAACTTTTATGAATTATGGGGTGGTTTAAAAGGTTTTTATACTAAATATGGGTCTCCGAAATTAAGCCTAACTGCCCCAATAGCATGACTCATGTCTCAAAATATCAGGAACTATTGGTTTTGACCTCAGGTCAGATAAGGAGAAGCAGGACCCCATCTGGGAACCTATTTTCTATTTATAAAATATATATTTTTTCATAAAGCTCAAAAAAATGGTATTTTTACAGACTAGCTCAGGCATTTGTTTCAACAACTTCCACTTTGCAAAGCAGCTTAAATTTGACCTTCTCAGATGAAACTCTTCAGTGCCAGGAAGTTTAGGTGACAGGAAAAGACATCTTGTGGATAAGGAAGAAGTGGATGCCATAAATCTTGGCTTTAAAACAGTCTCCTATGATATTCTCAGAAGTAAGCTGGGAAGATAAGGGGGGAAATATTAAAAGGTAGAGGCAGAACTGATTGGAAAATTTTATTGAGAGGGTAGTTCAAAATCCTTAATTGTGACCAGGGTCTCAGGGGTTTTTTTGCTAATTTGCTATTAGCAAGCAGTGCATTTGTTTTGAGATACCATTGCTTTCTATCAACAGAGAGTAAATAAAACATGAAATTCTGCTCCTTTATCTGAGTTAGAAACTACAGTAGTGTATTTACACCCCTGTGTAATACCCTTCAGAGGATGCTTTTGAAATGTCAAAAATGCTGATTTCCCAACAGTAAGCAGGTACTTATCATGTTTAAAGAAACCTTTCCTATATTGAAAATCACTCTTAGTTGAAAAGCTGAAAAAAACCCTTCAAGTGTTTTTTTTTTTCTGTGTCATACTTACTCAGTACCTAGAATGGACAGAAATTCTTTAAAGATCCCACCGTTGTCTGATGCCTCAAATCAGCACTCTATCCACATCCAACACCCTTCCCTTTTTCACTACCGAAAGGTAATTTCCAAACCTTCTTCAGAACCTAACATTGAAAAAACTCAGGGGAGCTGGATACAACAGTGTTGAAGCATCTATTGCTGAACAACTAGCTCCTAGACTATAGGCTGCAGAGCCTTCTGTTGTGACACTGTTGGCCAACAGCTCTCAATTTCTGACAGTAAATTCAATACCTGCAAAAACAAACTAAAATTATTCCAATCACATCTGTATCTGTCAAGCTTAAGAGCTGTTTGCATTAATATTTGATGTTAATTGGGCAAGAATTATCAGGGATATGGCAGTCTCAGCCCTCTGCTCCCTGCTTGGATAGAGAGAGCATTTTAAACAAAAGAGAATGAGGAATAAATACCAGGCCTGTTCACACAGCTACACTTGCTCTCTTAAAAATGAAGAGATATTTCCCCCAAAGAACACCTATTCCCTGGATAACTGTAGTAACAAAAACCCGCCATGTGAACAAGGCTAAAATGAGCAGCTATTGAGGATTCAAAAACTGGTTCACAACCACTTATTCCTCCAGCAGCCAGCCAGCCAGACCTTCACTCCGCTTGCAATGCTGCGCCGTGCTGCGAACGCACGGAAAGCACCAGACACGTCCTATTTCTGGAGACTCAGAGCTGATTCATAGTCTTGCAAGGGGAAAACCAGGAGTGCTGGTAGGAGAGCTGGATTCAGAGGAGCAGCAACTGTCAGCAGACAGAGGCTGGAGGGCATGAGCAGAACTTCATTGCACAGGAAGGTGCCCAGGGCATGGGGCCAGAGCTTCCCCCAGTGCCCCCTGGCTGATCTGACAGACTCAGGGGAGACCCCAGCCCTGCAACGGGATGCCAACAGAGCAGAGATGGAGGCAGTGCTGTGCCAGGAGCTTGCCTCCTGCCACTCCCACCCAGCTGATCTCTGAGCAGCAGTAGCAAGATAAAATATTGCCCAGTTATCATAAGGAGGAAATTGAACCACCATATTGCAACCCATGTAAAACTACTCATGTACTCAGTTGTACAACCCATGTACAATTACTCATGGAGTAATTGTAAAATTACTCCAATTTGTCATGGAGTAACAAATTGCTGGAAAAAAACCTTCTAAAATTAGCTTCATAGCTGGTGGCCATAGTCACCATCAAAATGCAGAAAAGACCCTTCATTTTCCCCGAATAAACCTGTCTTCTCTTGCTTCCTTTTTTGATGTTGTAGTAAAACAAAATGGAAGCTAAACCAGTCAGCAGTTCCATGAGGGAAGTGTACAGTCCAATGCAATCAATGCAGTTAATTAAAAATACAATTAAAACAGAATCAGTCAGGAGAACTGTAACACGATAAATAATTAAAACAAAAATTAGTTTGGCTCTTTTTTTGAGCCACTCAGTCCCCAGTTAAAAGTAAATGGGTTTTTATTTCATTGATAACTACAAAAGCAGACCTTTGCAGCCCCAAGTTCTCCTTCCAGGGTTAAGGTGGAAGTGTACAAGACCTCCTTTCCCCCTTCCCCTTTCACCACACACCTTCCACAACCAATCTTCCATTCAACTCCCAGTGCTGTAAAATCGGGAGTTGGTCTGAGGAGTTGCAAATACAGAACAGAAAAGCAGCATATGGTGGTAGAAAATAACAAAAAGCCTGTTAATTATTCCAACCAAACATGAAACATTTCCCTACAGCAGGAGGGAAGCTGTTGGCAAATTATTATTTATGTGTTTATTTATGTTGGAAATAGGCAAGGGCAGAAAGAAGTAAGACTGTTCCACTCACAAGCTTCTGGCAGCTTTTTTGTATCTTGCTCATAATTGTTCTGAAGTGTAGAAACTAAGATTGTAGGAAGCAACCTAGGAAGAAAAGAGGTTTTGTTCTTCAGCCACCAGGCCTTCAATACAAATGTTGGGTACTAACATAGCTAATGTCTCATTTCTGAGCTCAGGTCTGCAGGAATTCTTTTTACGGATGATTGCATCTCTGACTGATATTACCCCAGCAGTGTTGCAGCTCTATAAATTGTGGATTGACAGCTGTGGTTGGTTTCCTACTTTTCCTGTATTTGTATTCATTCACATCTTAAATGTTCCTTCCTTCCTTGAAGGAAATACATCTCTCCCCCCTGTTGGGAAATACGAGTAACAAAGAGTGGGATGCTGAGAAGAAAGTTTCAGCTTCCACTTTCTCATTGCATTAGCTTTCAAGTTCCTCCAGTTGAGAAGGAAGAAACAAATGAACCTTTCTGGCTGAGTCACTATTTAATAACACAATAATTAGCTAAACATCATGACAAGCAGGGATTAAGTATTTTCCACTCTTAATGAACTTCTATTATCAGAAAAAAAACCAAGAGGTAACTCTTCTAGTAACTCAGTTATTTTAGTAAAACAGATCAATATCTTGATTTTTACATTTCTCAAAATTATGAAGCCTAATAGCTATAATAAATATTAGTATGTGTCCTCTAAGCTATAATGGAATTTTATGATGGTGCATATGCACTGCTGTAATTTGTCAGGATGATCTGGCTAACAAATGTCTTTTAAATCTTTACTTTCTGTGGAATGACAATTGTTAACACCACAGCTGCTCCAGTGTTGATTGTTACTTATTGTGCCAACAATTATTTTTCAGATAAACATTGTGGTAAAATGTAGGTAAATTTAGATACAAATTCATAGGGAATAAAATTGTCTTTTCTGACAATTGTCTCCACTGGTTTATTCTGTAACTTTGGGTAAGGGTCAAAATTGGCAGTTCCTCAGTTTCTCCAGCTGCAAAATAAAAATAACTCTTAATCAGTTTGTTTAGTGTTTCAAGATCCTCTCATAAAATGGATGTGTTGCAAAAACATCCTTAGAAAAATGAGGAATACTTATTCTAATGTATGCTGGAAAATTTTCCTATCCCCCTATAGTACTTATCAAATCTGTGATATTTAGGAGTGTTTCTGTTCTTACTATTCTGAAGTGTTTATGCCTTGCTTTGGTTTTTGTTGAAAACTTTTAAGATGTAGCCTGCAACTGAAAACATGGGATCCTTTCCTGGAATGGATAATTACGTAGATAATTAAATAGATAATTACATTATGATAAGTGTTAGAATATCATATAATCTTTATATCTGAGAGAAAAAAACTAAGAATTGAAAGAGGCTTCCCATGGAAGCGGACACAGCACCAAGCCCATCAAAGCGTTTGGACAATGCTCTCAGGCACCTGGTGTGATCTTTGGGGTGTCCTGTGCAGGGCCAGCAGTTGGACTCGATGACCCTATGGGTCCCTTCCAACTCAGGATAGTCTATGAGCATTGTGGGCAGCCTGGCCAGCAAGGTGAAGGTACAGCACTGCTCGAGTCCCTCTTGAAGCACTGAGGGACAACCCAACCTTGTGCATATTGCCCTAATACTCCAAGACATGAACATATGTTTATTTCATTCCTCAGTTTCCTAAAATTATTTAAAGTGAGCAGTCCTTTTTCAGTGGGCAGTTTTGCATTTGTCATCCTGAGGTTAAGTAAATTACACAAATTCACCAAAAGAATTGCTTATTTCCACAAATGTCTGTACACCTTCTTTTTTTTTCCCAGAGCACATAGACTGACAGTGAATTATGTCACTAATACCTTTTTATTATTTCACGCTTAGCATAGCTTATGAACCTCCTAGTCATAACAGAATTCTGTAAGAACATAGCTATGTCCCTCTAGGGTAACTAGGTTATTGCTTCATTTTGTTGAAAGGAAAATTTCTGTATTGCAGTTGATAGTTTTTAGCTCCAGACCAGTAAGACTGGTTATTACCAAAGTTACTTACACCCTATTATCATATAACCTCATTATTTTTCTTCCAGATTAGGGCATCAACTCTGTAAACCCTAGTAATGGCACTAATAGTGTTTTCTAGGGAAATTCCTTGGGCATCAAGTATAACAGGATTTTCCAGCAAAGGTATTGTTGGATGTGCAAAAATAAATCTGCTATGCTGTCTTCCTTGGTCTTTTTAAGGGCATCTAAATCTATGAACATATTAACCCCTCTGCGTGCCATCTAAATTTCCATCCCTGAAGAAATTATTCTTTTGTATTGATGTAATTTCGGTTGGCGTAGAAGCAATAAAAATAAAATAGAATCACAAAACCATGGAATCATCAAAGTTGGAAGAGACCTTGAAGATCATCCAGTCCAGCTATTAACCCGTCATGGCCCTGTAACCCCTAAACCTCTAAACCACATCACCCAACACCGCACCCAGATACCTCCTGAACACCTCCAGGGATGGTAACTCTCCAAACTCCCTAAACAACCTGTTCTTATTGATAAATTAAATTAGGTCCAGGTTTGTCCTGAGTCTCACAGCAGTCAGTGCCTTTTCTGCCAGCCAGAATGGGCAGGACTTGCAGCCTGCAAAGCTGTTATGGTTCAGACTTAGTTCAGTTACAGACTTTCTATATTTGCACTTTCCTTTTATAGCTCAGAGTTAAAAATATCTTACATTTCTATGTCAAGTACAGCACTCAAACCCCTGTAATGCAGTTTTGCAGTTAAATTACTGTGTCTGGATTAACTGTAAATTTGCAATTAATCTACTATTAACTTCAGTAGAAGTGCAGCAGAACTTGCTACTGTGAGAAATAAATCTTTTTATTATTTTGCTTCTCATTGTCATCCTTTTCCTTCACAGATGATAGGTGCACCATTAAAATCTTTTCCAGTTGTCGTCTGTATATCCCCAAATACCTGAACTAGCAGACCTTTTTCACAGCTCTCTTTCTCTTTATTAGTTCTGCATTTTTTATTTACCACTGGTGCAATGGGGTGTTGCATGCTCACCTTGGGCCTACAGTACTTCAAATAAATACTTTTTATTCAGTGATGCCTTTCTACCTCTCTCCATTAAAATACATTAAAAGTTAACTGACAGCCATGTCACTGTTTTATATTAATGCTTTACCTCTCAAAATATCAAAAGAGAACTCAGGGAAAAAAACAAACCCAATTGCTGAAAGAAGTATAGCCTTTTGTCCACTTCTGACATAAAAACTGAAATTATCTATAGCTAGGTTTTATTTATTTGTGGAAAAAATGTGATTTAAGGATTATGACAAATACTGCAAGTAGGAAGTCTAATGATACATGTGCTGTTATTATCAATGTATTATGCATTATGGCTACTGTGGAACTACTCATTAGTGAGATGTGAAGTCAAAGCAAAGCAGTAGGGCTTGAGAACCTGATCTTGCAAACACTCATTGTGGGGGAGTGTGCTTCCTGATGTGTCAGGTAATGAAACAAACACAGGCAGGGAAGTGCTCACCTGTGCTTGGAGTCACCACTCGGCCTCTTTATTTGGGTTTTACTCCCAAAGTGGATGAAATGTATGTGACAGGTACTGCTTGGAGGTGAGAGAGAGTATCTTTGGGATTGATTCCCAGGACAAAAATGGTGAAATTTGTCTAGAATCTCATCACTCGTGAGCTGGTCAGCCTCGCAGCCAAATAAGCTTGCAGCATTCCAGTGCCCAGTAATCATGATTCTATACCTTTGGAGACTTTGGATTGTATTCCCTTCACTACCACTGTCCTGTCACTTTTTTAATGAGAAGAAAAACACATCTGCCCGTTGCAGAAGGAAGCACACAATGTACTTCAGTCAAGACCCCAGTCTAAACAGCAAGGACCTAAGGATGCCCCCAAAAGAAGGCCTTGCAAAGTCCTAACAGAGCCTGAGTCTCAGCTTATGATGCTAAATAATTGTAACAGCTGATTTCTCAGTTTGAGTCTTGCATAATCACAGCAGGTTGGAAGGAAATAATTAAACTGAAATTTTTTCAAAGTTCTATAAAATGTCATCACTCTGATGAAGTACTGTAATGTTGCCATCCCTATAGACAATGCCAGCTTCACACTCTGGCCAAAGTTTCCCGAAGGAGTGATGAATTTAAAAGAGCAGCTGTAGCAGTCTTTTACAGATATTTGATTTAAAATGACATGGTGCTTTCTTTTGAAAAATATACAGAGCTATGCTATAGCAATAAAACAATTTTGCAGTGCATACAAAACAGACTAACCACTCTTTAGAGATTTTATCAAAGGAAATCACCTTACAAGGATCTGAAAAATCAGGTCTAAAAGTATTAAGTGTTTTCATTGGTGATTGCAAGGAAAACCTTTTATGATTAATTCATGGTTAATGCAAACATTCATAGTGTGATAAACAATGATATCAGGACAGAGTTATCTCACTTCTAACTTACTGAAAGAACATTTAAATAGTCAATGATAAAATTATACAGCCTGGTGTAGGAAGCTAAGATCATGCTTTTAGACTAGGAGACCGTAAATGAGAGTCTGCTGAGGATTAAGGAGTTCTGTTTAGCTGAAAAGAATCTAACATTACATTGGATTTGAAACTTAAATGGACTGGAATGTTAAAGAGGTATATTCATCTCTGTGCAGAGAGTAAAGAAAGATCAGCCTTAAAAAGACTGACAAAAATTTCAGACTGCCATTGAAGAAAGCCACAATTACCTGGTGACAGAAGAAACTCATGTATGTGGAAATGGATTCAAAGAATATGCTCCATGACTATTCCAGACCAGAGGCAAGGCTGAATGCTGTGAATTTCTCCAATTCTTCCTTCTCAAAGGCTTCTTAAAGTTACTGTTCTTCAAGTCATGCAAGAATAAATATGTCACATTTGGTAGGTCCCAGGGAGGTATATACCAGTTAAATGAAGTCAGAAATGAGTAAGAGATAAGTAAAATTTTTTGTCATTCAAAACAAACTAGAAAAAAGAAATATAAAGGCTAAATATTCAAAAAGGTTAATAAAAGTTAAAGGCTAATAACAGGTTAACATGGGGACTGCTGACTCCTATTTTAGCAATAATGTAGGAAAACTATATGAACAGTGAAGGAAAAAGCCTTAAAGATGCACAAACATTCAGAAAAATCAGTAGATAACAGATTTCAAGGAGAACTAACAAACTGGAAAGAAGATAGAGCACAAGGCAAAGTTCAATACTGACAAATCCAAGTCTGCTTGGTGACAAGAAGTCTAAGTTTATTGTGGGGGAAAAGACAGGAACAAAAAAACCCTCGTGGAAACCCCAAAAGTAAGATCTGCTGAACACTGCTGTAGTTAAAACACTACATGGGCAGAGAAAAATGTAATTTTTCTGACCATATAACTGTGGTCTATAGTACAGAAAAGAATCTGAACATCATCTTGCCAACAACAATCAGAAAGAAAGCTTTTAGGAAAGATGAACAAAAAGTTAAAAAACTCTTCTAGGAAGAGAAGGCAAAAAGAACGCATTATGTTTAGGAGAAATATACAAAACCATGGGTAGAAAAATGATTTTCAGGTGCTCCACTTTCTACTTTCATAATGCAAGAATGAAAGACTTAAATGACACAGAAAGGCAATAAGATCAAAACTGATCAAAAGTGATTTTTAAATAGAGTAAGTTGCATGTGGAGCTTATTGTCATAAAACAACCTGAAGGTCTAAAAAGATCAATAGGAATCAGAGTGAAGTTAGACATTTATCTGAAAGTATATAAATCCCCAGGCAGTAAGGCATAATACAAATTCTACCTAGTAGGAATTTGAAAGTTAGTTCCTACTTATGAGTTCTTCCCCAATCACTCACTGTGTCACTTCACTCATTTTCATGTGAAACATTAGGGATAGGACTTTTAGTTTAGATGCTACAATACCAGGAAAATTGAATTCCAAAATGCAACTCTGGAGATCATTGATGTGGAAAACTAGGAAGGAAGGGAGTGTTTAGGTCATCAGCAAGATAAGTACAATTGTATAGAGTGGCAGCAAAATATGGAAGGCTATAAATCCATGCCATACATTTTTGCAGTTATTCTAGTTTTCATAATATAAAGAAATAAACTGATAGCATTTGCAGAACAAGAGAAATTCTATTGGGCCAAGTAATATAGTTGGGGAAAAAAAGCAACAACAATGAAGACTCTTAGTGTTTAAACTTTTGTTTCTCCCAAATAAAGTTTCAAGGATGGGCTTTTCTCTTTGTTTTTCAGAAATGTACCAACTGGTGTCATAAAATGTATGAATTCTCCCTATAAAACTTGACTAGCTCATTTCGTGTGTGTCAGTTATTGCTCTAAAGAGAAAAAAAAAAAAAAAAAAGCAGCTTTTCTTTTTGAAATAATGATCTGGCAGCATGAAATATTTCTTTCAGAGGGTTAATTTGGCTTTGTAGTCATAGCAAGGATGCTGGATTTGCCTCACTAGAGCCTTAAAGGGGAGGTGATCCCAACAACCCTTTCCTGGTGCTGTCTGAAGTGGAGCCTTACAGGCAAATCCTTGCTTTTCCCTTTGGTTTAAGAGAGAGAAGTGTGATGTCATCTTCACACTGATAAATACTAACGCCCAACTGGAAGTTAAAGAGAATCTTCTATCCTAGAAGAATACACCTGTTGGAGAGAATTCTGGAAACAGGTACATCAAACAGCAAAAATCACACAAGAGATCAATTGAGCCAGAATTCCAGTCTGTAGATTTAGTTCCTTTCCCAGTTGTAAAAGGATATCATAGGAAGGGCTTTCTTTGGTTGGCTCTCACATTGTGCTACAGTGTTTGTGAAAAAAGTCTCTTGGTATGTTGATTTCAAAAATGTCATAATATTATATACAGATTTTTTTTCTATACCTTATATTTTCCATTTACTCCTAGATTTTCTAGATATGTTCTTTTTAACTCTTCCCTATTTTAGTTAATTATCTCACTCCCTTTTTTTTTTTTTTTTTTCAATGGATTTTCTATGCTACCTCACTGGTGATAATTCTTTCTCTGGTTCTCTTACTTGAGTTCCTCACATTTTCACTGTTTGAAGAAGAAATGTGCAACTGTATATGATGATAATTCTCTATCCTGAAGTTCTCCCTGTGACTTTTTCTATTTTGACTACCCAGAAAGCTATTTGCCCCTACATATCTTGTAGGTGCTTATATGCTTTACTGTTTATCAATCTGCCTATCCCTGATTAATGTCTCAGCCCTAAAATTCCTTCTACTTCACTACAGAGCATTTGGCAGATGCATAGTCTCCCTTTGTTTATTTCTGGACAAGGGCTATTATTTTACAGCCTTATATTCACAACAGTATTATCACACCAAAGACCACTACCAACATAAATGTTCCTTCAGTTTAATTTATACCTAATTTAATGCCCCATTTCCTTGCCATAGTCGGGCATAAGTGTTTTACAGATACAACACTGCCTGTGGGGTTTTTTGCTGAGTCCATTTCCTTTGCTTCTGAAGATTTCACAGTCCTTGTTTCTTTCTCTCTCCCTCTCACTATTTGTGATATTTGAAATGTTGTTTACAATCTTTGTTTTACAGGTATCAATACAGAGACAAATCCATCTCCTGAGTAGTCCCATTGTCACTCAAAGAATGAGGTGAAAAGCAAGATTTGTGAAACTAGATGAAGTCTTGAACCACAGCAACATCTTCCCTCTTTGATCCAAAAAAATCAATTTAAAGGCAAAACAAAACCTTTGACAGATACAAAATATATTTTAGTTTATAGAGCTTAATTAGTTGAACCTTTATGAGCTTTATCATCCTTGTCTTTTTGATGAAATCAAAGCAGTAACAATACAGCTTTCCTAACTGAAAAAAAGTTACGATTCTAATTGTCACTGTATGATTGTGACATAAATATACAGGAAGAAACAGTGATATTTGTACGCTGGTAAGCTGTAAATTGTAGGATAGATGGAGTCTTAGACCCTAAATCTCCACATGTGAGTACATTCTATATCTTGGCAATAGTAGGGTTCAAGAAACTCACTGAAAAGGAAATGTGAAGTAGATGAAGGAATTGAGTCAAGATTTCTAGCAAGGTTTCTTTGCTGCTTGAATCGCAATCTCCCTTTTTAGTTGACTTCTTCAAAGAAGTCACTGTGTCTTCATTTAACCTTGACTGGAAAGCCAGCATGTGGTGACACTATTTATAAAGCACTATTCATTAATTTATTAGGGTCCCACTTAGATGTTTGTTTCTCCAAGACTGTGCAATATCCTTGAGTCTTTGCAAGTGACTGTTCCTGTTCATCCCTACGCATTTGTCTTTCTGATGCCCAAACCTGCCATTCTCCTGTAGCACTGATGGGCATAACCCAGTTCAAACTATGCCCAGCACCTTTGAAATAATAACAGCTAAAGAAAACCCACCCTCAAAACAGCAGTTCTGGTGCCAGTGCAGCAAAATCCTCTTGACTCCCACTCATTTTTCATTTGTATCTATCCAGAAGCATTTTTGAAATAATTAACAGGGACACTCTGGCTGAAGTCACTTTGATGTGGCTCTGTTCAGTTCTCTTCCACTGACGCTTGGTAAAGGAGAAAACTTCCCCGGCCTTATTAAAGGCATTTCTTCTGCAAACACTCAATATTCAGTGACTTTCTGTTGACCTCCTGAGAAAGAGAGTGGTTCTGTAATGTCTCTGCAGTTTGGGAAAAATGAGAACATCTGCTCCCCAACTCTTTGTCAGGTGTTTATCAGGAAACAATAAGCCTAGCAAAGCACTGGAAGACACATTTTTAAAGCAATAGTACTTCTCTTACAAATTTACTTAGTGCAACATGACAAGTTTGCAGGTGTAGACTGTCATTATTTGATACCTCTCCATTCTTCTCTCTATAGCCTTTTGATAGGCTCTCCTTGTGTTTCAGTCTCTTTTTCTAGTCTAACAGCCACCTGGGATGTGAATAGGTAGCTGACTGACCTTGGTCAATAGCACTGCTTCACATATGGTCTGTGGCTCAGAAATAATGTGGGGTCACAAAAGAGGACAGTTTGCATAATCTCTCTGCCTTATAACAGGAAATCAAACTTGGGGACAAGCTGCACTATTGTGCTAAACAATAATGCAGGCATAAAAAAACAAAGTCTTGTTAAATAGAGAAAAGGGGTATTTCTTTAGTCATTAAATTCTGTCATCACTTTTTGCTAGTTAAGGGGTAGGATACAAATAGAGGAACATTTTAGGCCTGTTTACAGTCTTCATTTTTTTCTTATAATCTCACTTATAAATAAATAAAGTTTGCAAAAAGCTTTCCTTTTGGACCATTGCAGTAATCATCTGAGTGGCTGTATCTATAGACAGCACACAACAGTGAACTCACAGAAAGATATTTCCTTGCCTTTGCAGCAACTTCTGCAAAGATTCTGAATGCCAGAGCTCCATAAAAGGGTACAATCTCCAATATTTCTTAGCAGTTTAAGAAATCTAGAAGATCTAGAAATACCTGTTTTTAATTACTCATAAGAAGGCCATAGAGAGTTACAGTTACAGAGAACAGTTACCTGAAGAATCTCCCTCCACTCTTCAGCAGCTTTGCTTGCTGATTAAATGCATAGAAATTAGTGGCAGCTCTTTTCCATGTGCTGCAAATAGAAATGCTTTAAACAAAAGGAAAGTTTTCTTCTTGCACTCAAGAGCTCAGGCAAGGCTGCTCTGAAGGATACAGACACAACACTGCCTCTCAAATCCTTTACTTCTGCTCTACCAACTCTTTTCTGACTCTAAAATAAGCCAAGAAGATATTGTGACCACAAATGGTCAGTTGTCCTTTGCCTATAAGAGAAATAAGGAAAAGACTTTTTCCTCTCCATGAAGCCTCTATAATGAACATAATAAAGACCAAACTAATGAGATTCTATGGCACTAAACAATAATCAGTAGAAATGGATGAGAAATGCTATCCATTGTCTAACTATCTCAACTGCCCTACAGAGACTTAACATGCATTTGTTCTTTATAGCCCAGCTCCATACGGGAAGATACATTTTTACTAATTCCAAGATTCCTGAGAAGCTGTTTCATACAGTCTGTTCTTTGTTTAATTCTTTTGTCTCTTCAGAAAAGCATGGTTGAGGGGGGACAGAAAACCCTTTGTGAACTCTCCTTATTTTTCAGAAATAGGAATTTCACTCCCTTACAATAAGTTCTGCCTGGCACTATGGTCCTTCCTGCTTCATTCATTAAAAGTAGCAATGCAGCAGCATGAATAAATCCTTTGGGATTCTACATTAAATGCAGAGTCTTGCATCCTGAGCTGGCTTACATCTGTGTAGCCCTTTTGATATCTTTTGGCACACCACTGCAGCTGTCCCTCGTAGTAGGCAGTTGAACTGATTAACATGCTTGCTCCTTTTTTATTTCTCTCCTGCTCTCAGGGCCTCACCCTGAAAGATTTACAGCACTTTGGAGGGGTGAGGCACTCTGTAGATGCTCTGAGGACAAGATAATTGCTGAATCAAAATCTCCCATAAGAATGTGAGCTTTGAACTTTGTTTTCAAGATTTAAATTCTCTATTTCTTAGCATGTGTATAAAAAACTGTCAGAGAACAATCTCCTAATAAGATGTCTGTAGATAACCAGGGGGAAGAGAGGATCAGTCCTTTAAAATATTGCCCACTAAAATTCAGACTGCAAATCTTCAGTCCAGCAAGTAATTAAACACATAAATAGTCACATGAAGTTCACTGGGACTACTCATATACACAATTATTAGTATAAGCATTTGCCCTACTGGGATTTAGTACTGCAGATCTAATTAAACAAAACAAAAATGGCTAGCAACCCAAACTAGGTTGACTCACTGTCAGAACTGTTGCTGACTAGTGCGGTGTTATTCTGGACTGAAGATATAAACCAAAATTCCTCCTTTCATTACGCGTAGACCCCAATGTTTTATTTTATAATATCTAGTGGAATTAACATATTTTAAGAACTATCAAAGAGAAGATTTTTAGAGGATCTGTGGTTGCTAGGAGACTGCTGTTTCACCCTGCAAATCTTCCACACTGCAAAGAGCAAACTGGCAATAATCAAGTTTTCCTGCCAGACAGCACTCAAACAACTGAAGTTTATGGCTTATTGTTTAAAAATTGTGATTTAGATGAAAGTTTGTGCAACAGGAAAATTTAGGACTCCTTGGATTTCTCCAAGCACATATTTATCCCGTATCTATAATGTGGCACTCTTCAACCCGTTTTTAATCAATAATACCTTGGGTGTCTGATATCCAGAAACTTGCAGAAACTTGCTCTCGGACAAGTTTTTGCAAGCATAGGGAGAGCTGAGCTCATTTAATGGGAGAGTTTGGCCAGCCCCACCATTTCCATTGCCTTACAGGCAGACAATCTGCACCCTGAGCAACCTCAAACCACCTCCTTTACCACCTGCACCTCTGGGACCTCACAGGTTTCAGTTACAGCAACAGAAGTACATTGGTCTCCCTGGTATCTAAATGTCTCAGAATATGTGCAGTCAGAGCTAGGGGGGCCACAGTGGAGTTTTTACTTTGACTCCATCTCCTAATTTTAACTAAATTAAAGGAAATATCCCATATCTGCTAAATCAGAGTAATTTTATTTCAGTGACTGGAGAAGGCATAGTGAGGATCTCAGAAATCTATGCAGTCTATAATTTAGTGATCTTTAAAATTCTGTATTTGTTATGACCCAGGAGTTCTGCTAAGCACAAGGACATGCTATTTTCAATGAAATAATACTTGTGATCAGAGCTCTATATCGGTTTTATGCTCTACTGGATCATTGCCTTTAGTATGGTTTAAATAGGTATATGCTACAAAGGTATTCACCTATGAAGAATAATGTCTATTTTCTCATTCATGGCTTTTCAGTTATTCAATGTAACATCACAATATTAAACCCCAATCTGTAGGTGACTGGAGCCAGCCTTTTTATGGATTTTAATCCTGATTCTATTTAACTGCAAATGACTTAATTTGTTCTCAGGCACCAGGACAGAATTATGTTCTGATTTGATCCCTCACTGTCCTCATCTAACACCATGGCCAAACTCTTTTCTTCTTGATCTTTCTGTAAGGGTATATGAAAGAAAGTGCCTCTGGGGACAAAAGGGTCAGGAGAGTGGACAAACGGTAAAATTTTAGCTGAAATCACAGTGTGGGTGACTGTCATTCCTTTCAGAAAAACTATAGCTTCCCACGGAGTCTTCTGATAATCTCCTACTTTCTCTGTAATGATTCAAACTTGGATTGTAATTATATTTAAGCACTTTATAATTTCAATCTAAAACCTGACAGTTCCATGCAATTACATGTCCTAGATGTGGTATTTGTCCCCCACTAGGGTAAAGATTATATAGTAATAGTAGCAATGAACATGGCTGAATCATTGACAAATTCCACCTTAACTATGTCCTCGTGCTTGCCTTGACAACTAGACTATTGAATTCCAACAGTATGAAAATCTAAAAATAGCACTGTGTGAAGAAAGACTGCAGGCAAAGCCACTAGATAATACAGGCTCAATGCTCCCATGAAATGTGACACGTGCAAAAGCCAGATGTAATTTTAACAATAGAGCTTCCTTTTCGACAAAGGAATCTCCAGAGTCTGATTTAATGTCTCCACAGTAAAGCCTAGCAATTCCACGTTTTGTGTAGGAGTAAGAACAGACTTCTTTAAACTCCCAGAAAAGAACCTCTGAGAAGAATGCTAATGCACAGTGCAGTGAAAATAAAAAGACCTCTGATGACCCTGTAGCAATTAAAACACCATCCAAGTCCAGCGTAAAAGTCACCTTATATTATACTTCAAATTATTACAATGACAGCAGTGGAGTCAGCAATGCTGACAAACACCAGTAATATTGTGGCTTTGCAGAAACAAAAATCACTACAGCTTAGGAAATATTTCCTTGACAATATTGGAGTGAGAACCTGGCTGGTTCATGCAGGAGTGCAGAGGGAAGCTGGCAAAAGGAACTTTTCTTACTTTCATACCCTGCCTAGAACGTAGTGAAGAGACAGATGAAGTAGTTAGCAAATTAGTTAAAAACTTGGGAGAATAAAGCTCAAGTCTCTTCTGCCATTTAACATCACTGCCTTGCCTTGGGACTCCCTTAAGGAACTCAAGGTTTCTTTAAAACAGATAGGCTTCTCTAAGCCTTATCTTATCTAGCAAATTAATTTGATGGTAATTAATATTTACTATCTTAAGGCTCTGAGTGAATTATTCATATAAATACATCCACGTATTATATAGATATATATTAGGAATATATGATGATCCCTCTTCATCTCTTGACCTCCATGTGGACAGCAGAAGACACTGTAATTTAACAGAGAAATACTGAGACACATCTGTTTTACAGACGCACAATTTGCATGTAGTCTAAGACAGCTGAGGGCACAAATGTACAAGGCAGGTTTCGCATTGGCAGAAAAAGAAAAGCAGCATCAACCAACAGCCCTTCTAGGAATACAGTCTTCTCTTTGCTTCCTCACATTTATACCCTCCTGGCACATAAGTCAAAATTGTGACTAGAACAAGTTCATTTCATTTGAGTAACATCCTAATTCCCTTCTAGTCTGCTCTGGTTTTGGGGAGATTTTTTTTATCTTTTGGGAAGTTCCTATTCCTTTGGTGAAGAGACCTGTCTGAAGAAGGAAGATCAAAGATCTCCTTAGCATTATTCCCTGGCCTCATTCTTTTATTGCTTAAGTCAAGTTCTCTTAAACAATTACAGGCAAAAATCCAAATGATCTATCACAGGCCATAGCATTTATTCCCTGGAATTACTGTTGTTCCAGAAATAGATGTAGCACCACTGGTATGACTTTGAAGCCCCACTCCTGTTGGTTGGAAGTAGGATGAAAAATATGGCAAATCAATAAACAGATACTGTTTTCCACTAGTGTTGTGACAGGAGAAGTGAAAGCTTTGAAGTTTGCCTTTCTTTTGAAGGAAATATCTGTGATATTGCCTGGGTATATTGGTGCACCTTTTTGTAAAAAGTTTAGGTAAATCTGTTTAGTTTGCCCTTCTTTGTCCATAGACAAGTTTAAAAGTGACAAAAGTCATGAACACAAATGTCCTATTTTTAGACCTGCTCAAGTCCCCAGTGTACAGGCCCCAGGGAAACAGTGGTGCATTGGGAACTAACTCATGTTGAAGGCAGTAAAACAGAGAGAAAATTCTGTTTGTTGTACGAAATATTTGCATTTGAAATGAAACATTGCATTGATTTGTATTGTCCTTTGTTCATGGACTCAGAAGAGTCAGGAAGACCATAAAAGGTGTCTGGTCTGTCCTCCTACACCAAGAAAGGGAAGTTGGAGGTAAATCCTTCCAATCTTAATGGACCATGCCACAGCTATTATGGGAAATCTCCTCAGTACATAACTATCTCTGCAATTGAATACCTCTAACACTTTCTCTACATTTTTTGTCTTCACTTTGAATCCATTATTTCCTATTTAATCCACGCTGAACACAAAAAATGGTAGATTTCTCTTTATAGCCATCTTTCCCCTGTTTGAAAACAAATATCTTTGTTCATTGCAATCTTGGATTTGCTAGGAAGTCTTTTGGCTGTCTTAGGATTCTGGTTGCCTTCCTCTGAACCTTTTCTTTAAGGGTGGTTCTGAACACAGGGCACAAAACTAGGGATCACAACAAGAATTAAAGGTGAAGTTTTGTTTAACCAGTCCCCATATGATTACTTTTATCACCTAGACAGGTATAGATGCAGTTAGAGCATAAAATACGTATTTTATAGCAAACAGTTCTACAAGCGTAGGATGTATGAATTTTGCAGTTCTGCCCCCCCCTCATCTCTCTCTCCCACTTCCCATCTTCAACCTTCATGAACAAAACATCGTCACTATGTAGGGACATATGTAGAGATACGAAGATGTAAGCACAGAAGTTCATAGGAGCAGCTATGTTAGAATTCCTGTGCCATCCTGGGTCATGATAATCCAAGCTTTGGTCCCACCCAGTACAAATCCATACCTACCCAGCCAGGAGTCAGTGCACCAGGATAGTGCAGTTACTCCTAGCTGTCTCAGATACTACTTTTTCTTATCTATTGACAAACAGGTGCTTTTAAAATGACAGGTGCTGTAGCTAAGTACTTTAATGTCATGTCTGTAAGCTCAGTTACCACAGTCTGTATTACAGACAGCCACACATGTGTACTGGCAATGTGGAGTTAGTAGTGTTATGTATTAGTTTAGGAGACACAGGGTCCATTTAGTCAACTAGACTGCATTTTCCTCTGTCTCCTCAGTCTCACTTACAATATTTACAGGTACATTGTCACTGGTGGGGTCACACTGGATGGAACTGAAGTGTACAGAGAATTGGTTGGGCAAGCAGAGTGGCTTCACCTCACTATTTTAACCTTTTGTAATGCTATGGCATCATAGGATGATGAACAGATCTAAAGAAATCAGTTCATCAATCCATTGTCACAAGAGCTCCTGTGTCACTGCACCATAAAGGAAACAAAAATACTGCACTTGTCTGTCCCTGTTTTAGTTGGTCAGGTCAGTTGGGAACATTTCCTTTCAATTGAAGAGTTTATACAGCTACTAGCACTATGGATCCTCATCTCTGCTGATGACCACAAGACCTGTTTCCATAAAAAAAACAAGCATTTAATCATAGTAGTTACAAATGCACAGGGTTCAAATAATCTGATGGAGCAAAAATATACTGAATAATTTAAGTGAAGTCTGAACTATCATTTTAAGGCAGGAGGACTCCTGTTGTCAATGGTCTTCGCTCAGATTTCACTGGATGAAACAATTGTCCAATGACATGGAGAAGAGGTGTCTTTTGGGACCATTTTTTGAAACTACGAATGGTCTTTTGGGACCATTTTTTTGAAACTACAGCATTCATGCTACTTGGGGGTACTGGGTATGTCCAAAATCAGCTTGACTCATTGAAACAGCAATTTAAAAGCATAACCTTCAGTGATATAAATCAGCAAGACTTCACTTCAGTGGAGCTCTGCTAATTTACCCCTGTTGGGAATGTGGCTTTGAGACTTTACAGAGTGAAAAAAAGCCTAAGGAAGCAAAACAAAGACTCTAAAATATTAGGAAATGAAACAGCTTGAGAGTGCTGTGTTTTCCCAACCATGCAAAAGAGAAGCCTGTAGGTTTCAGTTTCAATTTAATATGTTGTTATTTGATACATGTTCACACATGCAGGATTTCAGGATGTATCATGGAGAATTTATATCCTGTTGTGAGAAAAATTCCCAATATTTCTTTTTATCTTGTTTCTGTTATGATTATTCCCCAGTCTGTTTCAGCCAAAAATTCAGTGAGGTCAGACCTTGCTAATGATTTAACAACAAAAGAAGGAAGACCTAGTGTATGTTGAAGTTCAGACAGAAGTTCAGAATAACTAAGATATTGTCTGGTTATTAGAGAGATTCTCTGCCTCATGTTTCAGTATGAATGATAGTGAACAGGAAATAATTGGAGGATATCTGAGGAAGGATGAGAAAGGTTTAACAGAAACCATCATAATTAAGGCAGATTCAAACTACTACTATTCACTCTGCTGATATCAGGAATCCTGAAGTAATCCCCAGACCAAAATCTTGCTCAGCTGACACATGAATAGGCAAGCTCAGAAGCAAAGCTTTTCTCTACGTAGTACAAATATATCCTAAGTGACGAAGAGAAAATGTAACATGGAACGAAGTGAAGGCTTCATGGTCAAGCAAGCTGAGCAATCAAGGATGAAGAGAGGTGGCATAAAACATGACAATTTTTGCAAAAGTAACTTTTTGTTAAGAGAATCAATTTCATACTCAGGGAACAAGTCGTGATCTATCTAGATTTGCACAAAGTAGCTCATAAAATGCTCAGTTGAGAATTACAGTCTAAAACTTATAAAATGGAGAGTAATTCAAGATGATTAATCTGAATGAAAAGCCTAGGTAAATGTTAAAATGGAAGTCTCTCATGCTGGAAAGGGATTATTGGAACTTTTAAAGGAGATCTTGGACACATTTTGCAAATACTTGTTAGTGACTTCGAGCCCATAAGCAAGTTTACCTAAATAATAAAGGCATTTTGAGGTATTGACAACAATTAGGAAGCTCATATAAGAACTGGTTTACTTATAAGCAGAATAATGAAATTTTAACACAACATATCCAGATCAAGACTTTATTTTGTGGAGATCATCATTTGGCAGCAGCAGAGAAACAGAGATCCAGGTGTGTTGTTAGACTGTAAAACAGCTGTGAGCCTCCAATGAGTGAGAACCACAAGCTTAAGATGCACTGCAGATATATTTTCTTTAGTCACTGAAGTGTACATATACCATTAAAGGTACTGCCAAGGTGCTTTGTACACAATGTATATTCTGATCACCCATTTTCATATCAGATTTAAGGTAATTTGGAACAGATCCAGAGGAGGAATACTGAAATGACTAAGGGAAAGGAGTACAATCTTCTGATAGCTGTCAGAGAATCACATCTTGTTTTCCTTCTCAGATAAAACATTTCTTCATAAACGTATATGGGAACGTAAAACCAGGGTGGGAGTATTAAGCTTTAAACATAAAATTGGTACAAGATAAAGAGAGAACTGGTCATACAAAATTTAACATGGTTACAATCACCCTCTGATTTCAATCAATTTAGTAGTGTTCAGAAAGCCAGCGTAAAAACAAATCTAGCTGTTTCAAGATGTATCCCAGCAGCTTTATGGACAATGCATGACAGAGTACTGGTGTTCTGGTAGAGTGTAAAAATTCTGGGTGTTGAACTTAGTCATCTGCTCTAAGAATTAAAAAGACAATTTATCTTTTTATTTCCCCAGTCAGGTCCATATATACCATATATTTGCTGTTTGCAGTTAGTCTCAACATCTGAGTTTTCATTTATAACTTATGTTGTGTGGAGGATTTCTTCTTTCACCCTAAGAAACATCAGAAGTTGGTCCCAGATAGGGAGGGAATACTGGGAAAGTGCAATGCTACTCTTGGTGGTGTTGAGAGATTTGCTATGACTCACTTGTGGTTGGTAAGTGTAAACTGGTTGATAAATGCTTTTCCTCACATCCAAGGTGAAAACCCTCAACAGCTTAATGGAACCCTCCCATTCCTTCTAATATGTGTGATGTTCCTCTTCCCAAGAGAAAATGCTTTTCATTTCAATGGCTACAACAAGTTCAGTAGTATGGAAAGGATAAAGGCTTTTATTCTTGGAAGCTTCTGCCTTCTTCTCTCAGTGTTAAACCTCTTCATCTTCTGTATATGAACTATCTTCAGCTGGTCTGAGCATAGTGGAGGTGTTTCATGGCCCATGGTGTGGAGGTATGGCTGGAGCACATGCTTGCGGAGCAAAATATCTATTACAGTGGCAAATATGGAGACTTGGACTCAATTTTCTATGTATCTCCATGAAAATTTCAGGCAAGAGTTTTACAGAAAGATGATTCTTCTTTTGTAAGCATCTATCAGATACATTCAATACAATCAAATGCAAATGGACACTTCCTCCAGCTTTTTAAAATTTTCTATAGATTGAATTTTAGTCTTTCTTTGGGCATTGCCTGAGTGGTACTATAAAACCAATTAAAGAAATCTCTAAAAATTGATTAACATCTAATTAAAGATTGATCCTATCAAATTGTGTAATCTGAAATTTTTATTAAATCAAATCTTTAACTCTTGTACTCTGTAGAAAAAGAAAGGAAAAAGGATCACAGTGGGTTTTGTCAATAAAACTTTAGTACAACCGAGAGCACAAAAGAATGTTGAAGTAAAATAATTGGATTGAAAACGTGGCAGTTTACAAATGTGCCAGAAGTCCAGACAACTTTAGTTGTGAATCTGTTCTTATTTACAGCTTTCCTCAACAAAGAAGTAAAAGTAACTTCCACAATAATAAACAAGTCTGAGTAAACAGTAAGAATTAATGAGTGGTAATAATTTCCTGATACTCTTTCTTTTCTGGTATCTTTGGTAGCAACAAGCCAATATACAACTCCAAAGTCACTGAACATGGTGGGAAGATTTGGTGAGCACTGAGGCAGACTCTGGGTCCAGTCCCTCCCTCTAAAATAAAATGGCTTTTTCCAAGAAAACAAAAGATAATAAGTAAAATTAAAAATTCACCTCTAGGGTGACTACCTCTCTTTTTTCACTTGTACTTTGGGCAGATGCAGAAGGATGAGAATCAACCTCAGGATCTTAGAGGAAGGAAATTTCATTAAACATTTGAAAGGTCTGAAATCTCATGATTGCTTATCCTTCAAAAGGGGATCATAAAGGAAATAAACATGAACACAATGTCAATTGAATGGAATGATAGACCATCAGTATGACTTTTTCATTAAAAAGTGTTTAGGTTCAATAATCAATACTATAGACACTGATTATATAAAAAACCCAAATAATTGGATCACTATACTAAGCTTTATGTATGTCAATGACTAAGAATATTCTGCCATCATCTTGAGCTTGTTTGACTCATTAATGAAACATGGAAAGATAAAATATTAGGGGATTGCAGCATCCTTCTTTCACTCTCCTAACTTGAAAATAACCCAGAGGTTGTTGTGCTGTCTAAAAGAGAATAACCATATTCTAAAGAGGGAAAAAAGCACAGTAAAATTTCCTGGTGTTTCCATTAACAGAATCCATGCTTTAATTCAAGCCAGCAAACTACTTTGTTCTCAAAAAAATCAAAGAATGTCAACTTGCAATTCAGAATAAGTGAAGGGCGAGGGATTATATTAAAAAATATATGAAAAAAGAAAAAGGTAACTGGATTCTTTTTTAATATCTGCTCCAAAATTGACTTTTAAATGTTTAACACTTCCAAAAAAGGTGAGTCTCGGTAGTTATTTGGTGTATCACACTTGCTTTCTTCAAACACTTGGAAAAAAATCATGTTTGTATCAATATTATTAGGCATTGTCCAAAAGTGCTTCCAGGCAGAGTTGCCACACCAAGTATGTCTGTAAAAATTAAAGTCTTCAAACATGTCTCAGTATTTTAGGTAACAAGACTGTATATAGAAACGTAGTGTATTAAGTTACTCAGACCAAACTTTTTATTAAAAGCAAAACCTGTTATTTTTAGGCCAATTAAATAAATTCTTTAGTCATACTGCATTGATACTGTAAAAAAAAACCCATGTAAATAAATCACATCTGATATTTTTATAATTAAAGGTAATTACTGATCCTAATTTAAAATATTTAATTAAAAAATCACACCGTTTCAATCACTGCTCTGTTTAGGCATCAAAAATCACTTGAAATGAATTAACACACTAGCAAGCAACAATTTATGGATGACTTATCACTGAGGACATTCTTGCACCAACCTTTACTTTGGACTATCTGCTTGAAATAGGACCCATAAGATTTTAAGGACCCATAAGACTCTTCATAGAGAGCAGTGGGAGGATGATGCAACCTCTAAACTTCCACAGGTTAAATCAATGACAGAGATTTGGCTAGGAACAGCAATTTTGCCTTATTAAAAATGTCACCTTGTGATTACAGAACTGTTTCAGAAAACCACAAACTTTTAAAATAGTTGTGAGTTGCTAAGGCTTTTTTTTTTTTTTTTTTTTTTTTTTGGGGGGGGGTAAAAGAAAAAAAAAAGAAAAACATTAAATATGGAGAAGAGGAAGATATGGAATAAGGAGAAGAAAAAGTAAAAAAGGGGATAAAAATTACCTTTCTAAGGGACACAGCTATCTGAGAAAATAAACTGCTTGGGATGAAAGCTATGTTTCTACAGATGCTCCTGTCTTTGTTTTCACCATTTCTAGTATCTATACACTCATTTGACTCCCTTGGCTGAAAGCTAGAGCAATCTGCTGAAGAACATACAGACTCTAGTCCTGTCCTGAGCTGCTATTTATTTACTGGAAGTTGATCCCCATCAAAAGACATAATAGAGCATTGCAGTGCTGCAGCCCAGAGGCCCCTGACCTGGGGCAGAGCATCCTCCTCGAGGAGGATTGATCTGAACCCACAGCTTCCACATCAGAGGAGACATTTCTTAACTGCACTACCTGCCAGGGAAAGGCAGGGTAGAACACCCTCAATGGTCCGAAGGAAAATTGGTCATATTACATGGAACAGAGAGCTTTTACTGTGAGGAGGTAAAAAACCCAGCCCTGCCAGGAAAAAAAAGAAAAGTAATTGCAGCTTGCTTTAGTTTTCTTGTTTGAAGAAGGCATTTTCTGTGCTTTTTTCTCCCTACTAATTTCCTGTCAGGATTGGCAGCCAATGACTCACTTACATTCACAGATGAGTATCACCAAAACATCAGTCTCCAGCTCCTCTTCTCAATACTTTGATTTAATCACACAAAGCAACCCCCACACTGACCCCATGAGTGCAGCATTATTCAAAGCACTAGGCAAAAGCAAGGCCAGGTATCTTCCCTTCATGTTTGCAGCTATTGCCTTAAAAGAAGTTCTGAAATCAGATATTCTAAGTACCCTGTCTTCACAGTGACTCCCAGAGTTCAAGGCAAAGAAATAGTGAGTAGCCCTGCAAAAGAACTATGTCATCTCCACAAAAATGAAAGGAACATGATGAGCAGGGCAGTATTGGAACGTTCATGTCTAGAGAGACAAACTGGCAACACTGTGGGTTGTAGATTCTCATGACCAGACAGAAACCTCTGTTCGTTTTCTGATCAGCAATGTTGACTCTATTTCCTGTGTACTACAGAATATGCAGGATTCAATGGACAGACACAAATTAGGGAGAGCAATCATGGGTCCTTTGGCTACAACTCAAGATTTTTTTTCTCTCAAGATTCCACACACAACCTTGTGGTTCCAACATAGCATGTATGTTATGCATATTTACATAGCAAGAACCACGTAAACATACGTCTCTAAGAAACTGAGGAAGGTTTTTCCTGCAGCTGGCTTCCTGCCTACCAAGTTATGATGAATGGCTAAAATCCTTAATGTTTGTCATCAGAAATTACGGTGCAAACACCAGCCTGACTGACAACTTCTCTAATGGGCAAATCAAAAGTAAATGAGAAAAAGGGAAGACAAGTGACCCAGTGAAGAACCAACAATTTGTCATTTGGGATGTTTTATTAGGCAGTTTGACAAATTTCCTGCTGGTTAACTGATTAAATTTACATTTCTCTATTTTTAATCTTTAATTTATTTCATACTCAAATATGATTGTTAGCCATTAATCAATAAGGTTTAACTGCTCATGATTAATGGCCAATGCTTTCAGTATAAACAAGAGATTCTGTGACGCTGGGATTTATCTGGCTCTAGAGATTGCAGGATTGCTCTTGAGTGCTCATTCCTTAGTTACGACAAAGCGGGACTGGGAGAATTGGTGAGATTCTGTGACAATGCTGTGCTAAAATGAAAAGGGAGCAGCTATTTAGGATCTGCGCAAGATAATGATTAAATAAGAAACCAAAGGGTTAACAAGACTATGCTTTGGATAGAAGTAATGCTGGAGAAATCAATGAGTCTCCATGCTATAGGTAAGTACGAATTTACAGCACCTATACGGTAAAAAGAGCGCAGGCAGATTAATGAGCTGAGCACCCGCGGCTGTACCGGGTCTGTGAGGATGCGGGGAGAGCATCTCTCCGTGGGAGAAGGGTTAGCGGGAGCCCGGCGGGGCAGGGGCCGGCGGAGACACAGGGACCGGCAGCTCCAGGCGGGGCAGCAGCAGCGAAAGGGTTAACCAGACGCCTCCGTGTGTTGAGATGCTAATTGTCAAGATAGTGTCTTACTTGAGGAAAGAAATGTGATTACTCGAAACTCCCACTAAGGAGGCAAGCTCGTGTCCTTCCATCTGTCGGGCTCTGTGAAAGATGATGAATTGAGCTCCGAATTCACGTGTGATGAAGTCACTGTCAATCCCCGCCAGCCCAGCCCGCTGCCATGCCCACCGCACAGAGGGTAGCACGGCAATTCAACTTTCCCTGGGAAACCCAGGAGGCTCAGTAACCTGTTACTTGCTGCTGGCTTTTTGCTTTTTTTTTTTTTTTTTTCCCCCTCCCCTTTTTTTTTTTTTTTTTTTCTTCTTCTTCTTTTTTTTTCCCCTCCCCATTTTCTGCCTCAGCGCTACAACTGAGTCATTCTGGTGCCCGTGGCTCGTGGGTATGCCGGGCTCCCACTGCGCTCGGCTTTATTCGCCACTTCAGCTGGCAGTGCCATTCGCGGCTAATGCAGATGTGGGCTCGCTCGCCGGCGCTCTGTAGCCACTTGTCGACAAGCATTCGGAAAGCCTTAACTATGCATAAATCTGCAGAGTGAATGTTTTCTTTCATTCACTTGCTCCTATTATTTGATTTCTTGTAGGCCTCTGCGGCAGAAATGGAGAAAATAAGGTAAGTGAGACAGTTTATTTACATCTCATTATAGAGAAGAAATGTTCTTTTGCACAATGCACAATACAAGCTCTTGGAAAATATTTTGCTTAATACCATCAGAGTAGAATACTGGATTGCATGATGATGCAAGGCAAGCTGTGTTTTAGAGACAAAAGAAAAGGAATGTGGTTGTTCTAGTAAATCTATTTTGCAGGGATGTCAATTCAGAAAACATGTTTTACACACAAACATGTTTTATTGCCAGATGCAGAGCATATTTGATTATATAAACGTTGTAGCCACTAGTCCATTTACTGCAAGAGCCTTCCATTCCATTTAATGAGGAAAGTGGATCAATAATTCATGAAAAAGCTGAAGAAAATATAGGCTTGACTTCAAAGCATCTAATTAATGTGGTTTGTTTCAATATAGCATTGTAACACTGGTGTTCGATTTTTGTTTTATATTATATACCAGCCAGATAAATCTTGTCTCCTCTGTGTTTAAAATGTTGTCATACTGTACCAGTTTCTCAGCACATCTCTCTGCTTTAAGCAAAAAGAGATGGGTTTTATAACATAAGTTTTCCATCTCGTGTCCTAGTGCAAGTCTACTTTGGGGGATATTTCGTTTCTGTATGTTGTTGAGAAAGAAAAAGAAAGAAGAAAGCTTTCTAGCCCTTTTTAGTAGATGAATTAAAAATTAGTAAAACCTTGTATGCTGACATATTATCAAAGTGCTAGGTAAGAGATGAACTTTTTACTGCCCTTTGAATACTTTATGAAACTTCTTTTCATAATCGAATATACTGGCCATGATCTTACTTTGTTTTATTGGACAAGCCTAAATTCCTTCTCTGAACCTGATAACTCTGGTTAGTGACAACTGTTGTCCATGAACAACTTTTTAGATTCCTTCAGTTTGGAATGGCTATCCTGAGTTATTAGAAATGCACAAAAGTCCGGAAATTCTAGAAATAACTGAGGAAGAAATGGCAAATGCAAAACAACAGAAATTTGAACAAGTGTTTAATTAATTCTGGGCTGGAAATCCAGAATCCTGTTTTTCTTTTGAGGCAAAGGATGTTAAGTCTCTTACAGTGGACTTGAAGATGCATGTCCAAAAGTTACTAAGAATATATTTTTAAAGCACTTAAGTTATATACTTTTATAGAGCGTCATGACAACAGAAGAATTGTAACTTTTGTGCTGAGAGAAAAACACTGTGCAGTGAATTGTGGATTTTCATGTATTTAAGCACTATAATGTTAAAGCTGTGCATTTTTCCTGAGTAATGCCTGAGAAAGTGCCTTGGTATGTGGACTGGTGTCTAATAAAAATTCTAAACAATCACCTAGAGTGTATGCACACTTCTGTAATGAATGACTTTCTTAGAAGATGCAAGTGAATATATATTTACATGTTTGCTTGACAAGCATGTGTGCACAAATGTAATCTAATACTTTTAACACTTTCCTGCTTTTAGTCTTGCCACTTTTGCAATAATGGGCTTCAGTGCCCAGGAGAATGAGCAGAATGTAACGAAAAAAAGAAAGAATTTTCTAGGATGAGAATAAACATTCATAAAGTTCCATTTCCCAAACACCACAATTTTGCAGCTGTCAGGTTTGCCAGTCTATACCTCAGTACTCCCTGAGTACTACACAGATGGAAAAGCCGACCCTGCCCCAACGAAATTAAGTAGGATCTTTACTATTAACTCCACAAAGAGAAGGGTCATGCTCTCTCAGGAGTTTGTTGAAGAAATTCTCTGTTAAAAATTCTTATGTGCAAAAGTTGATTCTGGCAGAGGTTTGTCCCCATCACCCCAGCAGGTGTGAGGCCAGTTCTAGAGCTCCCTGTGCTCCCAAGCAGAGCAGCAAGCCAGGCTGGGGGAGCTCCAGCAGGATCCAGGGCAGAAGCTGCATTGCTCCATCCCAAACTTTTGCAGGCTCCCTGTCAACAGTCCCTTTCTTGGATGCAAACTGACAGAATCCTTTACAGTTTAAGGAAACTATCTGCAGTTATTATCTTAAATAGCTAGTAAACTCACAGTCTGGAGAGAATTAGATTTTTTTCTAAATTTATCAAAGTCTGGTACCCAGGTAAAAAACAAATTACCCTGTGTTTTAACCACAGTGGCTTCAGAGAGGTCATGAAGAGAGATAACCTGAAGCTAGGAGAAGAAAGAAAGAAACGAGAGGAAAATGGCAGGCTGGGAGGAAAGAGGTATTTTTTGTTGTACACAGAAACTGGTGTAACATGGAAAAGCCATTCCCACATGATACTTCATTGTGTTCTTCCCTATCTCCTGTGCCCAGCTCCTTCCCCACACTTTTTTTGCTACCAGCTAAGGATATGTCATTCCACATCACCTTGGATGGTGTTGGCCCAAGGACTAGAGGGTGACATCCCAAATCAGCTGTGGAGCTGAGATGCACAGACGGTACAAGGCTCCTGCAACAGAGGGAAGAGAAAGGGGTTTTGTAATGGGTAAAAAGGAAACAAATCTTGTTAGAGAAACAGGACAACAGGAGCAAGGTGCATAACTACAGGACAGTCAAGACAGGTTGAAAATGCTCAGGGTTAAAGCAATAAAGGTTTGCATTCCACAGTGTTTTTTAAGAGAAGAAAGTCTTTTAGATAAGAAGAACAGGTGACAGTCCTTGGGAGCTCACAGGTCCAATCATTTCATGAAGGCAGCTCTGCAAGTCTTTGGGTGAGCTTAGTACATTCCCCAGTCCAGGAGAATGGGGGATCCGTCTAGGGCATTCCCAAGAACTGAGATACCCAGGCCCATTCAGAGAGAGGGATGAATGCAAGAGCGAGAAAAATTGAACCACTGATGGCTCGTGCTTTGTTGGGCCATAAAATTCATTGAGCCAGGCAGCACAAGCAATAGTGCAAACTAATACAAGTCTCACTGATGCATTCCTTCACTGAGAATCTGTCCTGAACAATGTGATTCGTCTCACATAACACAGCAATAATTCCCCTTGCAGACCAAGGAGCTGCTGTGACCTGCAATGTCACATGCTGTCCTTTCCAGCAGGGGCTTGCTGTGACAGTTATGTGTGGAAGAAGCAGTAGGAAGAAGAGGTGGGAGGTTGTCAGTATTTAGCCTGGCACAGGGACACCTTCCTCTAGAAGCAGAAACATGCAATTTTGTGCTAAAACTTCGACTGAAAAAATCAGTTTTTGCAATGAAGTCTTCTCACTGTAAATGATTCTTAGCAGTACAGTGTTTATTACATTTCAAGGTACCAATATATTAGGCAGAAGTAAGGCTAACTAGTAATCACATACCTCTTGAGGATCTGCACTTATGTAGGTTGGCTGTGTATGGTTATAGAGTCACTTTAAGCATTAATTACTTCTGACTCCAACCTTTTAAATACAGTTTTTTGGATCTGGTTCTTTTTTATATCTATAAACAAGGACTGAAAGTCATAGTTAATAAAGTGAATTTCAAATATACCTATACTATGTTATTTTGACTCAGCAATGTGCTATATTTGGTGCATATATGCAAGAGAAGCACAAGCCTTCCAAGCCTGAGGCCTTGTAGATAGGTGGTGGATGCCACATAAATTGCCAGCATACTGGGAACTACTCCTTTCAGTCAGATTGAACCTACAGAATGGTTAGGTGTGCAAATGAAAGATCAGTTCTACTGCAACAGCAGTACAGTCTCTGGGCAACTTTTTCTTTGCTTCCATTCCATCCTGCTTGAAATACATGTTGTAAATTCAAGCTTTCTAGTGAGGATGATGTAAGGTTTGGCAAAACAGAACTCTAGAAATCTTTTATACACAAATATTGACCAGCTTCTTAGCTTTCTTATACTGAAGAATACCACACCTCACAGGAAATGTCACTTAAAGAGACAGATATTGTTCAATAAAAGCTTTTTCTTTTTCTTTTTTTTTTTTTTTTAATGCACTCCTAAAATTTCAGTGACAATTCAGAAACTCTGTAAATCAATATTCTTAGTTCTAAGCTTTCAAGACCCACAACGTGATGAACTGTATATGTAAAAGTACAAAAACAGGACACATCACCATCACCAACTGCCAGGCTCACAGTGCCTCTAAGAAGGCTGAGTTTCCACTTTTGTAATATTATCATGGTATTCCTCAACTGAAGATTACTTTATTTCAGTACCATCAGTAGGGTCACTTTACTAATTAACCAGGGATCTCTGATAAATGTGACCCATGTCTCAAGGAACCTGTGAAGTAACATCTTCATTTGACTGTAGTCCTTGTTTCAGAACATATGAAAGCAAAGTGGTTTGTTTTGCACACACAGCTGGTAGTAAGTCAGTAGCTTGATCCAAGTCTCTTGAATTTTTAGACTTGGACTTTTCTCAAGCATGTTTGAGTTCATCTGTGGAAAGGAAGGAATATAGGTTTCTTCAAAAGGAACATCATAGACACATGCAGTTCTAGGGAAAAGCCTCTGCCACGGTTTACTGGAAATGTAAACACCTTCCTAAATGCCCACCTGATCATGCTGCCTTCCTTTCACTTGGTATAAATATAGCCCTCTTCATATGCTAATGAACACGCTGCAATTTCCTGCCATCCCCACCTTGTCCTTATTCCTCTCTCAGCCTGTATCTACATTAATTTTACCATATACTTGAACACAAGGGGAGAATTTTTTTTTCCCAGAAAGTTAACCAACAAACATGGTTTACTTTACCCTAGGTCTGGTCTTCACATCCACAGCTGATATGCTGGGAGCCACTGCCTTGCACAGAAGCAAAATGCCACAGGACAGCAGCAGGGCTATGCAAGAAGCAGCTCCACCATCTGCTCAGCAGTGTCTTCAGGCTCTAGTTGATGCTGGGATGTGAAACCCCAGCTGTGGACACAGGCAAAAAGATGGAACAGGGCAAGCTTGGAAGAAATAGAGCGTAGGGAAATGCTATCAGGAAAAGGCCATGAGTTTGGGGTCATTAGAGGTGATGGTAAAAAAGTCATCAAGCTGGGTGACTCTTGGGTGCATTTTGAAAGATGGAGAAGAAAAGGAAAAGGATAAAAAAAGCTGGCTAACATGTATTCAAACAGGTAAAACAGGTATTTATTTTTCTCTGTTTTGCGAGCTGTTTTTATCTGCCAGGCAGTCCCAGCATCAGTGACAGCCCTGCAGTGCTGTTTTCAGCACATCTGGTTTGTTCATACTGCCATCCAAGGTGTGACTATAGCTAAAGCATGTCTTCTCCCCCTGAGACTACACTCAGCTTTGAGTTTGGTGGTTGTCAAACATAGCAATGGGAGCAATGGACACACACTGATATATTCACAGCCTTCAGGAACTATATCCCTGGAGCTGGGATCGGTTGAGGCACAGAGCCATGCTGATCTACCTATTCCAGTACCTCTGAGAATTTTGTTAGTGCTGTCAGAGACCCAATATGCTTGTGCAGCTTATCACACCTAATTTCAACTATTACTATTCCCTGTGCTAGTCAGTCAAACCAGTGCTACTTCAGCTGGAGGGTTGCTGCTATGCTGTCCTAAAATCCTGTGCCCTGAGCTTCTGTCTGCTGCTTGGAAGAACGATCTTAAAGGCAGTGATGTCAGTGTGCGGGGAACTGTCCCCATCAGCTGATGTAACAAGAGTTGTGTTATTGCATCCTTTAGTTCGAGATAAACACTGAGCAAAGCAAAAGCATCCACCAAACAAAAAACATGACAGAGGACAGAACAAATCCAAGTTGAATGAAACCAGGTAGAGCTGTGTAAAGTGACCTGCAGGGACAAGTGGGAGATGAGCAAACATCTGAAGAGACCAAGGAAGTAAGTAGGAGTAGATGAGCCATGCCATCAGCCAGAAGCTGCAGTGAGTCATGGGGAAGAGGCTGGACCTCAGTGATGCCTAGCTTACAAATAATGTTCTGCCTACCCCTTGCTTGCAAGGCAAAATGCATCACTGAGCAATGCCATGAGCCTCTCAGAAAAGAAAAACAAACAAAAGGGGGTATTTTTGACAAATATTTATGAAAAAAAGAACAAAAATTCCATTTTGTATAGTGCTTGTGTTTAGTTCAGAACTTTGTACCATAAGGAGCAGAACTTGCAGAATAGTTTCATTTTGTTATTGGGTTCTTCCCCTTCAAGCTCCAAAGACACAATTATCCATGATTCTAAGAAATTCAAAGGTGGAAACATTGGATACATCCCCTTTATTGCTATTAAGCTTCAGTTTATGTAAGCACTTTGACCAAAGCTGCTGGGAGGTATGTGCTGAACACTGAAAGCAGCAACTTGCAAAGCAAACAGTGGCAGCCACTGCAGCAGTAACAAAACAATCTTATAAGCTGAAGAATATGAGGTTTCACGCTATGAACCCCAGATGGTTCAAGGACAGTACAGTTTGTGAACTGCACTTGAGTGTGCTCTGTGGTGAAATCAAGTAGATTTTGAATGCTTGCTGCTGCTACAGCTCACAGACTGATGAAAGAAAGGAGATAACTTGTTTGCAACACTTTATTACAGGTTTTTGCAATTTCCAGCTCTGCTGCTGCTGGCATGGCTTAGGCAATTTAATTTACCAATCAGTTCTTGATTTACACACAAGTGGCTTTAGAATGCATTCAAATAAAAACTGTATCACCACATTTGATGCAGTGTTCTTTAAAAATCAAAAGCATCTGAAGTATATCAAAACTATTAAGCTTTCCACATTAAACAATTGAAAAGACTGAATTGTCTTTATGAATTAGTGATGACATAAAGCCAGCTTAGCATGAAGTACAATGTGCTGAAAAATAAATAGTAGATACTGAGGTGTAACCATGCTTTTTGAAATTCATGAATGTGAGGATTGTATAATATACAGAGCCCTCCAGCCGAACAGCAGGATCATAAGTGCCTGTAGCTCCTTGAAGGATTTCTCTCATGTGTGTGATTGTCCTACTGCTCATGTGAACTGCACAACCGCTGTTATTCAACTCTTCCAGGGGAAAGAAGATCCACCTCACTGAACAGTGCAGAGTCACTGCTTATTCCTTGGTTTGTAGCAATGTTTGTACTGGAATAAAAGTGAAGGCCTCCGTGTCACATGCAGAAATATTGTTCCGTAAAGCATTATTTTCTTCATATATGAATTTGTTAAGCTCTGAAAATCATTGAAAAATCAAATTGTCATCCTGAACTTGCCCAACTGTCACCATGTCAGCAAAACCATAACTGAGAAGTTGTGTTCAGGAGAACATATACACACAACTCATGCAGCAGACTTGCATCTAAGAGGGTTAACAGCATTTGAGCAGAATGTTGTTGTCAAAGCAGTGGCTGGCTGACTTACGTGACAAACTAGGGCATCATGAGTACAAAAATGCCATTTCAGCCATGCAGAGCAAAATGCAAGTTTTTACCACCGTGCCTTGATTTTTCCCATTTTCAAAAGAAGGAGAAAGACGAGGAGAATGTTGTATAAGAAAAGAGGAGCTTCAAACTTTTTTGTAAAACTCATAGCTCTTCAGGCAGTCACTGCTGATCTACAAAGACCCTCATGTTCACAAGAAACTTTCACGACTCAGCAGCTCCAAGTTGCTGCCTTTTGTTCAAGACCAGCTTTGTATCCATGTCAGAGCAAAGGGCCTTAACTCTGAAACTTCCATACAAATCAGGTAAAGCAAATGAGCTCATTTTATATTTCTGTTAGCTGTAACTGCCATTTAGACAAAAGGATCAGTTTAAGAAACTGCTCTATTTTTAAGGCATTCCAAGAACTGTACTGGAATTCCCAGCAATGAATGGCTACTTAATCCTTTCCCTTGAGGGCGCTCATTCTTGCAGCGGGAAATTTGAGGAAAGAAGCAATCAGGACCCCTCTTTTCTGTGCCTCCTAGTTTAAAAAGTTTTAAATCTTTCTGCTGCTATTTAACTCAGGGATGCTGGCTTAACCTAGATATTGCACAAATTAACACAATATTCAATGCTTCATCTGTACAGAGTAGTCTACAGATAAAAAAAAAGAAATTGCCTATATATCTGCATAATTGGTCTTACTGTTAAGAAGTTCTACAGATGTAGGTGTTTGAAATTACATTTAAGAAGCACTAAATGTGTGGCACGTGACTTTTCATGCACATATTTAACTAAGTTTGTAACAGCTGGGTCACTTGCCTTTTGGCATTTGATTTCCTCTTTTTATGAAGCCTAACTCTGTCCTGTAACTAGGAAGAAGTGTCTCCAAGGCATTAATCAGAAAAAGTCCAGACCAAGGTGTACCAAGATGCCAAGATTTAAAGCAGATCCATGAGTGGCTGGAAAATAAATATTTTGCAGTTCTGCCCAATATTCTTATCAATTCAGTGTGAAACTAGTAGCAAGGTACATTCATGGACAGAAACTCATCCTTAGTGATGAAGCACATGCTGTTTTCTACAGGGAAATTAGATTTTTGAGGCTACATTCAAACAATTTATAGCACTGAAACAGTTCTGTTCGAATTCAAAATAAACTGTATGTTTATTTTTGACTCTCATCTTATGAATAAAAATGATGCTTTTATTTGTATTTTCATTCAGATGTAGATTGATAAGAGACCAAGAAATAAAGATGGAAAGATTGAGTCAAATACTCTGAAGACTGGGTAAAAATGAGAAAAACAGCAAACTAGCCCAAAGCAATGCAAGTAGAGTGATGAAAGACAGAGCAGCAATAACGTTTAAGTAATTACTTGGAAAGCAAAAGCACACCTCAACATGCAGAAAACTTGATTGTTCCAGTCACAAAACTGACCAGGAATTTTTTTCATAAGCCCAAATGGTCCTTTGTCCTTCTCCTTTTCATTGCTGAATTCACAGACAGGCTGATGCTAAAAGGGGTGCATGACTGGCCTGGGTTATTTTTGTCCAAATCTGCACAGCAGCTGGCCCTCAAATCCAACTTTGCCATCTCCTTGCAACCCTGCAAACACAGTGCTGGGCAGAGACACGTGGCAAAGGAAACACCTGGAATCTCAAGCCACATCAGCAGCATGATCCTGACACATCTGTATCTCTCCAGCTCCACTCCAGTTCTGAGCCTGCACAAGCCTTTTGGAAAAGAAACACATTCCCTGGTTTATCCCTGTCCTTTCTGTACCAATATCACCAAGTGTGATAGGCATGAGGGGCAGGTTTCCAGGTAGATTTTCAGCCCACAGTTCAAAATGTAGTCTAGAATAGCCCAGTTAACGCCAGTCTTTGCTCTAGAGCCCTGAGATATCTGACAAATTTGCAGAGGTCCCAAAGTAAAAAGGGCTGATGAAGGTAATGTGAATGCTGGAATTTTCTGTTTTATCACTTGTGGAATACAAAGCAGTACCCTTGTTCTGCAGCTGGAACTACTGAAGTCCCCTTGCCAAAATGACATTCCCAGCAGGGGAATCTCCCAAAGCATATTTTCATGGTTTTTTGGTCCTGTTTTATTTCTTCACGAGATGCTGACAGTATCTTGTCTTTACATCAAATGTTCTTTGTTGAACTCTTTCACTCTAGAAGGGACCAGGAGCAGGAAGCCTCTAGAAGATACACAGTAGACCACAGTTCCATGTGGAGGAAGGACCAAGATTCTTGGCTTTTCTATGAAGAAGGTTAATTAGGTCTTTGTATAACTCAAGGGGTAGCTCTGGCAATAGACCATATGAGCAGGAGAGGGAAGGAATGAGTCATAGGTAGAGGAGACTGACGTGAGTGTCTTTGGGCCAAATTTAGCTGACCTATACTGTTTAGTAACAAAACAACTTCCCTCCCTCCCTGCCCCACTTCCCTCCTTCTCAATCTACAAGAGAAATCACAACCTAAAAGTCATGATTTTTTTTTTCTGAAAAATTAAAAATACATTAAATTATAGCACTAAACAGGTACTCAGCTAACAAATGTCAGTTCATAGGACTAAAGCTGTCAAACATGATGCAAAAAGTTCTAGATATTGGTGACTTCTGAAAGCCAGAACATTTTTTTTCTCCACCTTGACAAAGCTGCTGATGCAGAGTTTTACAGTAACTGTAGACTTCAACTTACTTCCTATAACTGTCTTATGCTTTTTAAATTGATAAAGCCTCAGCAGATTCACTTACTAGAACTGATGGGCTTCACATGCTGTGAGCTTCTGGAGGGTTTTCTTTACAAACTAGAACTTAGTATCATCTAAATGTAAAAGGAAAGATATCCAAGAGAGATGTCCCATTAATTCCAGCACACAATGACTTTGAGCTGTTTAAGAAAAACAGTGTTAATCTAGACAGTTTGGCTGGATATACTTTGCTTTCAAGATCATTTACTTTTATCTAAAAACATTCTTTTTTAATGCAGTGATAACCCTACCATAGTCCAGGGTGAAAAACAACTTTTATTATAACCTAAGAATGTGAAGCAAATAAGCATCATTTTACTTGGACTCAATGAACGTGGAAAGTTCGAGTTACAGTTTGGATAGTAAAATTTTAATGAATGCTTTTCAGTAACACAGCATGGACTGGACTTCTCTACTGTGGCTTTGTAGTTACTTTGCATTCTCATCTCCATCCCCCAAAGAGAACTCCAAATCCTAAAACACTAAAACCAAAGTCTACTAGGATTTTCATCTCAAGGTCCCTATAGCACTGAACTACTAATTATCATGGCAGGCAGAGCAGACAGTTCTGATCAAATTGCCAGCCTGGATTTGTAGACCATCCCATTTCCTTATTCTCTATAGGCACAATACTGGGAAATGTCTTAAGATATAAATAGGCATAGATATGGTTGCATGCTGAATTCTAAGTAACTGAATGAATCCATTATTGCATCTTTGGAGGACTCCAGTTTTTTTCCCAGAACTGCAACTACTTTTTGAGTGTTATCTACCTCATTATTCATAGATTAGTTACATTACATATTGGCTTGCACAGACCACACAGAAGCTGAAGAGTTCACCACAGTTTTGTGGAGAGATTAATATAATTGCAAAGAGACTCAAGAAAAAACATATTCTTTTTTTCTAAAAGGCTATGCTATATATAATTTTTTACATTCATATAAACAATAAAGCACTCACATGATACTCCTGTTATTCGTATCCAGAGTGTTTCCAGCTATAAGTCTGCATTCATGCACCCATAGCTGGCATACAGCTGCAGCATGGATTTATGGCACAAATTGTTTCCTTATACTTTTGTTGTGAGACACTGAATTGGAGACTGGTTAACTATAACTTTCACAATGACAGAAGGCATTGTTATTAACAGCAGAATCAGTAAAATCAACAAAACTATTATCCCCTTACTAGTGGCAGCTCTTTTGTAGAGAGCTCTTAGCTGCATTTTCTATTCTTACCCTGGCTACTCTCTTCAGCAGTAAAAATTAGGGCATTGGCTTGCAGAGTCATTGCCAAATTTAAGGGCAATTATGCAATGAAAAGAGGAAGTATGAGAGGTCAGAGATTGTACCTCTACTTGAAATGCAAGTGGTGAAGGTGCTGCCATGACCGAGTTGAAAATACGGGCTGAGGTCCAAAGCTTTGAAGCCTCTGGTGATCTTGCTCTGCAGACACAGGTTGCAGACACAGTCTCTGAAGCACTGTCAAAGTTCAAAGGATTTCCTTCTTTTTTTGCTTTTCATTTTTTGAGCATTAAGTCCCAAATTACCATCTCCTCACAGAAAACTCACCACTCATTCCAGAGTAATGAAGAGTTGGAGTTAGAAGCTGGCAATCTTTCATGGGCAATGTGTCAGACTGTATTTTTTGTTCCTAATTTAGTTTAAACATGTTGGTAGACAACATTGAGAAGCTGGGAGCCACTGCCTCTCACAGATGCTTCTATCAAGATGCTGTGGATCCCAAAGCCCAGCCCTGTGCTGGCCCTGTCAGACTAGCAGAAATCCCCTGATATCTGCAGACCACTGGGAGCCCTTTAGAAGGAAAATTTTATAAATGTGCAGAATACTGCTTCTATTTTTTTTCCCCTGACTCACTCATTCTGCATCGCTTGACATTTTAACATATTGCCATATTAACCACCAAAAGTCTGATCTATGAGCATGACTTCAAACGTGTATTTACAAGACTAGAGATGCGGCAGCATATGGACCACCAGCTGGTGAGAAGTAAGAATGGTACTTTTGAGTCACTAAGTAAATTTAAAAAAAACCCAAAACATCTCTACAGTCAAAAAAAGTTAAGAGACAAAAGCTTGGTTTCTTCAAACTGGAGTACTTTGAGATGACAACTGCAACAAAACCAGTACTGAGAAAGCAAAAAATCTGGAGGCACTAAATAAACTAGAAGTTATGTTGTTTATTATAAGAGGTATATGCAAACAAGATGCTTCCTGCTAAGGCTGTAAGAAATAGTACCACAGAGGGAGTGATATGAGACAGAAAAAAAAAGTGGTGACAGTCTGTTCCTCTGGAACAGGAGGAATAAAAATCACTTTGAGACCCAGGGTGACACCAGGGGAAGTGTCTTTTTTATTGAGGTCATAACTACCTACACTCAAATGCAGAAGTCTCCAGCCTTTCTCCCCACCTCTCCCTAGCCTAGTGTGCTTTTATCATGTGTTTCCCACCCATTCTCCTTCTGGAAGGATTCTCCTCCTGCTCCATCAACAACTTCACCCTTTCCTTCCCCAAATGTTGAGTTAGGTCTGCAGAACATTAGCCTCTGATATTTCCCACCCCAGCAGTTTTTTAAGAGATTAATCTCATATTTAAGTCACCTCAGCTTTTCCAGGAAGTAGTGTGCTCCTTCTCATCCTACTTTTGAACATATTACATATTTTTCACCATATTACTCCAGAAACAGCTGAAAGCTTCCTGCCTAAGTACATGCAACTTTAACAAAGATTATTTTTCATCTAACTTCAGAGAGAGAGGTTTGCTATTCTGCTTTAATGCCAGTCTATTTCATTATCCTTTTCACTTTTCATATTTCCTTTGAAGCCCAGGTGAGGAGAAACCCAGGTCTCACAGGACAGTTCTGCAGTGTCTGTTTGCAGTGCTGTCAATCATTGTTCCCCCTCATGTGTGCTCCCCTGCCAGCCCAGTTGTTCCTGTGCCTTTCTCAGAGAGATGCAAGAAGAGGGAGACTACTGCAGCTCCATCAATGCAGCTGCTAATCAGAAGCTGGTTTTCAATAACCGGGAACTTTTTGGAGAAAGTAGTAAACAGAAAAATTAAAAAAAGGTGATTTGGAAAGGGAAAAAATTCATAAATGAACTTCTTTTTTTTTTTTTTTTTTTTTTTTTTTTTTTTTTTTTTTTTGGTAATAGGGAAGGGAGATAGAGAAGGAAAGGCCTGTTCTTTCAAAGAAAATAGAATATTGTCTGGGGACTATTAAATAACAATGTAACTAATTACCAAGATAATTTTCTTCATGCTGGAACACCAAACAGCTGAAATACAGAAGCTGCTGAGAGCACTTACTATAGTAAATTACTGAAATGCTTCTCATGGTTTATTTTGCTGAATTAGGGTACTAAAAGGAGTGTGTTACATTATTTCTCTATTGACTCTTCCACATGTGATTATTTATTATTAGATTCATAAGTACAAATCAGACAGGAAGGTCAAGTTACTAATGGTTCTCATCATCTGTACAGCATTATTTGCCCTGTAAAGGTAGACACATTGTTTACCTGCATAATAAGAGTGATGTGAGTGATCATTAGAGTACTTGAACATCAGTCACATTAAAAAAAGCCTCTAAACCAGCATGCAAAGCATTCAAACTGTACATGCTGTATTGGAATTGTAATGTAAAGGAAATAAAAATCACGCCTTTTTGCCCACCCTTCCCTGAAGAAAGAGCAAAAGCTCAGCTGAAAGAGAGAGAAATCTGCTTTCACTGTGTAGGTTTGTTTGACCAACAAAGGAACTTTTACATTTCTAGATGGCATCCCTATGTCAGGAACCCTCTGTGGCTCCTGCAAGAATTGCTGCCTTCTTAAAGTCAAGGCTGAGAATGGTTAAGAGCCTTCTCCAAGTTCTTTAAGCAGGGACAAGTTCCAAAGCAGAACATTCCTCAGCCAAATCAAAATGCTCATGGAACTGCTTACTTCTTCCCTGTCTTGCAAAATCTTTCAAAAAGATTGTTTTTCTTCTCATTTCCTCTCCACAGCAAAGAGCCCTTGTGAGGAAGGTTCCAGATACAAAGACTTGTTCTTAACTTGACCTCAAGTACAAACAATCCCCACAAAATCAGTGCTAATCATTAAACAGATACACGCTCCTAACATCACTTAGGGGATACTGGATAAGCATCACTGCATATATTCTTGCAAGAAATGTTACTATTAGCAGTATATTTAAGAGCTAAATCCACCACCAGTGTGAGTGGACTCAGCTGCATTCAGATTGAAATAGTTACTGCTGTTTCTACAGGTAATCTTCAGAATGATTTATTCTGATGTTTTCCCATGCATTAAAAAAGGTCATCCAATAAGGAATAAAAACAGTGTGAGATGAAGGCAATTACCATGACTTCAGTTTCAATAGTGGAGTTTCCTCCCCCCCTCTTTCTGACACCCTTCAACTTCAGGGAGATAAGCCCAATTCTAGCTACCATTTCCATGCCCTTTTCAATTTATGGTAATTGCTGTTGTGTAGCGTCACAGTATTGGGGCCTCTGCTCTATCCTTCCCCTAATTTTGTGCAGGCAGTTGGAGAATTTTCTTTTGATTTATTCTTCTAATAGCTTCAACAATGTCAGAATATTAGAACTGCCCATTATCTAAAGGTTGCTTTGCAAATTCACTTTAAATGAAAATGTAACTTTTCAGTCATTAATGCACTGAAAGAAGTTCTGGTTAAAGGAGGAGATGGATGGTTTGGAAGCTTATCCATTACATTTAAAAACAAATTATCAGTGGCAGAATCTAGGTGAAACAGGCAGCAGAAGAAATGAAAAGACAGATTGAGATATCAATCAAAGAGATTTCAGATCCTTTTCTTTTTGCAGGGATGACTAAAGTAGACATTTAGAGGGATGTAACAAAGCAAAAAGAGTCTTGTGGGAAAGCCTGAGGCATTTTTGCTGCCCAGCCACTCGGGGCAATGCGTCCTGCACCCATGCAGGAGAGGCAGGAAAGCAGAAGTGGGTGTTGTCAGAAACATGGAGATGCCATGGGATACACCACACATGCTCCTTACAGGTCTGAAAAGCAAGGGTTAAAGAAAGCAAGAAGGTTGTTTGGTAAGAGGGACCTTTATATCCAAGCTGGAAGCATCTTTGTAGGGAAATTTTTGAACCAGACTAGTTTAAGAAAAGTACTTTATTTCTCAAAAACAAACAAATAAAAAAAAAGTGCAAAGAGATACTGCAAATTTCAGAGGGGTTTTAAGATTTCAAGCACTCTAGGGATGTCACCTTTAACATTTTTAGGCCTCAGTTTTCATCTGTAAAATGTGAATGGTGGAGAGCTCTTTTTGAGACTAAAAAGACAACATGAAGGATATAGAAAGCTATGAGGCATCTCCATCAAGTGGTTAGCTAATTCAAATATACCAGGTGCAGGTAGGACAAGAGAGTTTATTGATTAGTAGTACACCAGAGGAAGATTCAGATTTGCAAGTGAGTCATTACATAAAACTTAATATTTGTTATTTGATTCTACGTCATTAAAAGCTCATGAGTTACTTCAGTCTTCATTAGATAAATAAGGCATTGCAGTAGTTTTTGTGTAGTTCTCCACATTTTAAGTTGCGCCTTTGCTTTAACTTGGAAAGAAACAATGCATTTTATTTTTCTGACCCTTGCATCTTTTGCTCCCATTCTCAGAAGTGCTGTTTGGACTCTAAGATCTGCATTATAAATTGCATTCTTGATATGGATCTCCCATATTTAGGTGCTGTGATTGTTCAAAGGACTCTCCAGCTGGGTAGCAAGACTATTTGAGTGCTAATACAGTGATTGTAAAGAATGGGACATCAGCTCCCATTTTAGAACATAAATCTTGGCAAGTTTGAATGGAGTATATTCAAATGGGAACAAATGGACATTTTCAGCATGTAATTTGAAACAAAACATTCAGCACTTATATGAATAAGCTCAGCAACTGCATCACCCCTAGCCCAGTGTCTAAGAGCATATGGGTGACTCTTCCAAGCCCAAAGCCATCAAGCAGCACAGGAGAGCACCTGGTCCTGGGGTTCTGCAATGGGAATCCTGCACTCCAGGTCTCTTTCCTGTAGCTGCAGGTTTCAGCTAAGGCTTTCACCTGCCCTCCTTCTTTATCCGGCTCCCAGACAGAGAACCCCAGCTTCTTATGGCTTCCAAGAGGAAAACTGTACCAGCAGTGCATCTATTTGAGCGTCAGGCTTGAGCACATTGTACATATGTCTGTGTGCTTATAAACACATCCATTTCCAGCTGCTGAGTCTTCCTAAAATACACTTTGAAAAGTTCTCCCTAAAACTAATGTTAAGCAGAGCTGCTTACACTTGCAAGACTAAAAGTAAGCTTTATCTTTCCAACTGAGTTAAAAAAAAAGATTTTTAAAAAATCTGTGTGGGGTTGAAAAAAGTGACATGCAGATCAGGCTGCTTTTCCTCAGAAGCCAGCACCTTGCCTGCTTGTGGCATTTTGCTCTAGCAGAGAAGGTGTCGTGCATCAAATTAAAAGGATATCGAAGGAGACAAGACTGGAATGAGAATGAATAAACACTGCAGCTGCACTGGGAAGACCTATAAAACACACAGGTGGAAAAATTATTGTCTTTTGACCATTCCTGCAGTACCAGTGATGATACTAAAGAACAAAGACTAAACTGGATTTTCTACTGCAGACTACAGACATGCCTCCTCCTTAGTCCTGTGTAGTTACATCGAGTTCAGCGAACATTTTTTACCTTAATAGAAAAAGTAAGGATGCCCAACCTTACACTGTGCAGCAGCTATTAAAGGCACTGAGAGGACAATCATACAGTGATTTTTTTTAATTCCCATCCTAGTAATGCCACCATCAATGTCTACATAGCTGGATCCTAGCAATCACCTCCGTCATGCAATCGGACAGACGAGGCCCTATGATAAGAGTTTCCCCCCCTCCTTCAGCAGGTAAAAAGAGCAAAAGCTAGGCAGAAGCTATTAATAATGTCAGTGGAGAAAACAAGGAGCCAGCTAAACAACAGATAAACTCTTCTGGAAGGCTGAATCTGTTCAATTAGTCATAGGTTGAGCATGTCCTCTTGGAGAGGGAAATGCTGAGAGAGCTGGGTTTGTTCAATTTGGAAAAGAGAAGGCTCCAGGGAGACTTTTTTGCACCCTTCCAGTAATTAAAGGAGGCTTATAAGAAAGAAGGGGATACTGTTTAGTAAGATTAGTTGGAAGTAGACAAGTATAAAATGTTTTAAACTAATAGAATATAGGTATATTTAGGCTAAAAAAATATTTAAATTGTTCCTTAAAGGAAATATTCTATTTTTTTTTTTTTTTTTTAACAAGGAGGTTGGTGAATGTTGGCTGAGGTTTTCCAGACAGGTGGCAGATATCTCATCCGTGGAAACATTCAAGTTCATGTTGGATGTGGCTCTGAACAAATTGACCTAGCTGAAGAAGTTCCTGCCCATTGCAGGGGTTTTCATTGGACTGGATGACCTTTAAATGTCCCATCCCAACCAAACTTTTTTGAGACTCTATGTCTACACAAAAGACTAAGCAAGAATTATTCCACTAAAACTTTCCACTAGAAATTGCAAGGTAGCCCTGAAAGTGTGAAATTCTTTAACTGATTCAATTTAATAATTTTGTCATCGAATTCTCTCCCCCCTTCACCAGTTCTCACTAATGATTTTCCTAACAGACAAAAATTTTGTGGTGCCACTGGTTTTGGTTTTCTCTAAATGGAACATTTTTCTTGGTGTGCATTTTGATCAAATTTAAGTCTGTTTGAATCAATGGTCTGAGAGGAGACAATAGAAGAAAGGAAGAGTAATGTAGAATTCTTAGAGAAGTTACAGAATTCCCAACCTTAAAGTTATTCAGAATTTGACTCAGCAAGGTCCTAAGCATCCTGGTCTGACTGAATCTGCTTTGGACATGAGGTTTGACCACATGACCTTCAAAAGCACATTTCAACCTATTTTTTCCTGTGATTCTACAGACTCCCAGTCTAGGTCCTTTATACACTGAAATTCACTTTGAACAGAATGGGAGTTTAAAGGACAACATCTGTATCTACTGCAGATGTACTTAATTTCAGTATTTTTTTCCTTTTACATGATTCAATTTAAGGACAGAAGTATTTAAATTTTTATGTCTGTAACAGATGCCATCAGCAGAATAATTTCTGATAAGCACTGAGCTCAATCAGTTATAATTATATGGGTCGCAACTCCATTTAAAAAAAAAAAAAGCATTTACCAGAAAGAGAAAAGGTATTTCTATACAGAAATTACAAAATGACTGGGGCAAGTTCCTTATTTTCCTTTAGGAATTTTAAGCTGTGGATAGAGGTAGGCAGAAATGAACATGCACACCAACTCATTTCTCCTGTGTAGATATCACACTTTTGCTTGTAGCCATGGGTGATTGATTCCATGTCTGCACATACCAATGTTAGATTTCTTCATATCACTATGTTCATGCGTGAAATGTAGTGTGCACTTACATGAGAAGAAAAAAAACAAACCTCTGAGAGCCATTGCCACGGGGAAAATGGTTTTCCATCTGTGAGTAAAACATCACTGTTTCCAAAAAGCCAGGGAAGCCAAACCCTGCATTTCCTCCAAACGTACAGAAGTCTTTTCTCAGAGCCCAAAAGGAACAGAGTTGTAGAAGTCACTTGTATAAAACATCAGGGTACACATTTCAGCCCATTACAAACTCCAACATACTCACTGAAATGACAGCTTGCACTGACTTGTAGGGAACAATTTTTCTTGAACACAGTTACTCAGCATGAAGCACAAAGCATAATTAATGTTTGTGTAGAAATCAATTTTAACTTAGGTCATCTAGTACTGCAGAATAACATGGTTACTCTTCATTTTTCTTCTTTTATTTATGAAACTAGATAGTCTCTATTTTCCCTAATTATTTAAATGAATATCAAACCCTTCTAAACCCCTAACTTGAAAATGTCTAAATAGTGCAGTAATAGGTGTGCTGCAAATACATAGATTAGCTACAGCTTGGAGCAAGGGAGAAAATTCATTGATGTGTGACATGCTGTTGTGTGAAATTGTTTTTTCCTTGAAATTGAACAGTGGCATTTATCATATTAACACAGACATATTTTCCAATCATCTCTGTTAGCTCTGCTGAGGCATTGCCATTCCTACTAGTAAACAGATGACAGTCATGTTTTATACAAGGATGTGAACAGTGTGGTTTCAGGCACAGTGTTTAAATATCTGATATTGAAAAATGGAATAACAATTAAAACCAAACAAAGAAAGAAAACCAACACTACCAAGCTGTACACACCTACCCAGTACAGAACAGATTATTACTTGTACTTCATGTTGAACTTGAAGAAGTTCAAGAATTGCTCAGAACCCTTTGCTTGTATTCCATCACCCTGATGTGCAAGCAAGAACTGTGCCAACTCAGGGCAACAAAGCAGCCTGTGCAAAGTGGAAAATAATTAAGCATGCTGAACTGGATGCACTGCCCAATCAATAGGTCGTCCAGTATAGTGTAATCAGCCTGTCCATCACTGTGCCTTCTTACCCTTTTCTCAATATAAGTTTTCCATATCAATTTCTGTTTATAAGAAACATCTATTTGGAAAACCAGAAGCTTTAATCTCTTCCTCAAAATACCTTAATATTCATTCAGTATTGTAAGGAAATCTTAAAAATCCCTGTCCAAGATCACGTGAGTCCAGGCAGCATATTTCAGTTTGATTTGGAGGATGTAAGGCCTTAGTTTGAATTTTGTTTAATGAAGATTGTTTTCTACTTTTTGACCTCGCAAAAATGTTGTTTCCCCAATGTGCAAAGTTGAACATTTTCAGTCTGTGAACATCTCATTACTGGGCTCAGCCTACAAGAGGAAAGGAGGTTACTTGGCTTTAACTTTATAAAAATCCCTGCCAGAGGATGAAGTGAACTATTAAAAACAAAATTTAATGAACGTCAGAGAGCAACCACAAAAAAAAAAAAAAAAAAAAAAAATTAAAAAAATCAATGGCACCAAGAGGAAAGAGAGTTTTGTGACTGAATTGTGTGAAGGCGAGTTGTGAGACCCTGAGCAAAGTATAGCCATCTACTCTCAAAAGTTTGAACCTGCCCTGGAGGCCTTCACTTGACCAGCAAAGGCAGAGAATTTAACACTAGCAAAGGTCACAACACCAAAAGTCTATTTGAGATTATTTGGTGCAGCTCATAAGAATACATGAAAAGATCAAAGCTTTTCCTTCAGACTGGAATGGATTAAGTCACACAGAAAGTATCTGCAAGGTAGGAAAAAAAAAAAAAGATAACTAAGCCTTCGAGACTGCTTATCAGCTTTCCAGCCAAGATGTATTATTTGAATGAAAAATAGTTGTAGACAGTGCTACAAATAACATCAAAATACAAATTTTGCAGTAATTTGACATTTACAACACATATGTTTCTGCTACAAGGAAGAGCAGGCTTCTTCCTTGGAATCACTTTAGCTTAAGTCGAGGGAAAGATCTTTCTCTTCTTGAGGAGCATGCAGACATTCATGCTGGAAACATGCTTCAGGGAAATTATTTCTGCTGAAAACTTTTTAATTTCACAGCCACCTCCCTAGGCCTTGTCTGCACCCATGACAAAACCATGGGCACCTGGGGCAAGGGGCACACCACACACAGAGAGTTCAGGGGCAGGAGAATCTTGGCACTGACACTGGACTTCGAGCCTACGTGTCTTTGACTCGGTGCTTTCATCTTTACTGTGAGAAACGAGGTATTAAAAATCTCATTGCATCGTTTGTGTGGTGATAAAGGTGCTCTTAATTTGGGAACAGTAAATAAACACATTGTTTTTTTGGAAAACTCAGGGAGCAGGGTGCCAACAGCAGCTATCAGCAAGTCCTGTTTTAAAAACTACCAAAATAACTATCCAATCTTTATTGAAAATATGAAACTGTTTTAGTGACAAGAGCAAAACTATCCAGAGTTCAAGTAGAAGAGATCAGTCCTTGAGACAGAAACAGAGCAAAAGACATCGCAGATAACTCTTAGTCAATCCCTTCTGCCCAAGCCTTGTCTTGACCTCCTCAGTCCCCTCTAACCTCACCTCTGAGGTATTAGGGTACTCTTGCAGGTTGTCCTTATGTTTCACTTAGTTGGATTTCTGCAATTTCTTTTCTTTGGAACCAAATCTCACAAATCAGCAGATGTAACTGACTTGAACCAACAGGGAGGACAAAGGAGAAGGAAAGGTCATTCTTCAAATGCACCTGTCAACTCAATTACAAGGAGATTCCTTCTTAAACCTCAGTTACTCACAAGTAATTTTTATGACTACCTCATTTCTCTCCCACCCCCTTCTTGTTCTTTATGAGTAGACAAAATTATGAGTGAGCAGAGAGGCAGAGAAACCTCTAAGCTTTAAGCTATAGGGCAACGTGGATATAAAAACAAATGAGCACAAACTGAGCAGGAATACATTTAGTCTTGTAGTTGAAAGACCCTTTGTAACCATAAAAAATGGGGCTAAAGATTAAAAATAAATTAATTTTGAGAAAAATCCCAATCAGTTAATTAAGTGGGTTATAGTACACAATAGGGAGCACATAGCTATGGCCCAAAGTACTTATTTCTTGTATAACTGTAAAATTTGTGATACCTTCTTTAACTGTTTCTTTGTGATTTGTTTGCTGTTTAGATAGTCTGTGAGATTTGACTAGATGAGAAGCTGAAGGAAGAGAAAAATATATAAAGTGCAGTGGCCTAACAGCATTGGAGGGTAGATAATCTAGCCCAGAGGGAGATAAAATGTATAGCCCACAGTCTGCACCATAAAGGCAGATCTACACCATAAAAGGCAGATCTGATTTACCTTCAAGCATGATGATTCTTTACTCGCGAACAGTAAGAAAAGGGAGATGAAGGCAGTAAGCCTTTTATCTTTAGCACTGATGGCAATACCTAATTCACTACTGAGTATCTATTACACATTCATTGCTGTGCCTCTTTTTTGTGAAACAGTAGGTCAGAAGGCACTCATAATTTAGGCTCCAAATATTTGCCTTCCTTTATTTGGTTCTGAAATGTCAAAGATGGCAGAGATTGGAAAAGTTAAGCGCCCCTCTTGCATTCTGCAAATACTTCCTGTGACAGTTTATCTCATTTGTAAAGTACAAGAATGAGGCATATTTCTGCTATAAATTATTATGCAGAAGTGGCCACAATCTATCCCCTCAGTGAATACAAGATTCTTCTATGGATGGAAAATAGGTAAACACACTGTACTGTAGTTTTTATGGCAGCAATGTACTCATTCACTGGCTGACACAACAGTGCTAATTTGGCCCAAATATGGTGTTTGCAGCCTGTTTGTCACAGCACATACCTGAAAATGTTTCATGTTGCTCATTTGGCATTTGCAAACATCCAAATTGCTTCAGGGCCATACGAGAGAACCAGCAATACTGCATTGATCTTGTTAAATAGAGAAGTTTCTTCACCAACAGCGTGACACAAGTATAGTTTCCAAATAGAGTAAAAAAAGCACATAATGTGGAAAAATAAAAGGTCCAAAGCACATTACATAATTAAAACTTTCATGTCTGGCATGTACCACAAAAGAAGTATTTTCAGTCCGCTGCCAGTGCTTCAGTATTAAACCCATAGATTTTACCCAAGGTTCTGCATATCACCCTGACCTTAAGCACCCAAGTTCTAACAGTTTTACACCTAGATTAGCATACTGAAGTATTTCACACCAGTGATACTTCACTATAGTTTTTGTTCCAAGACTGCAGATACTTAAAACATCTCTATCTCAGATTTTTCTTAGTACTTCCAGTCACACTAAATAAATGGAATGAGGAGAAAAACCTAAACTCATAACACAAACCTTAAAGACAGTATAAAATACCACTAGGCAAGAGATGCCCGGTATAAGTGGCTGAGGGTTCAGTAGTGTCAGTCCTGCATATTGAGGGTTCATCCTGAAGTTTCTCTGCAGGCAACCTTGGGTTTTACTGATTGTGTCAGGCTCATCAGGTATAGAGGTCTCTGCATTAGGAGGGATGGAGAGCTCACTCACTGTTCCTTTCCCAGGCTGCAAATGAAAGGTGAGGATACAACTTCCCCAGGAAAAAACATCTCAGCTGTGATGTCCAAGGAAGCATAAGTATCTAGCAAATAGTTGGAGAAAGGAGTGTGTACTCTGTTTCACTCTCTGTATCCTGTCTCCCACCTCTTAACCTTTCTGCTTCAGTCCAGGCTCTCCAAATGGGGATTCCTCTGACCTTTCCCCATGCCAGTTCATCTGGAGCAGCACAGGCTGCCAATAGCTTGCTCAGGAGCTCTCTCAGACACCTTCTTCTGCAGCCTGTTGAAATCCTAATGGTATGTCTTGAGAACTGTTCAGACAGTCCCCAGAAAATGTTATAGGGAGTCAATGTTGGGAGGGAGTTTCCTTTCCTTGGGGTCATTCCCCATAGTCCATTTGACCAGGTAACCTGCAAGTCAAAACCTCCAAGTGAAGCACTCCCATGGCCCATTGCCATTATCACAGTCTGGATTTGGTTGCCATATGTGCTGCTGGGAGCATGCCCCAAGAACATTTACCTCCCCACAATTAGGGTGGTTCACCTGCCAGCTCCTTATTTGTCTTTCCTGAAGCTACCCATGTTTTTTCATCTTCTAAACTACTGGCACTGTCCATTTTAAGTAAAAGCTGCCATATTTCTTATTGATAGTTAAATTCGATTTACATAAAAGGGAACAAATTGTTCTCTATTTATTATTCTGAGCTGCAGCAGACACACTAATTCTAGAGTACATAGTTTTTATTATCACATAAAGCTTATTTCTTTATTCATTTATAAATAAGAAAGGTTGGGGGTTTTTTATTAATTTATGTTGTGTTTGACATACACTAGCAAGCCTGAACAAAATGAATTACTATAAAAATTCTAAAAAGTAATTTCAATACCATCAACTAGGCTCAATAAATCCAGACAATAGCATTTGCTTTGCATCTACTTTTCCTTTTTTACTTTTATTACTCATGTACCTTGTCAGGTCCAAACGAACAGAAAAGTGTTGGGATATATACAAAAAATTGCTGCTTACCATAAAAGAATGAACCTTGTGTTTACAGAAATCTAGAGACCTCAGCTTATTTTAAATCCCTTTTCTGACTTGTACTGCCATCATTCAACTTCTTTTAAAAGTAGGAAATGGAAATGGAATGTATTGTTAATTGTAATCAGATTGACATCAACTTGCTAAGAATGGTTTCAATGAATTACTTTGGGTCCAAAAAAGGGCAGAGTTGGAAAAAGCTTGTGATTGAACATCAGCATGGTGAGGATAGAAAAATCTATTAATACTTTTACACTACCCATGGGAGTTAATCAGAAAGATGGATTTGACTGAAATGAAAGGCGTTTTCATACCAGGTTGTGAAGCCCTTACAAAATGGAAATTATTTGTTTAGTTTATTTTCCTTAACACTTAATGAAGAATATAGCAAAGGTTGAAATGGTCACATAGTTTTCTATGGGGTGTGCAGGACTCACGTTAGTTTCAGTGACCTATTCCCACTTTTAATACTGATGCTCGATGTACTAATTCTTTATAACTCATGCTATAAACTAGAAATGTGCACAGCTAGATGAACACATCACTAGCTAACTTTAATTTTTTTTCTTTTTCTTCCTCAGTTTCCCATTTCTGTAGCTTTATCTTGGTCTAATTGTCCAAGACAATTAGACAAACGGTTGGTTTCAGTGGTTCTGAAATATATTGAGAAAAACAATCAAAAGGGGCCAAGTTCTTCAGAATTTTCTAATATGTGAGGGATTTTTGCTAACTCAGGTCTGAATAATGACGTGATAGAGCTGATCATCTGCCTGGATTAGTCTTCAGGAGTCAGAAGGTAGCAGATCATGGCCCTGCCAGGTCATAAATACATAATCTATTAGTAAGCAATCATCTAAGCACATAAAAATCCTGCCATATAAAGAGGTATTACTATTTGAGTTTAACTTTGACCACAGGTTTGGCCAGAGAATTCATATGAAATCAAAGCAGAAACCCCAAATTCTCACTGGCTCTTCAATATTAACTATGCCAGGGCAAAAACTAGTCAAAGATATAAAAATGTGCCTTTTAGACAAAGCCCATTAAAGTGAAATTGTAGAGTTTTATTGTGAGACTCCTACAGAGCTCTCCCAGATGTTAGCCAGTAACACAGACACAGGACACTGCTGGCTCCATACCCTTCCACCCTCTTGCTATCCAAACAGTTTAACTTGTCTGTGTTCCCCAAAGAGCCTGAACTGCCATTCCTGTTGCTCTGGAACAGAGCAAGGAAGAAAAAGAAACAGGATTTTAAATTCCCCTTCCATACACAACCAAGGGTCCATAGGGAACAGTACAAGTCTGTCTTATCAGAAAAAGGCCAAGAAATACAGCTAGTGAGTGTGCTTTGGCCCTCCTGCCAAGATGTCTGGAGCTGTTAAAAGTGGATTACGTGTAAACAAGACAGGAACAAGATACAGGGCATTAGACCGTGAAAGGATGTCACTTCTCAGCAAAGAGGTAGTTGCCAGTGGGAAGTCCAGGGAAGATGCCAAAATATACTTTACAAAGGAGAAAGAGAGTGAGAAAAGAAAGATTTTGTTGGAACAATCTATTACTGGATATTCCTGTAAGTATTCAAGAAGAATGCCCATCTAAAAGAGTAATGCAGCTACCAGGATCAAGCCTAAGTCTTCCAGTAGCAATGGAAGAATGCAGTTTCTTTCTGAAAGACCATAGATTGAGAGAAAGTGACTAGCAGCTGCTGAAATAAGTAACGAAACACATTCTTTATCTATGTTCAGAGGCAAGAAGATAGAAAAAAAAATCGTTAAAAATTTCTGAATTATAATACCAAGAACTCAGATGTTCAGTTGTTGCAATAGTGCAGTGGTTAGCAGTGAGTTAGAGCAGGCTCTGCTGATGGTCAAAGTTGCCAGCCTTCCTGCAGAATAGCTACTGCCCAGACAGTCCAGAAATTTCAGTCCTTTCTTGTTCTTGTTCTGTACAAATGCAATATAAGGACCCGAGAAAGTTAAACCTCTTAATTTTATACTCTCAATTCTCATTATGCAGAGGAAATCAAAGGAATATTAGGAACAAGCAATGTACAAGCAAGACCATGAAGCTGAGGGGAGGTAGCCTTCCAGTTCTCAAAATTCTCTTTCTATAAAGCAAGAACATGTCAGATCAAAAAGAAAACATGAACTGTTCTGAATAAACTATCTTAATAATTGAGAACTTGCTGTTTTCTCACATGAGCTATCTTTATTTAGTGCTTCTTTCTCCCACAAACACTTCCTCTCTCATCTCACATTCCCAGAGTTCCCTTGCAGACTATAACATTATTAAGTAGTCACCAGCTTCTGCAAATACCACCCAGCAGATGGGGGTTGGGGAGGACTGTTTACCTCATCATCAAGTGCTACCCAAATGCTGGCATTTGCATTAGCTCAGCTGTGGTGTCTGTTTATCAGGCTTGATGCTTTCCCCAATTCAAAAGTCAAGCAAGAGACAATCCTTTAATCCACTCTGCTTTAATGCAATAACTTCTATACTTGTAGAAGCCAAGAGGCTGCAGCTCTGGTCTGGAGCTGGCAGGATCCTAAAGCTGTTATTTTGCAGAAACAAACACCATTACTCAGCTACTAAGCAGTAGCACATTTCTGGCAAAGGAGATGATGATACCTCTTAGCAGGGACCAGGGGAGAATTAGAGACTCTAAAATTACAGGAGTAAAACAAGAACAATCTGCTATTTACAGGCTCACTTGATATCTGCAGCCCCTGAAAGATTTGGCTGAATGGGCCACATGACAGTCTTCCAGCTCCTTGAGGACTGGCCCAGAGTTTCAGTATCCTTCAGGGAGGTATTAGAATGTTACCCTTTGAGCTGGTAATTTGACTCATAATTGTTTTTGACCAGTAAGGCTTGCACAAACAGGAACCAGATTTCTCTATGTCTTGGCCCCACTACCAGACCGTAAATTCTGCTTTTCTGCTTCCAGTATATGTTGGGTTTTCTTGTTTGAGGGGACCAGCTCCCAGACCAGACCTTCTGTTTTCCACGTTTGTACCATAACAAGCTAACACTTTTGCAAACCTCAGGCCCAATTAGCCATCAGTTGCACTTGGCATCCAAGTCCAAAGAATGTGTTAAAATGTAAATTGTTTGCACAGCCTAGTTAGCATTAGTGTACTGCACCTAAAGTACACATGCTTGCTCTTTCTGCTGCCTGAGCCAAATCGTAGTCTGGGCACAAAATACAGGCTCTGCTTCTAGAACGGATCCCTGCACCCAAAGAGGGCTTTCAGGTTTCCTGAAAAAAGGAACCCAGAGTCCTTAAACAGCTGAAGAGAGAAATGCAGTAGAGTTAGGAAAAGGAGAGGTATAGAAGTGATTTTTATTTCGGGTCTTTTTCTTGCTTCCTTTCGTGCTGGCTTAATGACTTTGTATTCCTAGTTATCCAGTGCCAAGTCTCAAGTGGAAGGCATGGAAATCTGTGCTGATAGCCACCTAACAAGTGTATATCTTTAGAAAAAGTGGAAACAAGACCAAGGTCTTCAGTTTGAAATAAAACACTGCTCACTGCTCAACTGACTGAAAGTGTGGGGTAGGCACCACTACCACTGGGTTCTTAAAATAAGAGATCACAGCTGCTGAGCTCCATGCTAACTTTATACTGCCCATCCCTGAGGGGTGGGGGGATTTGTATCATCATGAATGGGTCAACCAAGGACCTGTACCTCTTGCCTTGCAGAGAAATCTAGTAGTGCTGGGGAGCCTGGCCACATGTCCTCAGGCAGATCAGTGTCTACACAACCTCTCAGGGCACTCCAAAGCCCAAATTCTGTCTGTGACACTGGTTAGAGAGGATAATTTTTCTGTACTCATGGCTTGTAAACAGGGCCTGCACTTCAGCCAGGTGTTGCTTCTGAGGCTGATCCACCTTTAGTGCTTGATGACCTCCCTTTGAGAAGCGTATTCCACATGGTCAGATTCTCACCATTTTACATCCTGCATTTCTGTCTCTCTAGTTTTAGCAGTATCCACTAGCTGTTATCCCAGTCAGACATTGTCTACACTGAATAAAGCAGTCTCATGCCCGTGACTCACTGATGTACATCTGGATGAAGACTGAGTCTGTTTTCTGCTACACAGCCTGTTCTGGCAAGAGAAAGTTTGAAGAGGCACATGACAGGAGTTAGCCAGGCAGTAATAAGACTCACCTGAACATATACATCTTTTAATTGCTAAATGAGACATGTTCCACAACAGCAAAGATTATTTTTTTATAAGAAGATAATTAATTCCATTCATAATAGATTTAATTTTGTTCTGATTGCTCACACCTGACAATTTTGGTTTGCAGCACATTTTTTTTCCCCAAAGCACTTTCAGAGCATAGGATGGGCCTTGCACCAGATACAGTACACATTTCAAGCCCTGAAATAAATGGAATGGGATCCGCAGAGCCAGCTTTAGACATAGACAAAGTATGCAGTTGCTGGGGCAGCTGCCTGCTTTGCCTCTGCCAGAGACTTGCCACTGCTCCTGCCAAAGGAAAGCATGTTCTAAGTAGACTAAAAACTCTTGCTCGTCTTTCTTGCAAGCAGCAGTGGTCATGGCCCTTTGTACTGGCACAAGCAGGAGTACCACACCTACTTCACCACAGCCCTGCCATCTCCCTTGACAGTACTCATCCATGGGGTAGTGAAATTCTGCATTTTCTTTGCCTCTGAGCCAGCTCTGTTTCCTGCATTATTCTGGATTCAGATGTTTCATTGGTATTTGTCTGGTTTAAAATGGTATGCAGGATAATTAAGTAATTTTGAAATCTTCCCATTAGCTATTCTGAAATATAACCCTGAACTGGTCTGAGAGTATTGGGATGTTTTTAACACACCTTAAGGCTTCCATCCCTTGGATGCTTCTCAAGTGTTTTTCTGGTTTTCTCAAAAGATCCTCCACTCAAGTGACCCCACCTTCAATTTTTCTTCCTCTCAGTTTTTCTATTTACATTTGAGGTCCCATCCTGAGATAAGGATTCATTATACTGCATGTTGTTGTCCCATGATCCAAAGAGATTTCCTCTCTCTCAGTAAATTCATACTTTAAATGGAGAAGAAGGAAAAGGGTAGGGGAGCACAACAAGCAACAGAAAATTGAGCTGATTGTCTCTACTTTGGGAGCTGTATTGTTTATTTGACATACCCAAGGGTCCAATATGACATTGTCTGGCACAGAGAAGTGCCTGCAAAATGAATGTAGTGTACCCTAAGACAATAGAAAATCTGTCCTGTATAATGGAAGGCATGTAAAACTAGAAAAAAATCAGTCCAAATGGCCCCACAGACTGCAAGATGGACTGAGACAACCTGCATGGATATACAAGGGATGAACTTCATGCCAGCTAGCCCAAGAAATTTCACTGAATTATTTTACCAGAGGTACAGTCACTGTCGAATAAACTCTTCAATAAAACCAGTATTTAGCAAAAAAAATCTAAATCTGTGGTGGCAAGCAGAAGAAGAGGTTTCTGAGGAGTCAGAAAAAGAATTTCTGAAGTCTAATCTCTCTTGTTTTAATTAATTCTTCTAACCTACCAAACTGTAACATAAAAATAGCTCATATTATACTCTAGGGCAGTTGTTTACATGCATATTTACCAATTCTCCAGTGAGCAGATTTCTGAAGCAGATCACTCACTGCTTAATTTTCTCAGCAAAAGGAACACAGAAATCTATCCAGAGTGAAAGCACCCATGCTCTTCGGGGTAAATGATAACGGTTGTAATAGTCAAATCAGAAGCAAAATCTGAAGACATGTAAAATACTCATCATGTCTATTGATTTTAAGCTGCCTGGAAGCATCTCCTGGGAATGTTTCTCTAGATATTATCTCTGTAATCATAGTATTCTCAATTGTAAATTCAACTGCTCTGTAGCAGAGCATTCGTATTGTAAACACATGAAAGTGTTGAACTGATAAATGCATTGCTAGCAGAGATCAAATGACAAATTATTTAGCTGCATCAGGTTCTGAAAGGTAGGACTGGTTTTTTTAATGACATTTCTTCCATTTCTGACTCCAGTCATTGGCAGTACTAATATGGTGCCGGGTTCTGTTCTCCCACAAGTACCAATTACTGAAGGGAGTGACATCTTGAAGGGCTGAGATCCATTGTTAGAAAATATCTATTGACAATAGCCTTTTTGTGAAAAATCAGCTTCGGAAAAAAGACATTTAGGAACCTGGACATTTGGGGACAGTGATCTTCATTTACAGGCAGCCAGATACACCCTCTTCTAAGCTACTCTTCTTGAAAGGCTGTTTCAGAATCATGTTCAGTCATTAGAAATCTTCAAAATTCCAGTGGAAAATGTAATCATGATCAGTTTCTTCTTAAGCCATCACTTTTCTTTAGAGTAAATAACTTTTCCCCTTCCCTGTTATATTTACAATATCAGCCATATCCTCACTCAGTTTTTCTTTTTTTAGACCAATCTAGACAAACTTTACTCAGAGTTTCTTTTCTAAGATGCCTCAGATTTCAAGAAAACCCTTTTCTGTGCATCTCTTCCAGGCTGAATCTCTGTCTTGAAAAAAGGTTACTTAAATTCTGCATAATGTTCCCCAAAACACCACTGCCTTTTCCCCAGTATGCCAACATTCCTTCTCTTGCTGAAACGCCTCACACCATAGTTTACTGGAGCTCCTTAGAAAACAGATCTTTAGCCTAAAAGCCTTTTTAGCACTGCATTCAGTGACAAAAATAGAGCTACTGAGGCACCAGATATAATATAGGAACCTCTTTATGGTATGGTATGTTACAGTCTTAAGTGCTAGCCTTATTCTACTTACCATGTAATATGTGTGTGATTTTAAAGGGATGTCTTCTAATTATTAGATTCTCTGGAGGCACCAGGCAAGGATTGCTGGGACTCTGAAAGCACAGGCCAGTCTTTGCACAAAAGATCTTCTATTCTCAGTAAAGATAATTCTACTCTATATTTAGTATGATTTTATTCACACATTCACATCCCCCTACTTAAAATCATCACAGCAGACTTTGGAAAAGGTATGAAATATAAATACAAGCACAGTTGATGTATGCAGTAAATATACCCATATATTTAGAAAAGACCTCTTACATAGTGCATTCCTAGATGACAAAATGAGTCAGTGATTATCTAAAGCTCACAAATCTATAGACTCCAAGGAAGACTGTTGAAAAGTGGGGAGAAAGGAAAATCATACTGGCAATAGAGTATTTAGAAGGTAGCTTTTAATATAATACTAATTTATGCAGTGGATACCTTAAGCATCTTAATATTCCAAACTAGGAAACCAAAATATCTTTTCAAATTTAACTCCTTAAGATTGATAAAAATTCACACATAGACACAGAAATCTTCTCAACCTGATAGTTACTGACAGCTACTCCATAATGTTCTCCACATTGAAACAAAGCTTTAAGTGTACTCAGAGTGGGCAGCTGGAGTGTTTTAAAGATAGCCTGAAGTAATGCCATTAGAAAAAAGGGTGGAAAAAAAAAATGGATCTGTTGTTGGGACACTGGAACAAAGCATTTCTGACAGAGAAAAGGTGGGGGGGAAATGATTCCTGATGACCTAATTGCATTAGAAACAGCTCCTTTTCAGCTAGTTGAAGGAAAGAACAGCCCTTAGGTCAATCTGATATTTGTTTTCCTGCATGTGGAAAACCATTCTTCATGAAAACTGTTTCCTGCCATTATGCGAAAACTCATCATAAAAATAAATGTCTCAGAGAAATTGTTGGGTATTATCACTGGCAGCATTGGAGAGCCACTGCTAATACTGACCCTTCAGGAGACATATAAAACACATTAGCAGGTAGAGTTCCAATGGGAAATGTCTACAAACAACAGGTATATTTTGGCACCTATATATGACATTTATGGCTATTGTTTCCCGCTGGAAATAACAAAATGCATTTAAGGAGTATACAAGCTATCCACTGTCATTGAATTATATTGCAAGGATGATCTCTACCCCTTAAAAGGGAGACCATTTTTATTTTAAAACAATGGTTTATAAGTTGTTGGACAGTAAAGCTGATGTTTTTCACAATACGCAGATGATCAGATTCTCAAGACTCAAAATGAAATATTATTAACAATTCATGACTATTTCCATGCAGATACTGAATGACTAATTCTTATAATATTTTTCTGCAGTTGCAGAAGGGAGCATTTCTGCACCTGTTTCTCTTTTTCTCCAGCAAATCTAATAATCAGTAGCTCTGTACTCAGCCAGCTATTAAATTTTAGACCTCTTAGTGTATTTCATGCATTTAAAGACTGACAAAATGTGAAGTCATATAGCCACAATATAATGCTACAGTGATACCAAGAATAGTGATCACCAAGCATGCAAACTTCACAATCTTGGATTTTGTTGCAATTACCCACTAGATTAAAGCCAATATTGGATATTCATATACAAACTAGAGTACCTCATTAATGGAATAAAGCAAAAGTTTGGAAAAATGTGAGCTGTTTCCAGATACTTTTAAGAGCTTAAACCTGTTGTTAATTAGAAATTTATGGAAAACTCATTAGCTTATGTTATCATACAGAGAGTAAGTCATCTTAGCATTTTGAGAACAGAAAGTTCATTTATTCATTAGTCATAAATCCTTATATTTTGTTCATACACCTCTATTAAACTGACTGGCTTGGGTCTGAATGAAATGTAATTTGTGTTTTGGCAACACATTTATTTGAAGGCATCAACAAACAAAATTAAATATTGCAAATGGTTCCAATTCTACCACAACTGCTCTGTCAACTCGCCTAATAGAGTAATAATTATTCATTCACATATTTATAGCCTAAGCATGGCAGTTCAAAGCCTTTATGCACTATTTTCCTCATATATTTCCCGAAAGTAATGGATTTAAAGTATGTACATACATATACATACACATATGTGTATGCATATTCATACACATCTACTTCACAGGCAGCCACCCACATGGTTTGACAAATATAGGTGGATAAATAGGTAGGTAAGGGAGAAGTGATAACCCAGCAGCCTTACTGATCACTGAGGCCACACAAAATTTTCCACTGGCCGATTTATTAATGCTTTGCAAAATTTTGACTGTAGCAATGAAAATGTTGCATGCCACATTACTGTGTGAAAATGCCTCAGCTGTTTCAGAAAATATAACTAAGGACAAAAGGGTGGGTTTACGCATAGCAAAAAAAAAGTAGCCAATTACCTTCTTCATTAAGAAGACCTCAACAGGCCTGCTTTGCAGCTGGTACCTAAAATATTCCAAGGTGCTTTCCAGTGTCAGGAATTTGTGTTATAATTAGCACAGGCTTGCCAAGCTGGTGAAAAGGGGAATCTCAGTCCATCCCAGTCCCACCAGTTTGGTGCCAGTGCCATCAACATTGCCTGAAGAGAAATTGCATGTCAGTAGGAGAGGACCTGAAAACCAGCACAAAAGAATCTGGGACCCTGCAGCCAGTAGTTTGGCTTTAACAAGGGGCCAGCTTAAATACCTCTGTGAGGAATAAAGAGGACACTATTTTACATTTTGCCATCTGCAAATGGATGGTGGGATTCAGTGCACCCTCAGCGAGTTTGCTGACAACACCAAGCTGTGCAGTGGAGTTGGCACACCTGAGGGAAGGGATGCCATCCAGAGGGACATGGACAGGCCTCAGAGGTGGGACGTGGACCCAAACCTCATGAAATACAACAAGACCAAGAGCAAGGGGGAGGAGGATAGGGCAATCCCAAGCACAAATACAGGCTGGGCAGAGAACGGATTGAGAACAGCCCTGAGGAGAAGGACCAGGACGACTTCCAGTTCCTAAAGGGAACAGGAGAGCTGGGGAGGAACATTTGAGAAGGGCATGCAGTGATAGGACAAGGAAGAATGGCTTTAAACTGGAAAAGCGTAAATTTAGATAAAATACTAGGAATAGGTTCTTTGCTGTGAGGGTGGTGAGGCTCAGGTTGTTCAAAGAAGTTATGGATGCCTCATCCTGGGATTTGCTCAGGGCCAGGTAGGATGGGCAACCTTGTCTAGTGGAAGGTATCCCAGACCATTGCAGGGGAGTTAAAACTGGATGATCTTTAAGGTCCCTTCCAACCAAAACCATTTTGTAGTTCTATAATTTTATAAAATTTTTTATAAATTTTTATAACTTTATCAAACTAAAATTACATAAACTTTTGAAGTTGCCCTTCAAAAGGATTATTTTCTAATCAAGATCTCACATAGGTTCAACCTCAGTCAAGTGTTCTTGATCCTGGAGTTTTAAGACTAAGATTTCTTCCCTAACTCTTTATGGCAGGTGAAGGTTTTTTTAGTGTCTGGTTTCCCAAGAGGGCACATGGAAGTGGTCTCTGACCAGAAGCAGCAGGTAATGCACCAAGAGGAGCTAGTGGCCATACAAGAAATATCTACTTTGGAGATTAAACTGATGGACAAAGCTGAAGATGAAAAGAAGCCATGGAGCTTTTTAGAGAGTGAGACAAAAAAAAAAAAAAAAAAAAAAAAAAAACCAAGAAATAGGATGGGTGAAGAAAAGTGAGGTCAGAAAGTTACTGAGAGGTATGGAAGCCAGCAGGCCTTTTTTAGGGAAACATCCTCTCCTAAAATGTGTCAAATTGAGCTGGCAGAACAATATCTCCATATTCCTATACTGCCATGAGATAGGTATTAATTTCACTGATTACAGGTGCCCTCATCTTCCTCCCTTTACTACTTCATGGATATTCCCAGGCTCCTTTTAGTCTCACACACTGCTGGCATCTGTGTCTGCACTGCAGAGTTATTGGTCCAGTCCCAGCAAAATACCACAACTGGTGGGATGCATGCTTTCATAGGACCCTGTTTTTAGCTAGGGAGTTATATTTAAAATATTCATTAAGATATGTTGATGCAGTCCCTGCAGCAGTTTTACACTGTTTAGTGCTGGGGTCATGGATAGTTCTGGTAACTCCAGGAATAGAACTACCACCCCCTCACAGCAAATGGATTGTTTGACATTTTTATTAGCTTCACCCTTTGTTCCGTGGAGATGACAGCCAGTAACCTACACTGGCATGACTGGTAGGAAAGTAGGTAGAAGGAAGGCACAGCTGACAGCATCTTGCAAGTCTGTGATGCTAAATCAGCATCAGTGCCATGTGCCTTCTCAATGAGGATGGGATGTAGAGGTAGAGTCGTGACAGTATGTTCTAAGGTGTCCCTGTGGTTCTCCCGGCTTGCTCTGTCAATGTTTCATCTCAGGTTATTAGTATTTATAAAGGCAGGCCCTTAAAATAGCTTCATGGTGTTAATAGAAGCAAAAATAGAAGTTCTTGTGCTTAAGTTGTTCATAGCAGGGTAAAATAGGGCTAAATTGGGCAAGTACAGAAATCATAATGGCACAACCTAGTTTAAGGGTGACTTTCAAATCCCCTTTATGTCTTAAAAATCACTGACTTTAAGCTAAAATTTAGATCAGGATACATTTCTTCCCGTTTTACAGAAAATCCTTCTGCCTTTAACAGGTGTAAGATTTGGGATGACTTTTGCTTAAAGACTGCTTAAATCTACTCACTAAGTCTTCCACTCAGAAGTGCAGCAAACACTTTTCCAAAATTCTCCAACTTCTGAAAACACATTTCAGAAAAATATTTTAGATTTGTATTTGAAATTTTTAAAATAGACATGTGGATTCTCCTGTTGTGGGTTGACCCTGGCTGGACACCAAGTGCTCCCCAAAGCTGCCCTGTCACTTTTCAACTGGACAGGGAGGGCAGAGAAAATATTATGCAAAGCTCATGTGCTGAGAGAGATCACACACCAATTGCCATCAGGACCTAAACAGACCCCACTTGGGGAGATCAGTTTATCACCAATAAAATCAGAGTAGAATAATGATAAAATAAAATCTAAGTTTTAAAACACCTTCCCACTACCCCCCCCTCCCTCACTCTCAGGGAATGAGGGCTGTGGTCAGTTCATCATGCTTTGTCTCTGCCACTCCTTCCTCCTCAGTGGGAGGACTCTTCATGCTCCCTACTCCAGTGTGAAGCCCTTCCCTTGGGACACAGGAGGGGCACAATTCTCTCACCATGGGCTGCACTTGGGCTGCCCATGCTCCAGCACCTAGGGCACCTCCTGCCCCTCTTTCTGCACTGACCTTGGTGTCTGTGGAATGGCTTTTCTCACAGATTATTCATGCTCCCCTCTTCAGCTGCTGTTTCAGAGAGAACTGAAAAAAAAAATCACCTATAGAATATGAAAAGGGAGCATAAGGGGCATTGCATTTATTTTCCCTTATCAAATTATTTCTTAATATAGGCACAGCAGTCTGTATGTGTCTATTCCAGGCACAGTGGATCAATGACCTTTTGGCACCAAAACTGATGAACTCTTAGCTGTCCTTCTGTAGACAGTGTTGGTCATGTTTCAATGAGAAGTCCATGTCTTTTTTTTTTTTTTTTTCCAAATTCTCTATATTTCTGTAAGTATCCTCTGTGATTATTGCCAGATGAGTCGCAGACAATATTTGAAGTAACATGCTGCATGTTCTAGGACAAGACAAGGAAACACAGATTATTACAGCAGTGTGTCCAAATTCCAACCTCACTTGACACTGGAATCAGTCTCAATCACATCAGTGAAGTGTAAGTGAAGCTCTGGAGAAAGAAGAGAAAAATGAGCTACTTTATCATGCCTTGGCAAAATAAAAAGTAGTTTTAAAATTTGATGATCTGAAAAGCTTTATCATCAGGTTGTTCAAGACTGGTATTTTTCTTGTAGTAAATTACTAATTTTCTGGAGTGACTATGCAATACTTTTTAAATAGGTTTTTCATTTGAAATACCTAAAAATTTCTTACAAATATTGTTTCAGAAGGGAAACAATACAGTAACAAAACTGTGAACTTTTCCCATTTTGTTTCCTTTAAAATTTGCAGTTGCTTTAGACAAAAGTGTCTGTTTTGCTGATTTCTTATTTGCCAATGCTAAAACAATATCCCATGTAAACTGCAGAGACTGACAAATTAATTTTTGTGGCTTAATATCAGGCAAATAAATCTTACCATCACTAATTATATTTCGACCTTGCATATGAGAATAGGATTAGACTTACTACAACTGACACTGATTATGTGAGACAGGATGTTATTAAGTCCCTTTGGGGAGCTTTTGAAAGATCCACCACATTTAGAGAAGAGAGCTTTTCTCTGTCTTAGCTCATTTATGGAGCAATTACATGTGACTTACTACAGAAAACAATGTCAGGAAAAACACTGAACAAACAGCTAAAGTGGAATTTACACCCCTCCCATCTCTGTCAAAACATCTCACAACCTCACAGCCTTAAAATATTTTGTCAAGGATTGCCTATAGAAAAGCCATTTGCTATGTATCAGTAAAAGATATGAGCTATATTAGATTCAGACTATATGGAAGAGAACTTGTAATGGATATGAAGGTAGCAGAGATTTCTCATTGCTCAAATGGCTTATTTGCACCAGGAGCCCAAATTTAATTAATTTCGCAGGCTTTAAAAGCCTAATGTTGTCATTAAGCCATCTCAGGATTTTCAAGTTTTGTTATTTCATTAGAACATTCCTATAGAGGGTTTCTTAGTGCAAGTGCAGAGAAATATGCAAAATGTACTGACTTGAAAAACCTCTCCTCATTCTGTAAAAACATGTGGCTAAATTTCCTGTTTTGTATGTTTGTTTGGGTTTTTTTTCCAAATTAAGATTGCTCAGGTGATTTTTAGGAGTAGTTCACAATTTTGTACCTAAAAGTATGCAAATACAAAATGGAGAGCCGGGTAAAGACCATTTCCATAACTGTTTCTACAACTGACTTCTTTCCTAATATCCATAGCTGAAAATGAAAATGCACAGTGAAGTACTACAGAGCTGTGTGTATTAAATATGTACACACCTATAGATTATGATATTAACAGTTTGAGAACATAAAATAAGCTGTTAAAAATGCATAATCCAAAGTAATACTGACAGTTCACTGAAGAACCAACAGTACTGAGGTGTTATACTGCAAAGATTTATTCTCACTTCCAGTTTGATTTCAAAGTTGATATTGCTGTAAATTCATGCGATGACAACACTTAATACTTGGGCCCTCACATTTTTTATGTCTTCCTTGTGTGACATATTAAATCTAAGTCCAGTATGGCAGAAGTTAAAAGATACTTAAATGTTTTTTCCTTAGGTACAGCTCAGTGGAATAACTGAAGTAACATGCTGGAATTCACTTACAGCTTTTCCTCAGGGTGTCTCAAAGACCATCATCTTCCTGCTAGTAGTCCTTGACATGAAGCCAAACCCAGGGCAGACTTAGAGCAGCAGCAAGAGCCTCAGCAGGGTTGTCCTTTCCCACAAACACTAAGATTCTCTGCTGCTCTCTGCAGCACTTCTGAAATATGTCATGTATGTAAAGAGATGTTCATGGCCCAGAAGGTCCCTGTTTTGCAATAACCACAAATGTAATTTGATGTAATTGATGTGGTAATTGATGGTGAATACTGGAGGGTAGGATTTTCTGCATGTATAGTCATGCCTGACCACAGGGAATGTTTATGCAAAGATTCCAGTTCGTAAATATAGATATGCTTGCAGGAGGAAAACTGATTATTTTTTTGAGTTTGTCCTTCCAGGAATGTTATGTTGTATTTCTGGTACTGCAAAGGAATAAAGCAATACTGCATAAGGTGTTCTGCATGGCCCAATATCATAGTCCTTACTCAGAATTTACTCAGGAAAAAACACCTTTGACTTCAGTGAGGATTTGCTTGACTAAGGACTGCACAGACTGTTTTGAATCTTACTAGCATTGCTTGGTGCTAATGTTGGGTAACAGTTCTCATTGCTAATTTGCCTGCTTCATCCTTCTTCTGGGTTCAGGATCTGCATTTGCTGTGTGTTATTCATAGTGTCTATTTCTGGTTCAGATTTCTTCTCTTTGTGCTTCTCTTTCCCAGCAAACATTTTGTAGCTATTGTGCTGTTGCTGGTAGATGAGCACAGAACCTGGTGTACAGGACTTGAACCTCAGCCCAGATTCAATTAACACTGTTAAACATATTCTCACTATGGTGCTCAGAAGGAATTTTGATGACCCTCTTTCAATGAAGCAAAAATTTGTTTAAGCTGATGTTTTCAGAATGCAAAAATATAAGGGCTTGATTCACAAATCTTAAGACCAAATGCTTCTGCAATAAAATAAATGGAGTAGCATCCATTTAGAGCCATCACACGGTCAATTGTAAATGCTTATTCTGCCCTACAAAAGTCAGACATGAAAGTTACTAAATGTGTAACTGTGCTGTAGCATCACTCTGTTTTGTAGTTTTCATACTGCTTTAAAATAAGATATCCTGAATAATAATTAGTGCCAAATTATGCCATAGCCTTCTAATATGAAGCAAATCTAGCTAGGCTGTCACTTGGATTTCTTATGAGCCATACCTAGCCATGGTTTATCCTCTATTCATGCTACAGGGTACGAAATTCCTGGGTGCCAACCTGCCTATGGCAACCTAGAATTCTCCAGGGCAGGCTCGCAAAATCTTCACCTACTCTCTGGGACAGGTAACTAATAAGTGACATTTTGTGAAGTTATGCTTTCTTTCTAACTTTCTGATGTCCATAAAAATGTTTCATTTCTTCATGTTAGTCTGTGGTCTCTCATTGTTCAGTTCCACTGTGTTTTCTGGACTAGGGGAGTAAGATCTGTTTGTTATAGTACTACAGATGCTAGCCTCAGCCAAGCCTGTAATAATTGTTATTAATATGCATAAAAACTGAAAGTTGTTTAAACTGCAAAATCCACAGCTGCCTACTGCTCTTTCTGATGGAGTACTTAGACAATATAGGTGCATTACTTTTCACTGTTGGTACCAGAGTTATCTGGGCACTTCACCCACTTTTCTTAATTGCTGGTATGTATATATGTTCTCTTTCTTTTATCAGGTTTACATTAATCTTGAGTCTCCTGAACTAAGGATTTTTCATTGCTATAGATACAGAATACGGAAAGGATGGGGGAGTTATGACTGATTCTGGTTTACATTTCTATGCAGCATGTAGTATAAGTAATGACTCAGTTTTCCATATTTTGCTTAAATTATCTTCTACTTTTCTCTTGAATGCACTGTCTATCCTTTTTTGCTTGACTTTACTTCAAGTGGCAGGTATGTAGAAATGTCACTCACTTATCCTATACCTTTCAATAACACATGAAATATTGTAATACATTTCAAAGTAAGAAAGTAATTAGGCTAAAAAAAAGATAGACTAAGCTTCAGATTGGTACCTGCAGTCGATTGATTTTCTCCGAATAAAAGATAATAAAGTGTGAGAAATTTCATCTTAAGAGTGCTGATGGCATAAGGAAGACATAAGTGAGATTCTTCTTGATTTTTTTTTCACATGGTCTACACTCTGTGGAGTGAAAAAACTCCAGTAATCTTGGAAAAGTGGTTTGAATTCCTACTTTTTAGTCTCCTGGGATTCTGCAGGTACACACTACTCTTACCTGGGTTAAGAAGATCTTGGTGCAAAGATAGCTTTGCTCTGCTGCTTGTTTTTGTTAAAATCAAGAGATGACCAGGGAAGTGAAGCATAATCCAGGCATATAAAAAAATTCCTTTACAAAATGTTTGACTCTAAGTCCAACTTGATTGAACATTTGGAAGTCCTTTAAAATCAGAACAAATTCACACATCCATGGTGTATTCACTGAGTTTGATCTCACATTCTGATTTAAAATGGATGTCCACATGGAATTTCTGAGCCTTGGAATGATACTTAGTTGCCTTTCTGTAGGGCTCACTACTTTTTTTTTTTTTCCTACCACCACTGTCTACCTGTAGTTGTTACTTATGAAATAAGTAGTTAGTAGAGGACAATACCACAGTTTATCTCCAAGTGTACTGCAACTTAAAATGCATAAATCCAAGATTTTAGCTCAGTCTATTCAGCCATTTCATTAAAAGTTAAATAAACAGCCATTGAAAGATAATTTTCATTTTCCTACCTGCTTTTTGAAAAGCTCAACAGAATCTAAATTTTTAGAGAAATTTTTTGTATTTCCTGAAAGCTGGCTGGTTTCTTTCCTGTTGAGTAAAACTCAGATCTTAATCTCACTGCTTCAACATATCTAGGCTGTAAAACAATATCTGAAAACTTGCTTTCTAGCTATATTGAAAAACACCACTTTGCTGAAGGAACTAATAAAACCCCCCAAACGTTTGTTTGGTAAAATGAAAAATAGTGACTATGACAAGTGTCAGCATTTACAAAATGAAGACAGGTTCTGTTTTTTCCAGCCTGATGCACCTTAACCTTTAAAATTAATGAGAAAGCAGTAACAGTATCAGCAAGAGAGTTCTAGTAAAAACCCAAGATTTGATTAACCCAGAATGCTGAAGTAGTTCAGTTATAATGTGCCATAAAAAAAAAAATAAAAAAAAAAATAAAAAAAATAAAAAAAAAAAAAAAAAAGCCTGTGTTTATGTAATCCACATCTCAAGGCACAAGAGGAATTTTGGGTAAAGTCTGGAGTATTAAGTCTGCTTCCTCATTCTGTGCAGTTCCTTGGGGTGCTACACCCACAGGGGAAGTGGAATCAAAGGGCTCCTTGAGTCCCCTCTGAAGGAGCATGTGGTGCATTGCTTTTCACATGAATAGTGTGAGCAGCTTTTTGGATGCACACCTTCTGCCCGACTTGGTCCCTCCAAATTAGCTGAGAGCTCCTTCATTTGCTGGCTCACTCCAAAAGCTACCCAAGGTTCAGTGCAAAGGCACAGGACTGGTAACAAGAGTTTGGAGGAATGCAGTCCTGTTCCCTATCCTTTCCCATACAGCCACAAAAAAGAAAAAGTGACAATCCAGAGTCTTACACTGAAAAGCCAGTGCAGCAAGGGGAGCAGGATAAAATACTGAACTAATAAATTATAACATTCAGCTGGGAGGAAAGTTGTGTGAAATGATGGCAAAACATGCTGAGCCATGGGGAACTCGCTAGAGGTGAACTCATTTATACTCCTGCAGAGTAGAAGACTTCTCCGTTAAGAAGTCCCAAAATAGTGTACTGCAGTATATAAAACAAGGTAGAGCTTGAAATAATTAGCCACAGATGACAGATGGCAAATCCTTTCTCTTTTTTTCCTTCTTTTCTTTTGCTGTAATATCAAGCTGATCAAAGAGCTGAGGATCATTTTTTACTGTAAGAAAACTAAAAATATCTTAAAATATTCAAGCAAAATAAATTCATTCAGGTACGAGCCAGTAGCTCACATTGTTCCTGTTCAACACCTTATACATGAGTCTATGTGTAGTAATAGTTTCCCTCAGAATCTGAATTACATGTGCACAGCTGAGATTCTGGATGTGTCCTGGTTTAGGAGTATTATTTACCCAATTTATTAAATCAAATTGTTAAGTAATTTAATGTAATTGTTTGCTTGTGTTAACAAACACATAATCTATTCTACTGCCAGAAATCCTTCCAGAAAGTTCCTGGAGCCCACATCTCCAGCAGGTCACTTGATGCAATGTCATACAGCTCTGTGTGAGGGGAACCAAATTCTAGAAAACACAGGTTGTAGTAGAACTGACTGCACACATGACCTCTGAAGGTGCCTGAGTGGGCAGTGCTGCATCTTACTCTTGGCAAGAGCAGCATTTCCTCCTGGGCTCTTTAGGAGTAACATCTGGCAAGCATTTTAAAGGCATTTTATTAAATGCAAGCACCTATGGATTCAAGTTAGGGATACAACATGTGCTTCTGTCTTGCATGACTTCTGTCACAAAAGAGGAACAGAACACAACTGTAACAGATATAGTTAAAAGGAAAATTCAGTAACTTGCTCAAATACACTGCTTAAAAAGGAAAAAAGCAGTAGCATCTGCAGTTCCTCCCCTACCCCCAGTCCGAGTAGTAATTCTGTCTGACTGGTTTGCAAGCTTGAAGGGTATATTTGATTTTTTTTCAGCTGCTTAGCATAACATTTCTGATGGAAGTGTTAAGCCAACCCACCTAAATGAGTCCCTTGACCAAGACAAAGATGAATTTCAAATCAGAGGAAAGAGAAAAGGATTGGGAAAGGAAGAAAATAGCTAACATGAGAACAGAGATTATAACCTCTGTCCTTTAACGTATGTCTGGATGTTTTATACCAAATAAAATAGAAACAAAATTCTATCCCTACTGCTAAAACACATTTCTCCAGTATTCCCCTACCACACTTCCAACCTCAGTCCTTTAATAGAAAGAGTAAGATCAATTTCAGATTGCTTCTGGGCAGTGGGCTTCACCCATTCTCATTACATTCCTATTACACATAAACTGCACAGTTCAGGAGGAACCACCCTTCTGTTCCAGCACAGCTTGATCCAGATGAATCAGGGAAATAAACAGACAAAAACAAAAGTGAGAAAGGTTTAATAACACAATTAAAATATAACTTTATAAGCTTGTGAGTTGATGTGGCAGGCTGTGCTCAGTAATTTCCAGAGGGAGTGCTTATCCGTGACTGCAAACCAAAGCAATCTAGAAGCTGGCCACTCGAAGCTGTAAGGAGAGCTACTGCAACTGAAGGCAGCCTGCTTAATCACCTGGAGGGCTCTCTTTAGCTTTCTAATCACAAATTGAAGTCTACCTCTAATTTTGCTTCCTCAATTTTTCAGTACCTTACTATTTTTTCCTCTTTCTTATCACCTCTCGGTAGTCTGGATTCCCTAGTGAGATGCAATGCAGATGCATAGGGTTTTGACAGACATTAAAAAGCAGACAACAATTGCTCAACAACTTCAAATAACTTTCTGTCTGAGGTAAAACTCCCCCAGTGACCTGTGTTATATCATAGTTGTTGCAGTCAGCCTTTGCTGCTGGTTTTCTTACCCTTTCAATCCCTGCAACTTTACACTGTAACTCACCATTTCTGCTAGCCAAATATTTTATGCAAACTTATCAGCCTCTGGAAAGCCAGGAAAGAGCAGCTTTTACAAGGGTGAACTTTCTTCCACAGTCATGTCAACAGCAGAGTCTGGACAGAAAGCTGTGAAGATCCCTTAATCCCTACGAAGACTCATTATGATTCTGCTCTCTTGTACAAATGCTGTCTGAAGTTTGCCACACCAGAAGTTTCCTCCCTTCCCTCCCAGTTTAACCAGCTGATTCATTTCAGATGCATTCCAAGCATAGGCAACATTTGAACAATGCAAAAAGTACGAAGCAGGGCATGAACATGAATAGAGCCCTTCATTATGGCAAGAAAATAAACATGTCCTTCCTACCTCTAGAGAATGAGCCAGAAAACATATATTCCTCCTGGAATCATGCTGGTTTTTTTCTCTTGGAACTGTAGTTTCCAGTTCTCCATCCCTTCATTTTCTAGCAATACAGACAAACATATTGAACAGGAACAGTCCTTATTCAAACTTCTGTAGGATCACTTACTGAGCCTATAGGTTCACATTTAAGCCACGGCTACTAAGAGTCTACCTGCCAGAGCTGAAAACAATTAGTTTGCACTTTAAGGAGAGCCTAACAGAGGCAAAAGGAGGCAGCTTGGAAGAAGGCAAAGAACAGAGTACAAACTTCTGCTGCTTCCACTCTTTTCCTCTGCTTTAGTCACCTTTGAACTTGGGCACATGTATTCTGCTGTTTTGCTGTGCACTGTGTTCATTTCTCACATACTCAGGTATTTAATCTCAGAAGTGTCTCATAAGCAAAAATGGTCTCATTATATTAATCTCATTAATAAGAGACAGAAACATACTTGGAAGATTTCAGTTCCGAACCAAGTTAGCAGGAGTATTAAATCAGTCCTCAGAGAGCTGGCTCAGCCCTTCAGTCTCTGCTCAGCCCTTGCACCAAGCAGTGACAGTGCACATCCTGGTTTGTATGTCCACATTCTTCCTTCTCCATGAGCTACTCTGTACCCTTGTTGAGTGCTCTGCATATTAACACACTCCTAGTCACAGGTTTGGATTCTCACAGTTCATTTTCACTTGTCCTTTGTATTTTTCAGTATACTGAAAAATTACTGGGGGAATCAAAATTGTCTGGTGAAGAAATTTCATTTAAAAAAATCAAAACAACTTTAGTGTCTGTTTCTGAAAACTGTAATTTTATTCGTGGTATTTCTATTCAATACACTCAGGGCCTTAGGTTATGGATAGCATCTTTAAATAAAGGAAAACTTGTATGTCTTTATTAGGAGTACATTTTAAAAATCTTGTCACGTTTCACTGACAATAATGGCATTCACTTAAGACAACTCAGTGCTGACAGATGGTCCTCTAAGGGTGTTTTGCATGTCAACACATAACTGAATCTTCATATCTTAACCACCTCATATTACAGTTAATACTGAGTGGTCTTGTTAGATAGATGTGTCTGTGGTCTTCTGATATTTGTTACAGAAGTCATCCTTCCACAATGAATGACTGTCAGGTCATTATAATCAAAACATAATTCAGTTTTATTTTTAAGAGAGATCATTCTTTTCTACTTCTTATGAATAAGGCCAGTATAGTTTAGACACATTTACCATATGATATATCTTGTCAGGTCTGAATTTTTAACTGTGAGGTAACCATATCTAAAGTAAAGAAAAGCTACCTTCCAAAATCCAGTGATGTATCTGTTCTAAAGCAGATGTATGAACTCTACAGGTGCCTCAAATAGGCTTTCGTGCTGAGGCTCTATTCCACAGCCCTTGGCACTCCAACTGCTAAACATCTTTTCCCCACCTCCCTTCCAAATCACTCTCTTTAATTTTTCTGATAAAGGATCCCTCTTCTCTGGTTTAAATTCTGCCAGAATTCCTGGAACCTAAGAAAAAGACTCTGCTGCTTGTTTTATGTGTCCATCAGTCATTTGGAAACTATCTGAGCTCCAGATTTGGATCACCCACACATTCTGAAACATATGTACAGGCCTTCCTTCTCATAATCCAAACCCAGCTTCAGGTTGTTTATTTAGAAAACAAGTACTGCAAAGAAAATTCAAATGGTTTGATACTTGCAAAAAAACTCCTTCAAAAGATATCTGTCTAAATATGTTTGTATATATATCTACAGTAAAGAGAGATCTGCATGCAATTTGACAGGCAAACTGTTCATACTCCAAAGTTTCAAATATAAGAAACTTCTTTGAAAGTAATGGAGAAATTTTGTGGATGTGTTGTAATGAAAAAAAATCCTGACAGACCTTGGTAAAAAAAAAAAAAAAGAAGGTAAGCTGAACAAAGTCTGTGTAAGCCTGAATTTATAGGAAAAAGCCTATTTACATAAGCAAATTTCTTTAAGTACAAATGAAGCTATTGAATAAAGAGAGCAAGAGAATTGGGATTTGTGGGCTTGAATCTGGGTCTGAGCTGCAGCATGGAATCTTTTTCCCCAATAAAATTTATGATTTCAAGTCTGTAGTTGGATTTTCAGACCTGGATCTTGACTATGTAATTTGATTCCAACCCCCTCCTAATCAGATAAAACAAGAGCAAGGTTAGACACAAAAACTGCAGACAAGGAAGATAGTTTGGGCATTAACCATTTGAAATGGTGACCCTGAGCATGTAACACATAATCAAAACTTGATTAACATAGAAATCCAATTACTGCTTCATTAAAAATCTTTCATTAATCTAGAAAACACCTGTAAAATGCTATGACTTCACTTCCCAACAACTACAACTTGAAAAAATGTTGTTGAAGGGGTCAGATTCAATGTCACAACTGTCATCTGTTATTCCTCCTAACTGGGGTCTGGGTGCCTTTCTGGCAGCATGCCCACCTTGAGCAGCACTCAAACCCATTCCAGAGTCATGTCCAGCAAAGATGTGCTGGAATTAAAAATCTTGGGTAATCCAGACTACCAGATATGGATCATCAAGAGCTGCTGGAGCCAAAACTCCTTGGTTGTTTCAAAATCAAGCTGGCAATGCAGTCCAGCTCTATTGAGAAGTAACACAGTAGCACTGAGGACCTGCTGGCATCTCTGCCAGCTGTGACCATCCCCAGAGATCTCTGTTCCCATCTTGCTGCTTCCTGAGGTGTGAGCCATAGGTCAGGAAGGTGTCTGCCAGAGCCTTGCCTCTTGCCTGGTTGATGATATTCATCTCTGTTGTGATCAGCAGCATCTAAAAACCAGAAACAAAACCAGGGGCGTGGATGGTTGCTTTCCTTGAGCCAAACAGCCCATCTCTGTGCAGGGACCCACAGCAGACTTCCAGTGTTGGGAAAGTGCTTCCAGGAAAGCAAGATCACAAAGCTGCCTCAGACCCTCTGGCTGCCTACCATGTCTGTCATCAGTGGCCCAAGTTAGCATGGCATGACTGGGTGCACAGGTTCTCCCTTGGCCTTTCCCAGAGACCCTCCTGATCTTTATACAGAAACACCTCTAAAGGGTTATCTGTTATTGACCTTTCCCTAGACAAAACCCCACAGGGAAAAAGAAGAAAACTTTCTTTTCTTTTCTTTTTATTTTTTTTAATTCTGTTTGGAATACATTTTTAAATTTTTCCTCAATGCTCCCAAATTCCTGATCCTATGAAGGTGGTTTTTTTTAGAATGTGACAAATCACAGACGTAAAGCAGATCTGATAAACACTTTAGAAGTATTTAGTGGTTCATTTTTGTGGGCCCCCACACTATCTAAGCAAACAAAAAAGGAAATCCTATTACCTCAGCTCATACATACAGAACTGAGTCAGGAAGAGGGGGAGTTATCTGATGAGATGTGATTGTCTGCGTCTGAGATACTTGACTAGATTCCCTTTGTAATTAACGGAAATGGATACTTCCAGATTTGCGTCAACTCATCTAAAAGTAGGCTTCTAAAATAGGTCAGATTAATTTCATCCTGGTAGTGCCTGCTCTTGACTAAGAACAGGAGTCAGAGCTGACCAGCAATAGGCAAGCTCAGGCTTGCCTTAACTCTCTTGAGTGGTACAACCTTTGTCAAAGCCATGTTCAAAACTCAGAGATCCAAAACCCAGTCCAGGTTAATTCCTTCCTACATGTTCTTTCTTCCAAGACATGCAATTTCCACAAAATGCAATTAGTTCTACTCTAGGATTTCACAGCTTCATTAAAATGTCTGTTTCACTACCCAGAAATGAGAACATTTGATATGGGTGTTTTTCAGTATATTTGGCATGGGCATCCATCTTGCCTTTGTTTCGCATTCCTTTCACTGCTAATTTCCCTCCTAATGTCATTAATTTTTTAATTTTTTTCACTCACTTCAGGAGCACTGTGAAGGAATGTAATCAGTCCATTCAGAGAGAATTTCCCTTGTTCAAAAAAAATGTGTTTGCTCTGGTTTTAAACAATATTGCACAACAATCTAAAGCCAAAGCCCAGGGGTGGCAGGCAGACATGGAAAGTGCTGCTGAAGCAGTTTGACCAGTGAGGTGGAAATGTGGGGTTGCTGGAATGCTCCACTGATGGGGCAGACTCATAGACATCAACTCTTATGGAGTAAAAGTTCAGAGAGCACCCTCTTTGTGGACCACCTGAAAATAGAAGGGTCTAGAAATCCTCTAGTCTCCAGGCAATTGCACATCCCCAACTTTGCATGCCAGCACTCCTTTGTCATCAGGCCATCTGCCAGGCAGATGAGCTGGCAGAAGATCACAGGTACAATGAAAACCTTCTTGTTTTCCAGCACACCTTCCTCAGAATAGGCCCTTATCATTTGGCATCTCAGTTTTGTCTGAAATCCAGTGGAAATGTGTTCTCCTGGAGCTTCTCCAGACAGCACTGCAGCTTAACCCTGACCAACAGCTGCAGGCTGAGATAATGTTTGTGGGCACAAATTTCTGTGCAAATATATGTTTCATCTATTTTATACTTTTTACGAATATAAACAGAGCTAATCAGTGAAAATAACACTTAGGAAAGTTTAAAGACCTGTTTTGAATAACCTTTAAAGTAGCTTCCCTTGAGACGTTTTCTTTTTCCAGTCTAAATATTTAATATTTTATTTACTGTGCTTGTTGTTAAAGACATATTTTAATGAAGCAAAGTGGGTAATGATTGTCACAGGAGCAGAATATTAGAGATCATTAAAAGAAGTAGGCATCCTTATGCTAAAGGTGGAATAATCTACAAAACCTTTTAGCCTACCCTGTAATTCCATACTCCTTGAAGCTGTCAGAGTGTCAGGAAGACCATAAAAGATAGGATTTATATTTTCTAAGGCATTATTAGATTACTAAGACATAGCACTACCAGAATACTTTTTATTTGCAAATAAGTCCTGTCCTTTCTCTTGGCTATACATTTTTTCAATTTATTTATTTTCTTAGTTTTATATATATATAAAACTAAAGAACCATGACGATCAACTATCCACAGAATATAAATTGTTAATCAAAATATAATGATTTAGTAGCATTAAAAAATTGTACAATTAACTTTTTTAATTCACTGGTATGTGACAAGCAGAAACAAAATGCATATAATTTATGGAGTTGGTTGGTTGGATTGAAGAATAGGGAAAATGCTAAATAGTTGACTTTGTGGTTCCATGTTTTGATTTTTTATCTTTTTCCTCTTTTTAACTCTGATTAAATTACCACTATCAAATTTACAGTGGTACAGAACAAAACTAAGCCCTCCTCATGAAAACCTCAGATTTCTAGAACAAAAAACAGCACAGCATAAGGAATGAGAATCCAAGCATGTCATTATGTGATAACACTGGAAGATAATGGTATGGGGAAGGTTTCCAGAGAACGAACGTCTGTTTCATGAGATATGAAAAAAAAAAAAAAAAAAGAAACCACAAAAACAAGCAAATAAAAATCTCATTAAATACCTTAGATTAGTACAAAACAAAATTGAGAGTCTCATCCTGTTATTAGAGATGCAGAACTTGATACACTGCATCCTCTTATTCGTTCTGCTGTTTCACTCACTTGCTTTGTCTTTGCTTCTTAGATGCTTGTTCATATTGAACCAAAATCAAGAGAAAACAATAGGGTTTACCTCAAACCAGTAATGATGGCTCAAATAAGGCTCAAATGATGCAGAAATCAAAGCCATCCTGGGAATCCTGCTCTCAGTGTTACAGCTATTAGTACCCATTCAGTGGTTACAGTCTAAGATTTGGGAAAATTTCCCTATTGTGCCTTTCACAAACGTGTTTCATTGTGTCATTGCTTAAAATTAGCTATCTTTCCAGAACTCAAAATGGATATTAAAGCAGATGGTTTAACACTTCCCCAACTGGAGCCTTTTCTCTCTGTCTTTTTTTTTCCTTTGTCCATAAAAGTTACTATAAGTTTTTTACCACTCAGCATATTTGTGTCAGAAAGTAATTTCTTTCCTTCTAAAATTCTTGCCTTTCCATCTAATAACTTGTTTTTTAATAAGGACTCACTGCTATGCATCTACTCTTGTATCCTAAATAATCCCATCATAAATCAGAGATTATTTCCTATCTAAAAATTATATTTCCTCTTAAAAACAATCAACTGTTTTAATGTGTATCAGATGACTCAAAATACACAGTGAGGAGGGGTTCTCCTAGGTTTGGGAGACTTTAAAAATGTTACCCCAGCTCACTTTCCATCTTTCCATCATGGGTGGAAATGAGTAGATCTTTTCATAATTAAGGTTTGCTGGTTGAGAATAACTTTGAAGCCTGAGTTATGCTTTACTCAGTGGAGGTTTTTCTTTCTTTGAACAGTCTCACCTATGGTTTACTACCCAAAACATCATGTATATAGACTGTTTCAGTGAACATCACTAGAATAATCTTTATTTTAATGGATTGAATAATCTCATTCTGAAAGCTAAGAATTCAAGAATACAAATACTTCAAAGTGAACTTCAATGGAGAAAGTGAGCTGGAAGTTTATCCTTCTAGCATAAGGTTCAGCCTGCCAAAACCTACCAAACTGTCCAGATTTGAATCTGAAAGCACATTTTGGCATCTCAGACCAGCACTGCTTTCCACTTCAGGATTAAACTTCACACAGAACTCAGAATTTTAACGCCAAATTTCCCCACATAGATAGGTCTAGGCACACTGATTTATGCAGGATCAACTTCATTTGAGGAGTCTGGGGTTTTGCTCCTGCTTAATCTTCTCACAACTGTGATCCAAAGCAAGAAGTATCTACATGGAGAAGCAGAAAACAAAGTTATTTGAGATTACTAATTTCCCTTCTTCCTCTTTTACAAAGTAGTCTCCAGCTATTACTAACTTAAAAATTCTTGACATTACCATTATATTTGTACCCCAATAGCTCCTTTTCCTCACAAAGGTTATGCTCCCTGAGTCCAAAACTTCCCAGTGCAGCAGGATGCTCTAACCTTCCCTGATCTGGTTTAACTTGCATTTACTGCACTTGTCCAGCAGCCTCAGCCTGGGCATTATTATCCAAAATCATAGCTGGAGGTCTAAAATGTCTATTTTTTGTACAAATAATAATGGTTAGATTTTTAGAGCAGCAGAAAATTTGAGAACATATCTCTTTTCAGTCTAAACAGTTTAGACGTGTAACTGCTACTTCACAGAAGAAAATACTAGTTTCCAGGCTACAGGAAGGAAAACTGACCACTCTTCTTTCCCAAGATGAACAGAGGAGTAGCAGGAACAGGCCAGAAGCAGAGCAAATGAAAGGTGGTATGATGTGGTAACATCATCAATGAGGACATGTAAAAATGGGCAGCATGAGTTCTCAGTTCCCCAGATAACTTCAGAGTTTAATTCAACAAATGAAATATAAAAATTAAGTGGTTATATTAAGGGGAGCTGCATTAAATGCCTGAATTAGAATATATTATTTTAAGAGAATATAACCACAAATGGTAATCTAAGTATAACTGCAACCACGCAATATGTGCAATTGAAATAGAGCGCCGTGTTGGCAAAACATTAGGCTGTTTCCTAGCTCAAAGCTGCATGGATCAAGCAAGCAGCAATTGTAAGGCTTTTGCATTAACTTACTGAGCTCCTATCACAGCCTGTAGAGGAGAAGCCAGTCACGCTGTAGACAGCTCAGATAAGTGTTCCTTGAAGACTGACATGTTGTTCCCAACTCTCTTGTCTAATTAAAGACCCAAAACATTATTCTACTGCAACACTCACTTGACATCAAAGGGAATCAAGATTTGCCATTCACTTATGAAGAACTATTTTTACCATATGATTAAAAAAAAAAAAGCAAGGCAGTTCACAATGCATCCTGTGTCTAGGTGATGACAGACCCCAGTTCCATCGTGCCTCAGAGGTCCTACCTGGAGCCAAGAGATCAGCTCCATACTGAGGTTGCAGTATATGAACTAAGTCCCAGTCATCTCCAGAGATCCTAGCTCTGGCAGGAATCCCATCCTTCTGTTCAACTGGCAAACATGCTAGAAGACTGGAGAGCTTGCAAACTAAATAGACAATGATACAAAAATCTCCATGGTGCAGACAAGAATTAAAACATATGCTGAGTGGCTCACCTGAATCTCATGCTTTGTTTTGTTAAGACTGTAACTGAAAATAGTTTCTAATCAAGGCACAAGTTTTTTAGTGAAAGAATTGTGAAAAATTAGGGATTGTGCCTGAGTCTGGAAAGCCTTGGTTCCCAAATAAGTGGTGGGGAAAGTGAAAGATCTACAACCTTAAAATTGTGATATTATTAATAGATTGCCATTCTCCAGATGAAATGCTGAACAATAAGGTCTCTGGTGGCAATGACTGAGGTGAAAAAGGAATCAAATAAGACAAAAATTTCTTCCTTCACAGAATTGCAATATAGATTTTAGGCAAGGAAATATTTTTGCAGGGTTTATTGTTGCTGCTATATAGAGACCTGCTGCTTCAGTTATAGCAGGGTAAGATAACTCTCACAGGAAGGTCCTGTGTGAAACCAAACTCTAGACTGTATTTTGTATTTCAATGAAGATTCTTTCACAATGTATTCCATTCTGGATAATGAAATAGTAGCCATAAATGCACCAGAAAGGACAGATGGAAGATAGTCAGATAGCTGTCTGAATCAGAAGATTTTCAAAGTGCAGTAAACAAATTAAGCACACTTTTCTGGCTTGAGGCCAAGCTGTACTCTTGGGAACTGGTCAAAGAGTGGATCATGAAAAGCTTTTCGGGAGCAGCTAAATTCTACAGCTGTGGTCTTTGTTTTTCTAGTACTTTGCAAGAACAGAAGGGGGAATTACGAAAGCGCCTATCGTACACTACCCATAAGCTGGAAATGCTTGAAACAGAGTTTGATTCTACACGTCAGTACCTTGAAATAGAATTGAGACGTGCTCAGGAGGAACTTGAAAAAGTAACTGAAAAACTGAGAAGGTTAGTAACGAACTTTTTGAAATAAACAGTTACTAAAATTTTAAAAGTGATTGCATTAAAGACATATGTAAGTAAAAACAAACATAATTCAAATATGCATGATTTATTATTTATTGATTGCACATTGTTACATATTTAATATATAGATTTAATTTACCTGAATATATATTGCATGCCACAAGAAGTTATTTACACGTGATATGTAAAATATCTCTGTACTAAAAGCAAATATACAAGTAGAAATACACATTTATATGTGCAAATATGACATTATTTATGTATAAATATATATGTGGGGTGGTGCCATATGGCACTACACATACACAGGTTATAAACCTACTACATATATATACATATATTATTTATACTTTATATAGATAAATCTCTTTTTAATGACTTTGCACATTTTATTTGTTTAGACTTCATTATCTTGATACAAGGGAATACAATTTAGCTCTCCATCACTTATAGTTGAGACTATGTTCAATTGAAATAATATTAAGGCATTTTGCATTATAATATAGTAAATAATTTCCTTTTTAGTCTCAAGCAGAATGGAATGCTGCTGAAAAGCTATTATTTAAAACTGCTGTAACTGTGATACCAATGTCGTTGCAAATCGGGAACCTAATTAAAGTTAGTGATAAATTATGTTAAGCATGCACTTCTGACATTCCTGGCACTGTTTAAAATTGTCTGTAGACTTAGCCTAAATTTTATCATGGTTCTTAATATCCATTTTTTCATTTGTTTTCAAAACTTCTGAAACTCGAATTATACACTTATGCAGGAATGTATTCTCATGTCTTGTGAGACTTTCTTAAACTGATATCTTCATGGAACTATTTGATTAATTCATTGGATGACTCAAAACGAAATTCAGAATAAATCATTCCAGGGCAATACCCAAAGAAATATTTTTCATTCCTTTTGGAAAGCAAAAGCCAAACCAAAACAATGACAGAAACCACCAATAAACTGAGTCAACCAAACCATTTTATGCAAATTTTAAGCAGGATGAGTCTGTGAGATCTCAATTTAGGAAACAGCCTACTGTGGTCTTAAAACTTAAATGCTTCTCTAACTGGGGATGGAAGCATCCCCAAAATAATACTAAAATATGCAGGTTTCATGGTGATTTTGAAATCTACACACATGTATCAAGAGCAGTCTGGAGGTTCCCCATGTATTTCTCTTGTCAACATTTTTCCTACCTTTTCATTTAGAGCAGAGACACTGAAAGTAACTTGGTTCTTGGTATAGTTTTGTTTCAACACCTTCCAGGACAGGGAACGCTGGTGCACTTTTCTCTTGAATCACTAATTTGGGCAGCTGCCATAAAGCAGCAGAGGGCTGACCATCCCACTTCTGTTAAAACAGATGGGCTTCCTAGTCAGCAGAAAGCCTCTTCTCAATGCACTGAGCTTCAAAGGGTTAAACACCCTTTGAAACTCGAGCCAGGGGCTCACAGCCAAGTTTAGCAATCATACCAGAACACCACATTAGCAGAACTGACTTTCCAATATTCTAATGGAACATTGTACCATGTTATGAAGAAAACTTATATTAAAAATTATGTTTCAGGCAGGTGATTACTCCCCTGAAGACATATCATAATGGAAGCCAAAAATATTTTACGAGGTGAGCTTTAAAAATGTTTCTATTGAGAATAGCAAGGCATCCTGAAAATTGAACATCTAGATTTGTCAAACTGGAGAAGGATAATGTCTGAAAAAAAACCTGTCACCCAAAAGCTTGTCAGCAACATGTCACAGAGGAAAGTCAATGTGAGAAAAACAAAGAAATAGAATTAGTTTCAATTATGTGTCTCTTCCTTTATTCACTGCACAGGGAGAGAAATTCATCCCCCCATAAATGAATAGATCCTGTGTAACAAAATCCCACTAATACACTGGAGAACATTTCTCTTATTAAATTTCCTTTTTTATAAAGTGCTTTTTTTTCCAAGAGGTTGAATGATTATCCTTTTGTAATCCTTTCTGAAAGTCTTTGTCCTAATTTATCCAGAATTTCCTGTGGGTTTGCCAGGCCTCCCCACTTTTACTCAATAGAGAAGGTCACTTGTGTGGCTCAATGGTCAAGTTTACAAACTCCCTACAAACATTTAGAGATGTCCTCTTTCTTTTTTCTCAGTGAGAGAATAGTTTTAACTAGATTTGAAAATAATAACTGTAAAGCATAGGTTCAACTTTGAAAAGTGACTGAAAAGAGAGGGAATTTCATATTCATTACAGTGGTCCCTTATCTGACATGGTCAGCACAGTTTTTATAAGTTAAAATCTAAAAACAATCAAAAATCCAAACTTGGAACCACATCTGGACTCCAAAGTTCACTTTGGGTTTCTTCCTTGAGATCTTGCTCTGGGTAACAACTTGATAAGGTGCCCATTTTATCTTTTAACAGAAAGTAGAGTTATTTTAAGACATGGGAAGTAAACTCATACAAGCATATATTTAGCACAGATTAGCCCACACATATAATTATTTCTCCAAAAGCAAGGCATTTCACAGACTGAAGGGGTGTTCTGAACAGGAATCCTGGAGGAAAAACTATTGTTTTCATAAGGATGTTGGCATAAGTTGTGATAACAGAGACAAAATTTTTTGAACAAGAAGCTAGTCTTTTAAGAGTCACTTTTCAAAACTATCTACACTCTAAAGAAGAAATTCTCTTCTTTAAAGAAAGTCAGCCCAAGACTAAGTTTTACTTTAGATGTATTTCATGGCCTTAAGAGGGCTTGAGATTGAGTGGAAGCAGAGAAATAGAGGCTTTTGCAGATTCCCTCTTCAGTGGTGATCTGCAGTTTTAGGGAGGAATGTGTTGTCTGGTGGGCTAGAGCACAGACACCTGACATGTTCAGTATGGTCAGAATATTTTTCATTAGGCCCTTATTTGGTCAAGAATCTAAACATTTGTTTAATGGATGCACCTATGAGCACCTGAAGTCACATGAGTATCTCCTAATGACATGAACAACACAGAAATACATCAACACATGATAACAGGTTATCAATTCACATGAGTTGATCTTTGAAGCAGTTTTACAGCATAGTGAAGCCTACCCTTCATTATATTTACAAAGCCAGATTTACAAGGTAAAAATATTTCATAATTCACAATGTTCAGGCTATCTGGTATTTTTCGTGCAGAAAAGGTTAAGTTACCGTTTGCTCATCAGATCATTTTCAAATTTGAATAATTTCCCCTACCCTTTATTTCCCCTTCCCTTTATCTCACAGTTTTGCTTAAAGATTGATCTGATTCTGTTCCTCTTTTATCCCTTTAACACTTTCTTCCATGTATTTCTGGGTCCATTTCTCTCCTTGCCACCTACATTTGCTGACACTTCTTTTGGCACAGTGAATTTCCAATTCGGGGTTTGTGCCTATACGTGCATGTGTATGTGCTTGTGTACATGTGTATGTGTTTGTGCTTATTTTGACTACCTTTGCATATACTGTTCTCAATAGAAACACTTTTTGAAGCTCAGCTTCCTACTTACTGTGTAATTTTATTTTTTTTTTTTTTAAGATTTGATTTGACTGTACTGGGAGGTGGTCATTTTCTCAGTGTAAAATAAATGTGTTAGAGAACTAGAGTTTGTGGGCTACTTTCTCCTAAACATACAACAGGCAAAAAATTTGATGGGCAAAAGTGAGAAGCACATTGTGATAAACTCTTGCAAAACCCTCCACCAGCATCTATGACATGGAAGTGTTGCCATTGAAAAATATTTAATGATAATTAACATTTCAATCATCCACATCAAAAGAAAAAGTGAAAAGAGAAGCTGAGGAACACACCCATTGTTACCATGAGAAGTCCTCTATCCAAGCAGCAATTACTGCTGGTTTTATTCATGGTCTTGAAGTTATGGAAAGGGAGCTTTTAGGGTCTCCCTTGAGCTGCCCACATTAGCAATCACTGCAGAACAGCCTGTGGTACAGGGTTATTTTGGCTAGAAAAGCCCATTTTTTTTCCCCTTTACTCTCAGGAAGCTATGCAAGTGCTTTTGAACCCATGAAAACTTTTACGGCATTGCAGATGCTAATGTTTAAATCAGTTTTTACACCACCTCCACTTGAACCACAAACTGCCTGGGTGCAAAGCAAGTTTAACCTATTCTATTTTGCTTTACTAGACAAAAAAATATAAACCATTACAGAGAATATGCTGGGGCACTTCTGGGCTCAGCCAGAAGGCATTATTTTATTTCTATAAATCCTTTCTGCATCATGGCATGCATCCTTACCAGCAAAGCAAAATATTTGTGCTGAGTAGCTGCAGGCAAAGCCATTTTAACCCTCCATTTATCAAGATCATCTCTGTTTCTTCTGTACCACAAAAAGATGGGTACAGAGTACCCTGAGATTTGTCTCTGTTGTGTTGATAGCTAAATGGCTGGGAAAATCCCAAGTAAACCTAGAGCTACACAAATCAATGTCTGTAGAGAGGCTTAGTGGTAAATGCGCTGAGGAGCATGGACAGTGCAGAGAATTGTAAACTTCAGTCAATCCTTTAAGTCACCTGGACACAAACACAATAGCACTTTGAGAATTGGTGAGTATTGACCAAGTCTCACTGTACAAGTCTCAGAGATTTTCAGCCCATTTGGGTCACCACCTTAGCAAACACTATTTACCACAGATCCTCCTCAAAGGAAGGAAGTCTCTGCTCAGCAGTTCTGAAAAGCACAGGCAACACTGAGACTTCCCTCAGGCTTGCAATGCATATTGGAAATGGCTGCCCTGATTGTGGGCTGACCCTTGTAACCCCGAGGAGGTTCACCCATGGGGATGTCATTATATCTGCAGAGCAGATGTCCTTGACACAGACATCCCCTCTCAGGTCTGTGCAGCAGATGTTATTGCAATGCTGGGAGCCCCAGCCAGAGCTCTGTATCCTTTAAGAGGGACACTGCAAGCCACTGGCCTGCCCTGAATGGAGAATTCTGATCATTTATCTGGAAAGAAAATCTCCATGGCAACAGAAACTGAGATAAGCATCACATTGCCAAGAAGGGGTGGGCTAGACCCTTTGATTCGCAGCTGTGGCATGTTTGGAAAACAGATCTTCATTCCAGTTTCAGCAGCCACTCCTAACCAAATGATAAACAAAGAGACTTCTTTAATCCCAGTCCCATGCTGATAACCACAGAAACTACACCCAGATCCAGACTTTTCAGAGGAAGTGCATTCTGCTGTGTAAATGTGGATTGCATCTTAGTTCACTCCTACAGTGAAAACACTTGCACATTATCTAAAATCTCCTCACTGCTGAAAAACTTTGACCTATTGATCAGTACTGTCATATAGATTTATTCAGACAAATTTTTCACAGCTGAGCTTCTAATATTTGCTTTACATATACATCATGCTGAGGTAATGGGTACTGATGAAGAAGGAGCTATCCTTCTTAGGTTCTGTGGAGAGAAAGCCACAGCTACTACCAAAATATGAATGGTCTTCCCACAGGCTGTGCAGCTTGTTAATTACAATACCAAGATTGCCATCTAAGTAACCTAAAGATATGCAGGCTGAAACTTTTCTTTGGTGTGTTGCTCTGGAATAAGTAGGGAAGCCTGATTTTGTGAATTCATTCAGTATCTAAGTGTTGATAAAAATAAATATCGATCTTTTCTCAGCTAAGCTAACTAAATATACTTCCTGGAAAAAAAATAGGCAACTTCTTGAACTTCTGTTGAAAGAAGAAATATTCTCTTCTAAGTCACATGTTGAGGCCCACATGTTGCTACAGTCATTAGGATTCTGCTGCAATTTCATGATAAGTCTTTTTTTTTGCATGCTGCTTAAGCCTAGAGCTCAAGCTTCCTCTCTTACATACTATTCTCAAGCCTGATGTAAAGCTATAATTACCTTGTGCAAGTTTCTAAGCTGTAATGTATGTCTGCACACAAGTGCAGAACGACCAATATATCTTCACTTCCTGCTGGAATTTGCTGCTAAATATAGTAAGAAAATATGACAAAGAAGTTTGGAAGTTTGCTTAGGAAACAGGTAGCAATTGCATTTCAAAGGCAACCACTGGCTGGTAACAGGAGTGATAAGCAAATAGAATTCAAGTTGTGCAAGCCAAGGTTTTGTACTGATGTGAAAACACAGGTAAAAAAACAACATGAAAAGCAATGCATTCAGTTACATGATATCATCTTTGTTTTAGGATACAAAATAATTACCTAGCCTTACAAAGAATTAATCAGGATCTGGAGGATAAACTTTACAGAATGGTAAGTTATCATAAGTGCTTTTTTTTTTTTTAATATATTAAATTTTGTAATTTTATAATGCTTTTATGGTTCTTAAGTCACTGGAAAAACATGTATGTATCTGTCACAAAAACACCCTTGAGCTCTAAAAGCAGTTATGCCTAGAAAAGATAGCATGATGAAGAGTTCAAGCTGTGTACAATGACATAGCTCCACAAATTTAAATAGAGATTTCCCTGACTGATGATCTAGCTGAGTAAATTGCACCTTTAAAATAATTCTGGTTAATTTAGTTAATAACTTCATGGGTTTTAAATATTTATGTTTTCTTTAAGTATCAAATTCAAATTAGGTAATTCAAGGATTTCTCATGTTTCTTGGATACCTTCACTCAGCTTTTATTGAGTGATTTAATAGAGCTCGGATGGCCTGACTTAAATTCTTTTGTAACTATCAAGATGAGTACATTAATTTCCAATCTGCATGTGTCTGCCTCCACAACTTCAATGTCACTGTCACAGACCAATTAATAACCAAGTGAAGAAACCACTGCAGTCTTTGTGGGCTCCACATTGTAAGACACAGCAGCACTGATTCAGAATAGCTTGAAGATGTCAAAAAGAAATAGCAATCTTTGGGATCCTGGCTCATTGCTGATGATGCTGGGATATTGTGCTCACTGTTAGGAGTAAAATTACAAAGGAATATGAGGATAATGTTAACAGAAGAAAGAATGACAGTTTTGAACTTCCAAAGATCTCAGGTAGCAATGGCATGGATGAACAGCTTGGAGTGGGGGAACAATTCATTGTGGATTTTGGGTAAGTATGGACTAGAGTAACATACAGGACAGACACTAGCCTTCACTAGTAAACAAATTTTTGAAAATGTCATTGTTCTTATCTCAGAATCTTGTTTTAATAGCTAACAATGAATAGGGCTTTTGCAACTGGCTAACAACAAGGCAAAATTACAGCTGGGTTGTAGCTGATGTTTGTTCATAAATATATGTTTAAGCATTCTAAAAGCATAAATTTGGTCTCAGGTTACTGCTTTTTTTCTCCCTCTTCCTTTGTTGCTTTTTTCTTTTACCCAAACTACTTCAGGATTTTGTCTTCATCTGTAGCCCACCATTTATTACCTATGCATCACAAAAGATAAATAAAGTCATTCAGGCTGGCAAATGAAATAAAAATAATAGAAACACAGAAAGAAGGACTCCAGAAAATCCATGTGATTTTATCAGGTATTTCAGATCAAAGCAAAGAATTTTTAAACTGCTGTTTCAGCATCCAGTTAAATCCTTGAGAAATTATTTCAGAGCAAAGCACAGAAAACCCAAAAACCAGACCCATGGAGCACTGTGCCTTTCTTTATCCCATTAATATGACTGTCATTGAAGAGAGCTTTAGAGGCTTGAAGAAGATCAATCAGGCTCTGTACACCACTTAACTCCAGACTGCTTTGCATTCTGAAATATTGTAACTGAAGATACATAACAAACCAAAACAAATGTAAAATAGAAACTCTATTAAAAGGGAAAAGATGATGAAGAAAGTACCATATCTGATTTAGATAAGTCAAACATTTTGATTTTCAGGGCACTCCAAGAGCCCTCAATACTTCAGAGACAGTTAAATTAAATAACAGCTGGTCTGGTTGATCAGCAACTTATGGTGGACTGCGCTCTTAGATATCTTTCTCTCCCTTTCCTGCTTAGGAGGAACAGCTGTGTGTACTTATTTTTTTGTTTTATTTTGTTCAGTTTGTCATTCTAAAGTCAAACACATTTGATTTCTCTACCCTTATATAAATCCAAATATATAAATCATGTGTTTTTTTTCTCCCTCTTTCCCCTACCCCATCCCTCTGTATACACACATGTGAACACACACAAATAGATGTGTTTTGACTATTTGGTGGGCTCAAATTCAAAAAGTAGGAAAAGAAAGACCCCCATGCAGTGTGATGCCTTGCTTCCCTTGCCTGCAGATAACACAGGATGCTCCTAGGAGATGAGTTACTCCCTGCCCTAACAGGTGACTCACAATTCCCTCTCTCCCAGTGACTGGTCCCTGTTCATTGAAACTTAGCTAGGACTCCACTGTGACATTCCTTTTCTAATATTTTTGGGTATCCTGAATGTAAAGCCTTTCATGCTGCTGTTGGTATAAGAGATGTAAAACAATAATCATTAATTCATCAGCAGTCACAGAAAAGAAGCTGATGTAGCAGTTACTTTTCTTCTAGGCTCTGCTGCCTTTTGGGTACTAATCTATAAAATATTTTAAAATTTTGAAAGCACATTTCTGATCACAGCAAATGTATCCAGTTGAAACCTCTGTCACATCAGAACTTGGAATGTAAATATAAAATATAAACCATGGTGTCTGATTTGGCTAAGTGTTAAAAAATGCAATCCTGAAATCAGGGGAGAGCTTGCTGTATTAAACTCGGCAAGACTAAACTTATGGAACAGTAGAGGAATGTGGCACAGAGTCAAAATTCTGCTGTCACTCCTCATAAAACTCCTGTTCCTACAACAGTAAGTTTCTTCAACTGGAGAAGATTTCTTTTGCCTTGTAAGCACTGGTTAAGAAGTGGAATATACAGGCTGCCTGCCTAAATAATTAATCCTTATAACTCTTTTCTCCATTAAGATGTGGAAAAAGACTGAGCAGAGTCCTCACATTTTTCACTGCAATTCCATCACAGCACAGTTCAATCAAATAACTTTTTATGATATTTAGTTCCAGTTGTCATCAGTAGTCCTTACATTTATTTGAGTTTTTGGAGCATGCTCAGCCATGGTCCTGCTGCTCACAAACAGCAATTGCAAGTAGATTATGCAATTCACCCCAACCACAAGTTAAGAAATCTTAACTTTATATGATCCTTTATATGTTCTCAATCCAGTTGTATTCTCCATATGATCCTCTCTGGAATTAAGCAATGTATTTTAAAAAACTTTTGAAGTTTTAAGGCTTTTCGTTGCAGTTCTGTAGTTTTACCTTTAATGCCATAAACCAGATTTTTAATGGTATCCTCTTTTGGGAAGAACTGGTGCCTAATAATAGCTGCTTAATAAACCCAACTGCTAATGAAAATTGCACCCATTTCTCCTCCCCCATCTGCATTTTAAATGCTCTTGAAAACATGATCACAGAAATCCAGCTGCAAAGAGCTCAGGAGACCTTATTATCCAGAAACACCTTAAAATATGCCTTTTTTGCAAAGTTTGACAGACAGACTTCTGGATGGTCTCAGCTCTGGTTCCCACCTTTGCAAAGCCAGCACCAGCCCTCAGCACACAGTGCATTATGCATTTTATCATCTGTCAAGATGAAAACTCTTACATTTTTTACAATGAAAATGTACAAAGTTTACAGCTAAATTTTACCATAGAACTTTTACAATATTACACATCAAAGTCTGATTTTTCATTTACATTAAGGCAGGCTGGGAGCGTGACTCTGCCATAAAGTTGGAAGAAATTATTATATAAATCAGCAGTAAAGAGGGATTTCTGTTGAGGATGATCATGTCTGAAATGATGCACTTTCTGAGCACTGCGGTGGTTTTCATCCCATTTCTCCCTCTGCCTATGGGTTGAAGTAGGTTCCTAAGAAGTGCAGCAAATACTTTATGTTCTATGTTATTAAGAATTATTTATCCAGCTCTTGAAAATCTGGGGTTTTCCAGTTTGCTTGCCATAATATATTTAAGCATCTTCAGTTGGGGAAATCCAAATATGAATTAAATATGAGCTGGGCAGTTTTAAGTGGTGCTCTGAGACCATGTGTCAGGGAAATGTTATTTTAAAAGAAGCAGATTGCTGGGTATCCAGGCCAGGAAGGTAAAGAACATGGGAAGTGGTGGGGAATTTGATGAAAAATTTCAGTCAGGCATTAAAAACATCTAAGTACCAGCTGTTTGGCTTTGGAATTTGAACCATTCACTACAATGCACATGTGTCTCTTACCATACCTACCAGTCAGAACCCCAATATGGTTTAAATCATAACTGAAAGATGAAAACAATGGAGAGAAATCCTTTTTCTCACACAAACATAAGGAAAACAGAAGCCCTGCATCCTTGGGCTCTTGAATGGAACATGATGACTTTGATAGTGAATTTGACCAGAGTGATTTCAAACCCATCTTTTTCATTTTCTTTCCTTTATGGAAGAAGAAGTTTCTCTCCCTCCCCCATGCCCCATGAAAATCAAATAGAGATGACCTAAATATACTTAAAAGGATTTGCATCCCAAAGACAAGAAAGTTTAGAGTCAGCTCAACCTGTCAGGCTCATTTACTCACATTCAGTGAAGACAGCTGTGAATTTCTAGAGAATTTTTTACTGGTTGGTTAGTTAAGACAGAAGCCAGAGAAGGTTTGTGCTTTGTGGACTAAACAACTGCAAAATAACATTTCTGTGGAAGAAAATGACCGTAAATGGCACAGAAAAAATTTATAAAAATAGCAGTTGAAAAAATGCATTTCTAGGAGGACTTAAGGCTACATGGTTTTATGCTTACAGGCACTTTGTGCTAAAGATGTCAATTTCTCACTCATTTCACAGTCATATTCCAAGTTAAAAGTATTGCCAAATAGGCACACATTAACACCTGTAGCAGCTACACAAGCTCAGACTTCATAGGCTTATGTTTTTGTAGTCAAATAAATGAATTCTCCTGGATGATTTGGGAACATGAGCATGAACACATAGGCTTTCAGACACCCTCAGTCCTTTCACTCTCTCTGCACAGAGATTAACTTCCCATTGTTGCTCCATTGTTATGTGGTTGGTGATGGTTACCCTGTCCTCCTCCCAAGAGACAGCTACGGCAGCCCAGCCTCTCCCAAACTGCTCTACCTGAATATGACATCGTGAGAGACTGTTCTGGAAACTACTTTACATTTTTCCAAAAGGCATGTGACTGTTCTGCTTCGTCTCTCCCTCCGGTAGGACATCTTCCACAGCTATGAGCAACATAAGGAAGCTGTAAAATGACAAGGGACACTTCTCACTTCCAACATTGTCTCTGTTGCATGATGGCAAAACTCCTTCTTAACATGTGTCTTGTCTCTTGGCCACTGATATGCATTTCTGATATGTGAGGTTTTCAATCATTTTCTTCATCCCAATCTCCACGGTTTGGTCTCTGTCTCTCAGGACAACCCCTTGGGATGCCATATTGACTAGCTGGGAACAGAAATATCTGTTGGTTTGAAAGAAGATGAAAAAACAGAAATATATATGTGGTTTTGACCTGTCTGTTTCTTGTAAGTGCCTCGGTCCTTTGTGATTATCTGCCAATTTACCACAATGGCAGGGAAAGCAAGAAGAAGAAGAAGCCTGAAAAGGTGTTCTGTAGCAGGCATTTCACATCTCAAAGTCCTTTGCAAAAGCTGGTGTCACCTGTGAATGTGAAAAACAGGGCATAGAAGAGTGACATTCCTTGACCAAGGTCATCAAGAAGCAAATCTATGAATAATGTTTATGTCTTCTCTAACAAAATCCACTGCCTACAGAAAATATCAAAGGACTTCCTGGGTTTTTTTAGATCCAGTTTATAATGTCAGCTACTTATCTCCCATTTCAGATAAATTGAAAATGGCAAAGACAGGGTTTATCAGGGAGAAAGGAAGTAAGTGTGGAAGGAAGGTGCAGAAGGAAGGAAGGAAGAAATACAAAGAAAGAGAAAGAAAGAAAGAAAGAAAGAAAGAAAGAAAGAAAGAAAGAAAGAAAGAAAGAAAGAAAGAAAGAAAGAAAGAAAGAAAGAAAGAAAGAAAGAAAGAAAGAAAGAAAGAAAGAAAGAAAGAAAGAAAGAAAGAAAGAAAGAAAGAAAGAAAGAAAGAAAGAGAGAAAGAGAGAAAGAGAGGCAATAACAGAAACGAAAGAAATCAAGACAGAAAGAAAGAACACGACGACATAAAGAAGAAATAAAGAAGAAATAAAGAAGAACGAAAGAAAAGAAAACGAAAGAACGCAATAGAGAAGAGAGAAGAGATAAAAGGCGAAAGAAAGGAAAGAAAGAAAAGACAGAAAGAGAGAAAGAAAGAGCTAACGAAAGAAAGAAAGCAAGAAAAGAAAGAGAAAGAGAGAAATAGAGAAAGTAGAGAAGAGAGAAATAAAGAGCGAAAGAAAGAGAGAAAGTAAAGAAAAAAGAGCCAGCAATACAGAAAAGAAAGAACTACAGCAAGAGAAAGAAAGAAAGAAAGAAAGAAAGAAAGAAAGAAAGAAAGAAAGAAAGAAAGAAAGAAAGAAAGAAAGAAAGAAAGAAAGAAAGAAAGAAAGAAAGAAAGAGAAAAGCACATACAAGCAGAGTACTGTTAGTCAGTTTGTATATAGTATTTAGAGTATTTAATCCAGGTTACTATAGATCATCTGTTTCATAATATATTATTTTTTCTCTAAATAAAGAAAAGTAGTTTTTGGAAATAGCATTGCATCTACAACAGAATCCAAAACTGTTTCATTTAGTTTGTATAGGAGAGAATATAACATTAATCGAGATAAGACAATGACTCTTGTGAGGTGAAAATCAATACAGGGATGCAGAAAGATGAATTAGTACATTTTTTTTTCTGGTTGTGTATTTTGTGCTCACAGAACAGTATTACAGATATGAAAGATCATCAGCAACATAAGACCTTTTCTTTACTATCACAAGTGGCATGTACCTCCATCAGAATCCTCTTTGCTCACTAGAGGTGTAATATTTAATCCTGTACTTCTTTCTTTTTCTTTTTTTCCTCCAGAAACAAACATTTCTTCTTTCAACCTCCTGTCACTAACACAGCCTCAGAAGATACTATTACATTGACTTCAGGGAATTAGCATCAGTCAACACCATCTCTATTCCCTCCAGCTATAATTTATTTAGCATTTTATTATCAGGAAGAACTCTACCCTGGCAAGGCACACCCTTGATGTGAAATGTGGGAGATGATAGGTACAAGGAAAGACTATAAGCACATTTTGTCAACTTCATTTATGGTGCCAGGAGAAAGCACAGGCTGTGAAGATGACTAGCTGGCTTAGAAAGGCTTCTAAGAAGCTGATAGGAAAGACACCTCTTTCAAGCACAATTACAATGCTGTAGGACACCAAGGAAGTTGATGGCAAGTAAAATTACCCTCTGGCTTCCAACTAGTTGGTCCTGCTGTCATTTGGGTTTGGTAATGAACTGATTATGTTCATTTATAAACAACAGATCCTCAGCACTGCTGGTTTCCCAAAGAACTGGTCCTAAGTCAGCAAAATAAAACAGTTCTAAACTGGGTAAAACTTTTTGTCACAAAAGATATCCAGTGCCTGCAGCAAATTCCTGAGCACTTGAAAAAGAGCAGCCAGATAATTCCTGCTTAGAGGAGCAATCAGCCTGTGTAGTGATGCTCTGTTCATCCATATTTTATATCAAAGAGCACATCTAAGCAGAACCCAGGCCAGGAATGACAGGACCCTTCCCCAGCCTAGGGCCAGGTTTGTTTTCATTCATTGAATTTAGGTAAAGTATCCCTGTTTATAATTTAAATTTGCTGCTCAGACTTGCATTCAAAAAAAGGCTGAATGAGAGGTGACAGGTGACTTTACCCTGAGCTCATGTTAGACACAGGACATGCACTGAACTGAAAACCTCAGGAATATTTCAAGATGATGCTGTGACAAGAAGGCCTTTAGCAGGAGGTGCAGGCATAAGCAGGTTTTATTGTAATGTCCTTTTGCACAGTTTATGCCATGTGGTTGGCATTATTTCAAATTAGGAGCAAGCCCCTACAGTTGTCAGTGCTAAGCTGAAGTGCTGTATGAAGTGACATATCCTGCTCTGTCAGTGCAGGCTGGCCCCCATGAAGAAACATTAGAGATCAACACTAGTACTTGTTGTACCAGGAAGAAAAATAATCATCCTGCATTTCTTTTACAAATCACTTGCACAGAAAGAGAAGCATATTTTTACTTCACAAGCAGAACTTTGACAGCACTTTGTTAAACAGAGTTCTTTCTGTGATACGTTATTAATTATACACCAGTGTCAAAGTTTTTTTCCTTTTACAGCTATGGAATTACATTTCATGGGGTAGTCAAGGAAACAAATCTTTATAAGACCTTTGCTAATACAAGGTTGAATATGACATTAAGAGCAAATCATTCTTCAAGTGAAATGCCATAGAGCATGATATCAGAATCCTCAGATAAAATACTACAACCCCATGATGTTATCTTTAACAAAATTACAGTGTTGGGAAATCAAGGACAAAAATCAGATTCTGCTTCAGGTGATATTTAATCAGAAAAATCAGAAGCAAATGTTGCTTATTGAAAAGAATAAATTCTATAATTTAACTCTGATGGAAAAAATTAGATAAGGTCAGTAATTCAGACTTGATGTACCACCTCATTTATCAGAGAATAAGATTCTGTTTATTTCCATATCGTTGCTCTGTAGAATAGATCTTCTAAAATGTTATGGGCATAGAAGATACATTTGTAGCACATCCATTTACTCAATTCCTCCAGTCTATCATAAAAAGAAGAAAATGCCAAGCTTGAAGATCACACTATGGATTATATTGCTGTAGTTTTATCCTATCAAAAGGTCCCCAACAGTCAGAAAATAATGTAAATTCAATAAGTAAATCTCTGTATGCCTAAACTCTATCATCCTCCTCTTAAAACTCTTTCAGTAAAGGGGCAAAATAGATTATAAAAATTTCAGCTGTCAGATACATTTCTTTCCTGAAAATTACATTTATTGCTTTGTCTTTCCCTTGGCATGTCTTCTTGAAATCCATCCCTAGCTCTAACTGATTTTTCCCCCTCATTGAAACCAAGTTTTTTTATCCTTTAGTCTTGGAATACCCTTCCCAGGCTCTGGACTTGCATTTTGGAATCAGTTGACAATGTATACAGTATCTACAATGTATACATTTTGGTAACAATTGACTGAAGTGTCCAGTAAAGCTTTATCTCATTTATCTCTTTGATTTCTTAGGCACTTCTTGGCTTTGTTTCCTGTGCCTTCCCTGTGATGTCTTCATTTTCCATAACAGCATTTGAGACCAATTGTCTAAAGTGACATGCTGGCCACATGGTATAAGGATTTCACTATCTGCTGTAGAAATTTACTGGATTTTCTTACAAGTGGTTCCTTCCTAGTTGTAGTTTAAGTCTTGTTACCTTTATACAGTTCTTAATTATTGCAGAACACTTGTATGAAAGAATGAATCCTTTATTTTGGAAAATGATTGATATACCAGATTTTCACATGACCATTTTTTTTCAATGGGCTTAAATTAACTTAATTCGTACTTTTGACTATTCGTCCCCAATGTACCATAGAATAATCTGGCATGAGAAGGATTACAAAAGACTTGATTTAATTATATGCTCTGTCTGAGCAAATACAATTCAATTAAGGAAGATATGATTATTAAATCTTAAATGCATTAGCATGCATCAATCAGCTGTATGAGCTTTAAATTAATAAATAGTTCTTTCACAGTTACCCAACTACTAGACAGAGAATCTGAATTGAAACCTCTAATAATATTAGCCCAAGTCTCTCAATATATTTTAAAAGCATAATTTTAGGAATGGATCTTTACACACCAACTGTAGTAATTTCAATGGAATTTATTCCAATATTGTGTGAAGTTAAAGTAGTAATGTGTTCTGTTTTGTCCACAAATATTTTTGTATGAAGGGACTAATTGAAGTGAATACAGTACAACATTGGCATGTTTTTGTCTCAAATTAGCTGACAATTTAATGTTTCTATCAAAACTTCTGGTACTTTCCTGTTTAAATATTTTAGCTATTTTTCTTGAAAATTTCTTGTGTGGATACAGAGAGATATCAAAGATTTCAGTGAATAAATTTACAAAAGATGGCTAGTAAAGGAAAATTATGATTTCTATGCAAGATGCCAGGAAATCAAATTAGAGTTTAAGTTACCAATTATTAAACCTATCTTATTAAGACAGGTTTAATATCTTCCAGTAGGGTGCAGCCATTCAATACCTAACTCAAGAAGCTAATGAAAGGTGTCTCAAAGGGGAAGTCAGTTTTGTTAGATATCCAAGTAAGCCCAGTAAGAAAATGTAAAGAATTCAAAATACGGCTGCGTTGACCTGCTGCACTAAAGTTTCTGACACATAAAGCTCCAACCATGTGACTTTATGGGGATGGCATGAGGAGGAAGCTCAGCAAACAAAACTCTCCTCTGGGGACACCCCAAGGGCAGTGGTTCCCTCCTCTCCTTGGCTGGAGCCCTGGGAACCCTGCAACCAGGAGAGACCCCTGCCAGCAGCTGGAGAATGCAGAACTTTTCCTCCTCAGTCTGAATGTCTCTGCTTATTCACTTCTTTATTTTTTTCCAGTTATATATTTCTTCCTAGAGCACACTGAGGAGGGGAGCAGTCTGTAGGCAGGAGAGATGCTGACAGTCCCATGCAACATCAGGGAAAGCAGCTGTCTCCTCTTCCCTTCTCAGGGTGACTGGAGAATTATCTCCCCATTGGATGATTCCCCAGAACCTCTCTGCTCCTCTGTGAATTTTCCTGCTGTTATATTAATGTATCTTCATCTCAGTGTCCCCAGTTACAGTGACGCAAGAGCTCTGTAAATATAACATCAAGGGAAGAAATTTCATTTGAGCAGGGCTTATTTTACTCCTTGGTGACACATGTAATTGGCTTTATCTGCTGCAATGAGATTTTTCATAAACCCTCACTATGTGGTCTTGCTCAGCTTTCTATTGCTCAACTTCCAGGAATTTTTCTTTTGGCTAAATAGCCAGAGATAAAGAATAAAGAGTGAGAATATGTTCCACAAGGAGGAAGAAATATAGGCCAGAAGCCCTTTTGGAAGAGAGTTCTAAAGGAGCACAAATCTGCCTGCTTCTTTCAATATTTTAACTATATGCTCTCCCTTAAGCCGATTTAACTAGTTCTAAAGGCTCAGAGATTAGAATGAGGAATTTGAATGGTTTTTCCCCCACATGGCTCTATTGTCTCTAAAACCCTTCCCAGAAGACTGCAGAAAGACAGGAGCCATTCATAAAAGTTCTGGTTAGAGAGCCTTCCTCTACTACATGGAAAACAGAATAGAAAGCAGGAAGAGAGCTGATAGCAAGGCATGTGGCTTTAGATGGAGTTTTTGGGTTCTATGGAATCCTCACCCATTTGCTGTGAGGAAAAGAAGATGTTTGGTTTAGCTATATTCATCTAAAGCAAATAGGAAAGACTTGCCTGTGAAACTGGCAAAGCTACACCAGCAGGCATCAACCCAGGTAACAAAAAAGGGGATTGAAAGATGAAGAAGTATTCTCTTTTGTCATACAAACAAGGTGTCAAGGATAAAACCAACCAAGCCAGCAAGTTGTATGAAAAGATACTCTTTAGCTGCCTATATACCAGAACTAAGAATCTAGTAATAAACTAGGAGATTTAGAAGTAGTGTATATGCATTGGTGCTAGAAAATGACTCCAGCTCATGGAAAAGACTTGAACTAATAAAAGGGTTAGTGTCATTTCTTTGGGAGAGACTAAGTGGATTGCAGAGTTTGGGAACAGCACTCTGTACTGTGCCTGACAACTCTAAAATAATAGTCCTGAATATAACTCAAATATTAATAAACAGCAGAGATAGATCTCATGTTGGTCTCTGCCTGCCACAGACCACAACACTGCAACAAGTTGTGCATAATCTCTATAAAGAGCTGTTTGTAACACACATGAGGGAAAATTCTGTCATCTTTAGCTTTAATGACCTATGCTGATGGTCACAGCCAGTACAGAGCTTCTTAACAGTGGTTAGAAGAATTATAATAACAATCTCTTAATTATAAAAATGCTGCATTAAACAAGAAGCTCCTTGCCTTCATTATGATAAATGCAGGGACTCATCTTTGAACTGAGTTGTACCTTAAGAAATCATGAATTCATTACATTTGATATTGGTATACAGAATAAAGTCCAAACCAATTCAATGCAAAGAAGTGAATCTTGCAAATTATTTTGAGCCAAGCCATCTGGGAGAAAAAGTTTTAAACACTTATCAATCACTGTTCACATTGTTTTGCTAAAAACAAATCTCACATCCAGGAATAAAAGACTACAAACCTATAATTAAAAAACTTCAGGAGAAGAAACAAAAATTGCTGCATAAAATGAAAGCTGTGCAGGTTGCAAGGAGAAAGAAGAACTGAGAGCATTCAATACCAATCATAAGGTCTGAAACATAGAGAATAGGAAAAGGAAGGAAAAAGATAAAGGAAAATAACCTGATAAGATACTAGGTAAGTATAATACTGCAGCTGGGGTCTGTATAACTAGAAGAAATTTAAACAATAACTTTGATATTTTACCTACTAGGCATGGAGGAGTGAGCATTGGCTTTAGCTCTCTAATGGAACTGAAGTCAATGAGCTTTTTGGGGTTGGGAAAATTAATACAAGGAAGCAATATTCAGAAGTTATGACAAAACTTGTGGTTCATGTCTTCTACTTCTAGCTTATTAATTAAGTATAAGGACTCAGCTAGTCCCCAGGCTCCCCACAATTCCAACAAGAGATAGAAACACCACTACAGCATGACTACCTCCTTCAAAAAGGTATCTAAGCACATAGGCAGAAACATCCTTTGGGCACATCTCTTCCACTGACTGATTTATCCAGAGTCTCTCTTGTAGATGATGAGATGAATTTAAGTTATGGAAGCTGAATACCCAGCTCCTGTGACGTGATGGTACTCCATAATTCAAAGCTGTGAATCCCTATGTTCCCCCTGCACATCTATGTTTCTTTTTGTCCTACAGGAGAAATACACTTAAAAGAATTGCTAAAAAAAAAAAAAAAAAAGAAAAAGGAAAAGGAAAAAAGAACAAAGACTTCAAAAATTTAAGTAGAGCAGATAGTCCAAGACATTAAAAAGTTATGCCATGAAATCTTATTTTCTTGAAAACAGTGCATCAACCTGGGAAGAATAGCACCACAATGACTAAAAGCAAGTCAAGAATCATTACTTGAGTATGCAGAGCTTTTCTCAAGGGTGTGAAGATACTTCCTTTTCTAAATACAGCTTTCATATTTGCTGTGCTGTATCAAGCACTGCAGAATTAGCAGGAGAGTTTCAGAGGGTTTTCTTTTTACATAGATTATCTAAACAATATAGTCATATTCCAGGTATGATTCTCCAAGTTTAATGTCAATAAGTGCTTGGTAACATGCCGGGGTGAGAGGACATTGTGTTAAATAGATGACAGTACAAGTAGCATCTCCAAACATATTTTATTTAGCAGGGTACAAAGCTATATTTTGCTCATTCCTGGTTTAGCTGTTCTTGTAGTTCCAACAGTGTTTTTTTTAAAAACCAAAACACTTCCTTTAACAAGACTGACAGTTATAAAACCTTGGATTCATTATGAATTAGAGATCAGATTTAACCTGAAGTGAACAAAGACTTTACACACTCACAGAAGTGTGCCTCTATATCCTAAAGCCTGCGGATTTTTAAATTAAAATCTGATGAGCTCTAAGGGTTTTGATCATCCTCTCCTAAAGTCTCAACTGTTGTAGAAAGTCTCAGAGGAAGGTCATTTCTACAAAGGTCCTCTTAAAAATTTTCTGAGCCTCTCCATTTCCTCACATCTTGACTTGCAATCCTCCTTCTACAAAATACAGTAAAGTCAGGTCACTTTGTAGCAGCTTCTTGGGTTTTGAAGGGAGTTGATGGTGTGTGATGAGTTTGCAGTGTGTCCAAATATCTTTTCCCATCCTACTCAGACTCCATTACCTCCTCCTGCACCATCAACAGATGGTCTAAACAATTCTGCAGAGATCCCTAGTACTGCAGGATGGGAAGCTCTTGCTCATGATGTCAGAATTTGCTAACACAGCTAAGAACAAGAATCCTGACACTGTCTTCTAAATGACTACTTAGGAATTTCTACTGTGCCATCAAGTGATTTTCAAGCAATTGTTTGCCTGACGAGGAAGAGTGACATGATCAGGTTTAGTTGTGTCAAGGTAAACCCTGTATTATAAATTCAAAGGTTGTTTTTAAACATATTCTATGGGATTCAATAGCAAAATTCTGGAGGATAGGCACACAAGTAACTTTCAAATGCAACTTTTTCATGTTGAAAATCACTCAGTAATCAGATTAATTCTTCTTTTTAATGAGATCCATACTTTCCATTCAAATCACAAACTCAACCCCACATTTCTCATTCTGGAGTTGTTCTCATTCATTTAGCTGTTGAAGGAAATAGTAGGTTGGATGGCTCACTACAGGGAGTTGCTGCTTTTATCTTTTTCTTTTTTTTTTTTTTTTTTTTCTTTTGTTGCACACACTTTATATAGGCTGAAAAAGTCTGAAAATCCCTGTGATTTTATACCACTTCTTTTGGAGTAGGAAACATTGTATTTTCACATTCCCCCTAGATTAAAAATGTGTGCTGTACCTTTGTCCTGGTGATACAAAGAGTCACCTGTGAGCAAGAAAGCTGAAGGCAGAGCATGAGCTGCACAAGGAAAGCGGCCTCAGTAGATGCCCAGTTACAAACAGGACCAGTCTTTGACCTACAGAGGACAATGTGGATACAAAAGTAAAGAAATCAAGCTTATAGTGGGCTGAGGAGAGAGCAGGATATCACTGGTAGGGAAGAAAAAACTCTGAGTCCAGATAGAGGGGTTGAATCCAAGGAGTCTTCTGATGATTGACAGCCTTAATGGAAGCAGCCTGGTGTCTGTAAAATGATAGCTAGAAAAAAAAGTAGGAATGGCTTCTCTATGACCATAGTTTGTCACTGGGAGGTCTGGTCTCACAGTGGAAGAGTGCACTGGATTGTGAAGTGGAAAGAAGTAACATGAATTGACAGTAGAAATGAAAAGGAGCAGAATACTGGGATAAACTGCTGTCTTTACAGTAAAACAGGACCTTGGAGAGTAACCTGTTTACACAATTTTTCTACTAGAACTCCTGAAATACAATCAAACACCTGCAATAAATGAAAGGTGTCAGGAGGAAGGGAAAAGGCTCTTTTTTGATAACTTCTACTTTAATGTGTTTAATAACTGTGTAGCTGACTTCTGCACAGCTTGGCTCTGGCAGCCAGGGTTATTTAATACCGTAATAGACAAGATAACTGACAATTTTGTAGAAAACATTAACATTGCAAATGTTGAGATTAGCAGCTTGGCAACTTTGATAGAGGCTGTATCAATCATTCATATTATTGTTGCACTCAGACTTTTCTGCCCTGGATCCCTGGGAACAGTACAGAGAATTAAAATTCAACAGTACAAATATTTAAGCATGAGCCAAGTTAAACAGGGAGATCTTAAATCAAAACCTTCTCAGCAGGACATTGTACTACTAGGAGAGAGTTTTTAACTCAAAGCAAAACTCTTAAGTGAATTTATACAAGCAATTAAGGATAACCAAAGGGCAACATCAGTAGATATTAAGGTGTAGTTATGACATCATACACTGCATATGAAATTCTAATTACATTAAATTGGGATGCCAAGAATTTTAGAGGATCACACTTTTTTCAAAAGGAAAAGATACAAAAAGTCAGTACAAGCAAGGATGGGAGATGTGTCTTAGACATGACAGTTAAAGGAACTTTGAAGGCAAAATTTTATACATGATCTAGCTGTGGTTTCAATAATTCTATAAATTTAAGCAGATAATAAGTCCCTGAAGTGATCAGAGTAGGAATATTTTTTTAGCACCAGATACAGACAGCGAAGAAAGTCTAGGAATATAGCTGTTAAAATATCACAAGCATCTGTCAATCCTGCCTTGTCTGCTATGCCCATTGACAGCAGAATTACTTTTCCTTTTCCTGCTAAGGTACCTTATATCTATCTCTAATTATATTTACTGCAGGAAGAAAGATGGTTGGATTTTTAAAAAATATATATTTCCCTTATTATATCACACTTGTGTAATCTGCTGGTGGAAGGAAGAATTTGTATGCAAAACAGTGTGAATAGGATTCATACTGAAATAAAATCTCTTCTGACAAGAGTAACTAAAGGCAGACCTTATCCTTCTTTGCTAGGAAAAACCTTGAACACATTTCGGAACTTGCCAGAGCCCTTCCCATTGTGCTCAACACATGCTAACTCTCTCCCAGTTAATCAGTAGATACTGCCATCCATTCTCATTAGACTAAATCTGTTCCCTGGGAGATATCCCAATAAACTGGTGGTCCCAATTAAATTAATTCCAAATAATTTGCGCTCCATGAGGGTTTTAGTGTTACCTGAATTCAGCCTAAGACTTCTGCTATTTTGTGTGACTTCACCAGCAATTTTCCTACAAAAAGGGCTAAAAATGCATTCCATAGAAGGGATCTATCCTATGGAGATTCTAGTTTGACGAGCAGTTCCCATTACTTCAAAGTGTGGTGGTTGAATGGCAAACTGCCTAACCAGATCTGAAAAATCTCTGCCTTACTCTCCAGTCCTATGTATGGTTGTCCTATCATCTCCAGGGACCCCAGATTTATTTCTCCCGGACATTTTCCACCTTTCCTCATGTCCATCAAATTTTCTTCCCAGAACAGATCTCTCCAGCTGCTCTCTGCTCACAAAGAAAAACTCCAACTCAATCAGTGCTTTTTAACTCAGCAGTTCTGTATTAAGCCTCTGTTAAACATGTTGTAGACAAAACCCTCACCTTTTTCTTGAGGAAAATAGTGATTATTCATGAGTGATTGGCTGTGTACTGTCAGAAATCATCTAGTTTTGGGGCTGAAACTCAGACATCTGTTTTGCCACAATGAAGAATGAAAAATGTTGAAGATGGAAAAGGACAGTTTCATTTGCCAACCCCACAACTCTTATATTCCTTTTTCAACTACATCTCCCCTAATTTCTTTTTTTTTAACAAGTGTGCAAATCAAGTCATTCAAAAGATTAAGCAATCAGATGTCTACAAGATTAATTACTTCATGATAATTGAAAACACACTTTGCATTTGCACTGCCAGTAAAAGTGGATAATTTGAATATATTTGTTCCAAAGCCGAAGTAAAGGGCAAGCAAATCTTACATTTCCCTTGTGAAGTTAACACAAACTCATAACTGGGAATATAAACTGAGTACAGAACTACTAACACTCCCAAGAAGGCCAGTAGTAACTATCTTTCATTTTCTGTAGCAGCTGGCTTCTGCATCTCTTTGTAGCAATTACACAGTGATTCAGATATTACTCATGGCCTGAATGTAGAACCAGCTACCCGGTGAGGTGCTCTTGCTGGTGTTCCTTATACCTGGGTCTGGTTACATGCAGCTATACACCAGAAATCTGTCTGAGATATGCATGGATTTCAGGCCCATGATGTATCACTTCCCCATGAAAAGGACAGAACGCACCAGTGGGGAGATTTGGAACAATGTAGATTAGTGCATGTTTGGAATTGGACAGACTTGGAAGAGTAGATGCAAAAGTAATTGGGAAAAAAAGACTGCATGACAAACAGACATCGAAATTACCATTTTCACAGGATTCAGTCATCATTCTGGGTAAAAAATACCACTGAGAGCAAAATTACCCAAACCTGAAGCCTTGAAGTCTAGAAAAGTATTGAAGTTTTCTGGCTCAGGATCTGGCTCAGGATGCAAACACAGGAAGCAGAAGATACTTCGCAGGGCATGCATTTATGGTGTGGCCCATGGAGGAGGTGGGACAGCAGTCAATACACTTCCCAAGAAGCCATATTTCCCTGCTACTACCTGTAGTACCAGGATCAGGAAGCCTTACACACCAGCACCCTCCACAGCTTTCTTTCTCCTCCCCTCCCTGCCCTTTATCTTTGTTTTCCATCTCACCTCCTCCATCTTCCTTATGCACTCCCAGAAATTTGGAAAGGAAGGAGGGAGACCAAGAGGGCTCTTGTGGGAAATGCTAGGGGTTGTCAGCTACACAGCAGTGAGGAGAGATGAAGTCCTGTACTCCCAAGGAATGGGAGTAAGAGGTCAGAAGCCTGAGACTCTTGTGTAGATCCCCCTGGAACACCTTCTTGTTGGTTTCTATCCCATCATCTACAACTCCTTCAAAATCCCAATATGACCCATACCAGTGAGTTGTCTGGACCAGTTTCAATACTCAGATATGAGGCTGGCCTTAAGTTCCCAAAGGGAGAGGGGAAATGGAAAGACTGGCTTGGTGACAGCTGTTTTTTCTTATTTCCCCAGCCCCCTTTAAACAGGTTTTTTCTCTGTCTTCCCTGTAAATACCCTGTCTGGGAGCAAAAATGTGTTGTGTTATTCTGTTAGCCTGGGAGGAGAAGACACCAAGAGAAAAACATGTACACTAATGAGACATGTGGTAGCAGATGGAGTTAAAGTTTGACGACTGACCAGCAATGATGATGATAAATGCCCAATGTTTTCAGCTACCTTTAAGTTCTGTGTCTGAGCTATACCACGTTTTAGGGAAAAAAAAAAAAAAAAAAAAAAAAAAAAGGAAAAGAAATAAAAGCAAGAACAGAAGCATAAAAAAATTATAAATGTACCCCAACAAACCCATAGTTTA
>CM031861.1:51414852-51527587 GCA_018697195.1 Certhia americana | reverse complement strand
GGAAAAGAAATACACACAAGAACATAAGCTTGCATATATTGTAGATGTTCCTCAGCCAACACATATTTTAGTCCTACTGCAAGACTGAAATTCATTGAACTAATTTATAGATGAGATTACATTAGCTGATTAAACATTATCTTTGAACCCTAAAGTCTATGACTCAGTCAAATGTACAAATCCTTCTTCCAAAAATAAAGTACGCAATGTTCACATTGTTCAACTATTTCCCTAAACCTAAGCTTTTCTTAATAAATGGGCTAAAATTGCCTTTTTTTGTTGTTGTAGTTTACCAGAGAATACAAGCATCAGTTCAATAGCCTTGTGATTTTTTTTGTTCTTAAAGGAAGAGCTTTGCTGCAGAAAATATAGAATTTTTGCCTGAAATTATCCCCTCAGGCCACCACTAATCTAAACCTAATAGATAAATAGCTCACTTTTAGGATGCACCACATGAGAAAGAAATAAGCAGTTATTGTGAATTTCAGTAACATGAATAAAGCTTTTTTGGGAAATCCTCTCAACAGTATTTTAACTGCTCAATTTTAAAATACTATTAGGACAAGCAAACAAAAGTAAATTCTATTACTAGGGAAAAAATAATTTTATAAGAAATAATAAATTACAGAAAAGACAATCCCAGTGGTATATTGATTTCCACAAAGGTTCATTAGATGAGCTGATAATTAGCAAGGTAGTGTGGATGTTTCTCATTAGCCTTTGATTCCCGTAATTCTACATTTGCCACTCTTATCTATTACGTGTAGACTACATAGATCAGAACTATTTTTTCACAGTGCTACTAAGCAGCACTATAAACTTTCAAATAACCTTGGAGACTCTACAGCTTGTCCACTCATTACTGAAGTGGCTCATTCCATCAAGGACTGAGAAGATGTTCAGAGTTATTTTGGTACCAGATATGTCTCTAGGGCTGAGGATTTCTATAGCGAAATAGAAGCACTCAAGTACTCCGTCTGGGAAATACACCACACAAAAATCTCATGTACAACTTAAGCTCCACAATGATGATTAAAGGGGTTTGAAGGCAAGAGTAAATAGGGCTTTATGCAGGCTCTTTGCACCTGCATGAACATTACGCTAATTGCTTGGGCTTATTTACTTTTCCTCTCACAGCCAGAACCTAGAGATAAGCTTCCACTGCAAATCAGCCTGGGTAAAACAGTCTGCACCAAGAGCAGAAGGAAGTGAGCCCATGAATGTGCTCATTTTACTTTGCAGGCATGAACAGACCATTATTGTACCCAATTATTCCTACTTCTTCTCCAACCAAACACTCTGCAAAACAGGGAAATGAAACCCTTAAGTTGGCAGTGCACATACTTACCCAGAACAGAATATTAAGCAGACTGCTGGATCCAGGAGCAATGTCTTCAACAGCCAAAGGCAAAACTTACCGCCCCCCCCCCAAAAAAAAGAAGGGAGTAGACTCAGCATGACACAGACATGACAAATGGACATGTCACAATTATACATCCCAGCAAATCGGCTGACTCCAAATCCATATCTTCATACTCATTGTCTGCCCCAAAATTGTGTGATGTCCCTTAGAGTGCTTAGTGGCAGCCAGAACAAAGGCATTGAAGTTGATATTGTTATAAAATCACTGTACCTGAAACAAATGTTCCATATAGAAAAAGTACTGAAGACATGAGTGGTTACATTTAAATTATAGTTTTATTGTTAACATTGGTTATAAATCTGTATTTTTCTCTTGTTAAGAGATGTTGAAAGGTTGGAAATGAAATGTATAAGAGGCCCATTTTGTCAGCAAAGAAAAATGAGGTTTGATCTCAGGTCTGTGTGGATTTAGAGATGAACTGTAGAAATCAGTAGATCAGTGCAATGACAGCAGTGAGATAGTCAGGGCTGTGGGGCTAAAAGGTGATGACAACAGTCCACAGAAGGGTTTCCAAGCAGTGACTGACAGCATGTCATAAACCCAGCACTAACCTCACACATGCCCTGAGAGATTCATAACCAGCTATTACCACTCATGGACTTGAGTTATAAGAGAGATTTCTGATAAAACACCAGATTAAAACTCTTCTGTCTGCTATCATAGAGTCCCAGAACATCTTGGATTGGAAGGAACCTTTAAAAGTCATCTAATCGAATCCCCCTGCAATCAGCTGGGATATCCACAAACAGATCAGATTGCTCAGAACCCCATCCAGCCTGATGGACTGAAGGGTTGATTCCAGGGATGGGGCATCCATCACCTCTCTGTGCAACCTTGTGACAGTGTTTCACTGTCCTCATACTAAAAAATTTCTTCCTTATATCTAGTCTGAATCTACCCTCTTTAGTTTAAAATCATCACCCCTTGTCCTATCACACCAGGCACTACTAAAATGTCTGTCCCCATCTTTCTCATTAAGTCCTCTTAGTAAAAGTCAGTGGTGCATCCATAAACTGATGATTGTATGCCACTTAGGTTTCTCCATATCAAAAAACATACAAAACAAAACAACAACAAAACCAAAATATATATATATATAGTGGAGAGCAGCAGGATGAGAAAACTGTGGAGTATATTCCATGAAAATACACAGACAGGAATCTCCAGCTTGTTGAAGAAATGACAGAGAGAGGAGATCTCAGGAAAGACACATGAAATGCCTAGAAAAGCAAGGATCAAATAACTGAAATTATTTCTCATCATAACCAATAAAAGAACCAAAGAGCATGAAATGGCAGAGGGAAGTGATAGATTCAAAACAAAATAGGGGAGACATTTACAGACACAGCACCCAGGTAAAGATTTTCTGCCACAGGATACTATGAATATTAAAATCACATCTGGATTAAGAAAGTGATAAGGAATTACTGCTTTGTTATAGTAACACCTATAAGTAAGGAAGTAATTGAATTGAAAATTCCAAGAGACTGAGGGTTATTCTGGGAAATAATGGTTCTGTGCTTGGTCTGTTCTTGTGCACTACTCTGGGCACCTCTGCTCTCAACTAGATAGTAGGGTAGATGTACCCCTGCCTTGAGTAATACAGTTCTTTTCATGTTTAGACCTTTTATTGGTTTCATTTAAATAGCTTGATAAACACAAGCTGATGCAACCTTTAGGCCAGAAGGATGAACCATGAAAACAGAACAAATATGAGAGATAAACAGCTTGTATTTCATTCCTCCCTGGTTAGATACATTTCCAGGACATTTTTATATTCACCTTCTACAGCTTTTCCTGACCCACCCTTTTCTACATAGCCTGTTAGCAAATTGCAACCCCATTTGTTCTGAGGGTCTCAGAAGCCAGTTAGGAGCTACTCTCAGCTATTCCCATGGGGAAACACATAAATAGAGGTATCAGTAAAGATTCATGAGAGTTTGGATGTGGTTTTGGAGCATCCAAGACAGACAGACACTCACCTTGTTCTCTGCGGGAGTAACTTTAACTTAGTGAGAACAGAGAATAAAAGCCTAGGAGACTTTTTACAAAACTGGTAGAAAAGCTGTGGTTAAACTACATTTCAGTGGAAAATTACCCAGTCTGATGCTAGATCTCCAAAATTATGATGTTGAATTCTTTTTCTCAAGAAGTGACAGATTATTAAGGGCAAGCTACAGCTTTCTATCTAGAAAGTTGCTGAAAGGTGTTCAGCTTGTAACTGCAGACTCAGCTGAACACCCTGTGTCAGAAACAGCACCAAAGTGTCTCAGGGATTTGCCATTTGGGTCCTTGTCTGGATGACTTCTCTGCACCATCTGCCCTGAATGAACAACAGTTCCCATGATGTACAACAGTAATTCAGAGCAAAAATAGACTACAGGATACATCAGCAGCCCAGGGATCCCTTCTCACAAAGGAAAAACATGCAGGAGGTCTCTACACTGCAGTTCTCTGGAGGGAACACTTCTGAAAGGACATTGTTCGACAAAAACAGGGAGTTTGCCTCTCCCACTCATCCTCCATTTTTGCTGCAGAAGTCCTGAATCTGTGGGAGCCTAAATTATTTTACAGGATATTCTTTAAAAGCTTGGATGCAGAGATTGGTGAAAGTCAGTGACAAGTTTAGAAAAACTTAGGACAGTATCTAGCAAGATTTCCCCACAGTGACTAAGTCATATCACTTAAGTTTTTAGAGCAGAAGGTATGTTTCAATGAAGTTTTAATTCTATTACTTCTTGTTTTAATGTAACATGAATTTGTAAAAGTCAACAGATTTTAATCTGAAAACATCTAACATTTTAACGTGCAGAGCCAAAAGATTCGTCTAAGGTACAATTCTTCTCCCAAAAATCAAGTTTTAATATTGCAGTTGCTGCTTCTGAGCGCTACCCTTCCACTTTGATTTATTAATTAATGTTTAGGTGCTAAGTGTTACATAGAATCCAGTCCACTGGGGTTTGTCATACACTGCAGTTTAGAGCAGAAGTAGCTGAGGCATCATTCTTTAATAGAGGCATAAGTCCTTGTATGAGCAATAGAAGCTGCCATTCTCTTTATGAGCCAAACTAAATGCTGTTAAAATGATGAATGAACTAGTTCCATTTTATTTGTTCAGCCTTTCCCAGTGCTCTTCCTACAAGCCAATTTAAATCACCAGCTTGTATTTTACATAAATTCCTATGTGCTTGGAATACATAGATGCATGCATAGAATGGGAGAACAGCAGTAAGTTTATTTTCTCTTCCAGTGAGCAAAGAGTTAAAGAATTGAAATGGAACTGAAATACAAATTCAAGATTAATCCCCATGTTCTGAGACAGCCCTTAAGAGACTTTTCCAGGTAGTTTACAAGACATCCTGCTTTGCAACCAAGTGTTGTTGGGTATCCATGGGAAGTTGAATCTCAGATTGATCAGTCCCTCCAGACTACAATATAAAACAATGACGATTAAATAACCTAATTAAAAGGTACATACAAGTGGTGTTTTAGCAGACTTTTTTTAGCTCCTGTGAGGATGAAGAAATCTTCCAAATTACCTTATTTTTAAAATTAGGGATAAACATTTCCTTTCCGTGACATGTTTATGACCTATTTATTAATTCCTACAAGTATAGCTGAAATCCCAAACCTGCTTTAACATGATTCAAAGAGATAAAATTACCTTCAGCCAAACATCCCGAAACACAAGCTAAGATATCACATCTCACTGAAGTTTGACTGTATGATCAAATACAGACCTCCAAGGTCCTACCTTTAATTTCAGTGGAGGGGGGTGGGGGTGGGAGCAAGAGAGAAGAGAAGGAGAGAGAGACAGAGAGAAAACAAGAGAACACACACCAGAAATTAAACTGTCGACCAAATAAGCTGTCAAACAAAGTGCAAAGCCCATGGTTTACTTTAAATGAACATATGTATCCTCTCAAATATATAGAGAGCATATGTATCCTCTCTATGCCACCAGGAGACATAAGTCTGTTTCAAGCCTTTACCTGTACAGGATCAATTTTAGCTCAAACCTTGAGTCCTCCTCTCAGTTTCTGGCCTATTAAGAACGACACATATGTCTAAGGAATGGGTAAGGAATTGTAAGAAAAACAAAGCTGGGATAATCACTTGCTGTAGCAAGTGTAATATAATAATAATAAAATAGCACTGTAAACCAAAAAAAATGAATCCCTAAATTTTCCAAGCCCTTCTGCTGTTACACACCTCAACATTTCAGTGCAATTACTTCAAGCTAGTTGCAAGTGACACAGTTAGATGACAGAGTTCTGGGTAAAAAATACCTATCTTTTATTTCATTCTCTCCCCACAAGAGATATAATTTTGTCTGAGCTGTACTTATAAACATGGAAGGAGAACTGAGAAATTGTTCATCTCACAGTGATGTGAATGGTCTGAAAGAACAGTTCCCATGGTATAAGATTTTTTTTTCCACAATTCTCCCAATAAAATAGAAGTAACTAAAATCCAGTAAATAGAAACATGTGATACTGGTTAGACTGAAACTAATTCACTGATTGTCATGGGAACAATTACAGCCACAGTTAGAAGTGTAGCAGAATGCAAGTTCGTTTCTTTTCTTCCTTATTTGCTACTAATTTTTATCAGAATATCTATTGGAATTCTTTTCCACAGAGAGCACAGAATGCAGTTAGAGGAAGTTGCTTAGTCACTACAATGGCACAGGGAAGGTCCTTGCAGTTGCAAAGAGGATACGGTACCTAGGAAAGGTAGTTTGAGAATCTCAACCAGTACTAGATTGTGGAAACACTCAAAAGGTTGCCATTAAGGAAATAATATATGGAAAACACTTTTCGTTTTTGAGAGATACCTCAGAAACAGAGCAACAGAGTAACCAGATTTGTATGTGCAGATCTGACTTTGGACTTAACAGTGAATATCAGAGAGGAATATTTATCTAGACAGATGGAATTCAGGGAAATTTAAAGGGCTGTTTGACTGGACTAAAGAATCCAAGAATCTGGAAATGTGAAAAATGCCTGAAAGCTCTTGTAATCAAGAATACAGGAGTATGTACTGCAGATTGGAAGGAAAAATTCTACAGAGCACTTCTGAGATTCACTGTATGAGAAACTTCCTTGCAGGTAATATTTTGAATAAACAGAGAATCTGAGAGCCTTGGAAGGAGAAACTTATATGTCATAAATCATAGAAATAAAATTGACAAAACTCAAGGTATGTTAGACTACACAAGAGAAACTAAAACATGTAGCAATATAAAAGTCGTCTGTAAATAGTAGCACAAGAATAAAATAAGTTGTTTAAAGGAGGATGAAGAAATTGATGTTCAGGATAGCCCAAAAAGCAGTGATGCAGACAGTCATACAGAAAATACAAAATAGAACATTTCCACATGGCAACAGGGTATGATCATGCTAAGTGAAAAGGCAGCTGAACCACTGTGTCCTTCTAGGGAACTGAGTTTTATGATCAGAGAAATCAGATGTAATAAGGCCTTCCTACAATCAATCCTATATCAGTTCCATTAACTGTGCTGCTGTGGTGAGAACTGGGAAGCACAGAAGAGAATGGGTGCCCCTGGCTCATAGGAACAGGATGCAATTTTGCAGTGCACACTCCAAGGTGTGTGTGTGTGTGTATGTGTGTGTACTGCACCAACTCTTTGGCCAGGCTCATCCCACCTATCCAAGTCACCAAATTTAGGAAAGTGAAATACCCACGTTGTTTCTGTAGTCAATAGGAATAGATTAACACTTTCAGCATCAGATCGACCGTGAATCAATTTCTTGGAGAAACTCTCTTTCACTCCACTGGCTGCAGCTGCTTTACTGAGCAGCAAAGGCACATTTCTTCCCCACTTTTCTCGGGCATGTATCCACCCACAGGCAGGACAAAACTGTGCTCTCAAACTAATGAAAAATATATGTTATAAATTGGGGATTGCCCACGGGAGGTGCCAGAAAGCAATAAAATTCTGGCTTGATTAGTCAATCATAGCTGGAAAAATCATTTGATTTCAGATGTCCCTTGTGAGGTATTTTTAGAGAACAAGACCATGATGAGGCCATCTGGAATACAATATGCAGTCTTGGGCATCCAGATGCAAGGAAGATTAATGTAGTCAGTAACAGAACTACAATAATAAAGGAAATTAAGAATTTATCTTCTGAAATGAGATTAAAAGATGATGGTTTGTGTGGCCTAAGAGAATAAAGGTTGTGGGGATTCTGACTGCTTTCTATAAACCCATCAACCTAAGTTTCTGTAAACTTGGCAGAGGCTAAAAGCTATTTAAACTAAAAGACACTTCTGCTGCAATAACAAATGGATACTCATTAGCCTTTAATAAATTTAGCCCGAGTATTACACACAGGCTGCAAATCCCCAGAGGACTAGAACAACTTTTATTAGGATCAGTTCCACTGCTTAGTCACATTGATGCCGAAGTGTGACCAGTTTAGGGTCAGCATTTCCAGCCCAGCTGTCTGCAACAGGAAGGAGTGGGAGTCATTAACTCATGGGGTTCTCTCTAGTCCAGTGCACCTTCGGCCTCCACCATTTCTCTTTGGGAGCTGAGCATTTTCCAAGCACTGCTCTGTATTCAGTGCCTGTGTATGGGTGGTGCCTCACAGAGACAAAGGCCGAATTCTTGGAAGTGTTCTGCAGTCACAGGACCTCTGTCCTTGGATTCACACACTTGAGTGTTTTGACTTGGCAGCAGATGACGGCTTTTCGTTAACGTCATGTATTCTTTCAGGGACCATGTTCTGTGCCAGTAGTGAAAATAAAGCAGTGCTGAGGGCTTACTACAAAAATAATCTAAACTGGAGGAATACACAGACTATTTCATGGAAGTCAGGGAGTCAGCTGAAAGCCAGCTGGCTGCAGGTTGAGTCTTGATAAGGCAAAAGTGACAGAGGATGATTGTTTGGAAAGAGGAGGTAGTGTAGGGACAGAGAACAAAGCAAAGCAAAAAGGAAGGCTAAGAGGAGGTACCAAGAGTTACCAACATACTCAGTTTTGACACAGAATTATTATATCCAGACAAAGACAGAGAAATGCTTAAAATAGAGAACAAAAAGCAATTTTTCCTCTTCTGAGTGTGACCATGTAACCACACATAGATAAGTATCAGCATCTCTGAGGCAGCACAGATCTCCTATGCAAGGCAGCACTCCCCACCTGTCACTCTTGAGCTCTGTTCATACAAAATGTATATATATTAGCTGACATATCAGAAACATGACAGATTTTCCAGCAGCTGATGTGGTCAAAGAATTCTCTTTGGCAAGAGTCATGTTTTGAGGAAGAATTCCAAAGAATGATGCAGATGTAGAAACACGAATCCTAAGGGCTCTCCTAACAAAACCAGATGCCTTTCTACTAGAACATAGGATTTGGCTCAGGTATGCTTAGGCTGATCCCCACTGACCCTGGGAGCTGTTAATTTTTCTTCTCCACTTGGCATTTTACTCATTACTGGAGTCCTGATTCATGAATAAATCTCCCAAGCACTATTGCAGTACTAGGGAAAGCAGTAACATCCCATCAGTAAATTTCTATTCATTTTAGTGAACAATCATCCTTGTAGTGCCTGTATATGCCATAACACCATCTGGCACATGCTTTTTTTCTTTCAATATTACTGTCATAATTGACATTGTTTTCAATTTTTTTTAAAGGGCAAAACACATTTTTTCTTTGAGGACATTCATTTGTCATTGAGGACATCAAATGCCTGATCTCAACAGGCATTTGAAAAGGTAGGAGCATTAATTAGCTCCTCTGCACTCTCATGCCATTCATTTTCCAAAAATATTCAGTGCTCTTTAACCCTTTGTTTTCCACAGTTAGAAATACCAGGGCAACTATATGGCTTTCAGGATCCTGCTCAGGTTAATAAACAGAGTAAGTTTAAGTAACTTTGCGAATGGGAGCTGGTAGTAAATATCATCAAGAAGTTCTGTTACATGTAGCTGGGGAACTGAAAAATGAACACATTTTCTATTCTGACTCACTTTTCAGTTCTGACTCTTATGCAGCACTTCTTCCCAGTAGTCAGGAGGTGGCATCATCTGCAATCGCTGTGGAAATAGCCAGTCATATTTTTTCCCACTTTCAGGAGTGCCATGAACAGAGCCTTTAAAAAGTAAATTTGTGAGAAGAGAGAAATTAACATGAGTGTTATGAAAAGGTTCAGGCTGGAGGGATTTTACTCACACAGTCTCACACACACACTTGATTCTTTAATTTGGAAATTCCTGTCCATCCTCAAAACAAGTGGTACAATAAAAAAATGGTTCTCTCATCAACTCGTTCTGGCACCATAATTTATCCCTGTGATATTGTTGATTTGTAATCCTCTCTTGAAAGAAATGTGGTGTATCTCATTCATGCTATGAGCACAGGTTACTTAAACATTTTAGTTTTAAGCCTGGAAAGAAAATTACATTTTAAAATTGATTTATGCATTGCAGTTTGAAATACAGATGAGAGTTTTTATAGTGCAAACTTGAAAAAAAATCCTTATAGTAACAGATTAATAATGTAAAATGAGCTTTAGAGATAATCCCTGAATATTTTTATATGTTAAGGCCACTTTATTTAAGCAACATTACAACAACAAAAAGACATAGACATTTATCTTGGATGATCTTTGAGGTCCCTTCCAGGCATTTCTGTGACCTTCCAGAGGTGTAGAATTTGTTTAAGTGATATCAGATGTGTAGCTTCTCTTCAATAGTTTACTGATTGAAACTTGGAGATAAGCCAAAACTTAAGCTTTTTTTCCTGCACATGCATCACATAATCATTAAAACCCTGACCTGAGATAAGGTAAAGGGCTCTCTCTTGGCATATAGTTTGAACTTGCAAGGTTCTGTTTCCATCTCTTCCTTCCTGTTCACAGAGCACTTGAGCATCTTAAACTGCTGTTTTGATGCTGCTTCACATCATCCAGACAATTCCTTAGCAGAGTTTAGGTGTTCTTGAAATGTCTTTTCATAGCCTAGTAATGCAAATATGATTCCAGCCTTCATTCTCCAAAATTAGAAAGGAGTCACCATCAGTTCTACTGTATATTTTAAACACTGCTGGAGGCACCTGCAAACGTGGATGAAGATGAATGCAAACTGCAGAAGTCTCTTCATAGGACTGTTTCCAGTTATTGCGATTGGAATTAGGATTTGTAAAGACACACCAGTGAAAAAGGGAGGTATAGATTGCAGTTCCACAGCAGCAGACTGATATCATAGCACTCTTTAAATAATGCATCTAGAAGCTGAGTCACCTGTAGTAGGAACATTTAAGCTGCTGCATAATTCAAAAGCTTTTGTTCCTGCAAAGAATACATTAAGCTTTTCAGTTCTAAGCTTCTAACAAGTCCATGGTCACCTGACAGTGACAAACTGTGACAAATGACATGTGGTACAGTTTAAAGACTCACTGTTTCTCTTGCATTTTTCCTTTCTATTTCTCCTACCATACTCACACGCCCATCCACCCTCATGACAGCAACCTGACTCTAAGCCCCATTCTAGGGCAGCTTTTCTTCTCTCTGAGGCTGGCACAGGGTAAATCCTGACAAGGGCTTCCCAGGGAAGACTGGACAGACTCATATGTCTATTCAAAGCAGAGCACCACATCTCAAAAATCTCAGAAGATGCCAAGCCCAAGGACTAGGCAAGCTGCTCTGGTGATGACCTTCAGCCATGTGGAGCACTGAGATGCCTCCAGGATGGTTCTTACTGAGCCAGGACATGCAGGGGACACGTGTCAGACTCAGCCTTCTCCAGCCCAGCCACAATCTCCTCTTGAAAGGTCAGACAGCTTTCTGCAGGTTCTTCTGGCAGTTACTTACCAATAGAAAACAAAATTTGTATTCTTCAAGCACAGGAATTGCTGACGGAAATGTTTATGGCATGAGTTAGATGGATCAGATGAGTGATCACAGTGGTCTTCTTGCTGGTATAGAAAAACTATTAAAAAACAGGCTGTTTTGAGTGAGTTGGCTAAATTGTTTATGAATGCCTGGATATTCACACAGACAGATCTAGAGAATCTAAAATCTGCCATGGCATCTCTTGCCAGCTCTAAAGCTGCATCTTTGTTAGCTATCAAATAGCAATTAAGACATTGCTTAGAATCAACCTTCTGTATCTAATCTGCTGGAAAATATGGACTTTGAAATCCTGCCAGAGTGGTAGGAAGTGTTTCTGTACCTTCCAGTAGTGCCTAGTTTTATCACCAAAAGCAGTTAGCACAGGCTGTGATGAGGTTTAAATAGTATAGCTCTTCTATTGCCTTCAATGAAAGTGTTTTTTTCCTCCTACCTATGTGGATTAAAATATACTTCAACAAATTTAAAATATCTATATTAAGTTATATTTTCCTACAGTGTTTTAAGATAAATTGAGAGAGAACCAAACTGTTCTTTTGCTGATGACTTTACATATTTACTGGAGCTAGATTCTGGAGCACACCAGGAGGTTTCCTTACCACAGCAGGTTACAGAAGGAGATTTTTCAAAGTTTTTATTCAGAATGTACTGGATATACTCTTAGTATAATTCTTATGGCTTCTGATTAAACTTGAGACTAGTGCAGAGGCATCCAACATCACTTTCTAGATGTCAGGTTGCCTGAAGTTTGGCCTCTTACTCACCCAAAATATACTCATGAATGGGGAAAGTGTTCGTTCTCTTATTTTGGAATGGCAGAACAGAAAAGATATGCATTAAGATTCAAAGATGGAGCTAAAAATTGGCATAAAAGAACCATTTTAAAAATCAGAGATTTTGTCTAAAGCCCTGACACAAATTTCTTATCACTAATGAGAATCAACACAGCTCTTCAGTGTCCGTCCACATTAACACACTTCTCTCAATAAATAAACCTCAGTAGCTGAAAAGCAAATTATATCTGCACTCTTCAAGCATAAGATGTTATGACAGGAAGCATTAAAAAAAGCACCAGTAAATTAGATGTCAATTCTGAAGACAACTAATTCATGCAATGTATTATATTGTGTGGAGGATAAATTCAAACAGAGCAATGTGGAAATACAAGCAAAACAAAAGCTAATAAACCAAGTCATATACGAAAGTCATAAACCAATGGATGAGGACAAGAATAAGACTAACTAGAATAAAAGTTTCACTGAATTTAAAACTATGTTCCTACAAATACTTTTGAACAACAGTGAGATGGAAGGAACCAGAAGACAATCAACAGGACCAGAAGGATATGGGCATTTTGTGGAGTGGTGCATTTGGGTCTGTCTTCTAATCTTCAATTTTGTGGGGTATATTCACTGTCAAATATTTCTTATTTCATTCTCAACTATGATTGAAAATCATCTCTCTAAAGTTCCTTCCTAAAACCAAAGCCCTATGGATTAAACAGTGTGTTCACAACTGTGAGTCTACTCTTTTTCTTTCCTCTTCTGACAGGTTCAGGAGCCTAAAATCCTGCCCAATTCTTAGGTTTTCCATAAACCAGTAAAGCTGTATTCTTCATGGTGAAAGAGGACTTGGTTAAGGCATTAAATCTCTTTATCTTAATGGCAAAATACAGTTTACCTACCAGGCTCCCAGGGCTTTTCGTATTCTTTTGGCAGGAAGGAAATAGTTATTGAATTATTTCAGTGTCCATGGTTGAAGGACCATCCCTTAAAGAAGTGGAAAATAAACCCCAATTATCAAAAAAAAAGAAAAAATAATTAAGTTTAATATTGTGTGTTTACCAGTAAATTTTGTGGTTTTCATTTTGTTTTGGGGTTTGGATTTTGTTTTTCTCTGTTTCCAGAGAGCTGTCTGAAAGCAAATTAATTAGTTATAAGCAGCAACTAACTTTCAAATCAATGGCACGTGACAGATACCCCAGTTAAGAAAAGAAATCAAAGGTGCCAAAATTAGAATAGGATGTTCGTTATGGACAGCTTTAATCTCTGATGTTTTCCGCAAGAAAATTCAAAAATCTCTCTATGGAACATGCAGAGATTTACTAAATGCTTCTGCTGTTGGGGTACCTCAAACCACAAGGACAATTGTGCTGGACAAAGATCCCCCATATTGTCCCCCTGGTTCTGCATAGTCCAAACATGCAGCAGCTCCCTCCAGACTATACAGTAGCTTCAATTTTCTTCTTGAACCAGGTTTGCAAGGAAATGTCTCATTTTGACCTAGCTGGGCTGTTTCGTGGCACTTCAAGTCCTTGCTTTGCCACATGAGCCAGAAAAGAGATGAGCACCTTTTCCTCTCCTCTTGGCTGCCCTTAGCAGGAGTCAGAGCCCTTCTTTGCTTTAAGGATGAAAATTTCTTTTACTACAGATTGCAACCCAACTTCCAAATTCAATGGAAACTACAGGCAGTGTTGAGCAATATGTCTTAGCAAACACTTGCAAAATCCTTCTTATAAAAAAGAGAAGCCTACATAAATTTCCACCTAAGATTCATAAAAGAACCAGCTGAACAGATTCCCAGCTTCCTACTCAAACTAAATTAGAAATATATTCTAATGTGTTAAGCTGATGTTCATTTTAAATAAGACTCTGAATGTAGAGGTAATTCTGAACCAATTGTACCAACATCCAAAAGGTCAAGCATGGAATGGGGCAAATAGAGGTTATAGAAAACAGAAAGTCACTCTTTATGTTGTTCAGCTACTGGCAAATTAAATCAGAAGAGTATAAATAATAGAAGTCAACATATTTTTATGAAAAATTATTAAGTGAACAATTTCTTTTGTAAAGGCAATTGAGTAGATATATTTGGATAGTAAGAATTGACAAGTACCACTTCATATGATTGTGATTACTAAATAAACAACTATCAAAAGCAGTTAGCAGAAGGGTTGCAGTAAAAGTCACCTTAAAAAGTAGCAGTCACTGTGGTAATTCCATTTAAAAGAGTCTGTTGAGAGGGCTGGATCCAGACATCTCAGTGTCTGGTACAGGTCTCAGCACAAATCAACATTTTCCATAGTGTCCTAAAAGTAAACACAAAACTATTGCTGATAAAATGAGAAAAAAAATATTAACTATGTTGTTAAATGTTGATAAGCAAATCATGTTCATTCAAATGACCAGTGCCTTCCATAAGATTCAGTGAAAATAAATTTTCCCACAAACATTTAAAAGCATAAAATTTATGAGGGTGCTTTGCATATCATAACGCAAAAAATGGGAAGGAAGAAGTAAAGGGAATGGATTGTGCTCTGGAAAGGAGGGACTCAGGAAAGTTCACTGACTGAAAGTCAGACTGGTTGAAGAACTCCACATAAGTATCCAGCAGCAAGCCATGACAAAAATAACAAAAGTAATATTTGTATAACCATGAGAAAAGTGAATAGAGCAGAATGGTAATTTTGCCACAGTTTCAGACAAAAGAAGATCCAGTTTGAAGACAGTGGCAGAAGTTCTGATATTGACAATTTTTTAGAGGATTTGAAAAATCATTAAAGTTGTCTGAAAACTGGGAAGACTGAGAAGTAATGAAGCTGCCTCAGCAAAAGAATCAGGCAGCTCATGCATTTAGTGCAGTGAAGAAAGAAAACTAATATAAATGTCTTCACAGAGAGAAAATGCGAAATATCAGACAGCTTTTTAATCAGGCAAAACAAGTACACTCAGAATGCAGAACTGTTCAAAGGGGCAAAGCTGTTAGCCCATGCAGAGGCATAGAGCTCCTGGTATCCAGGGAACTAGCATATTCTTCATTTCTTGAGGTTTTCCCATCAAACAGGTCGTTGCAATCAACTTACTGAAAGCCTGTCTCAGCTAGCTTCACATTAGTTGCAAAATCTCTTAATGCTGCTCTTCCCTGGGGACAGTTACAGACCCAAAATAGCAAGCTTCCCATGAATTACTAGATTTATGTCCCGGGAGATAGGATTCAATCCTTGCCTCTGCCAAACATGATTTGTGTGTCATTGAGCTAGTTACTCAAAGTAAGCTTCATTTTACCTACTTTTAGATATCTACATGTTAGATGTCTATTTTGCATGTATATATCTGAAGCATTATTATCCTCAGCATCTTTATCAGCCACTGGAAAGAAGCAAGCACCATTGGAGAGCTGCTCCTCCAAAAAAAAAAAAAAAATCACCATACAATGAGGAATTACATGCTTTGAAGAAATCTCTATGCTGATTGAATGAAGGCAAGAAGGTGGCTTAGACCTGGACAATGACGTCCCTGACATATAAATAAGGGAAGGTTTGATTTAGCCTCCTCTCAAGAGGATATTAATATTTCTAAGCTGCTGTGAAAATAATACCTTAGAGACTTAATATTATTAGGAAATATATGAATAGCTATAATAAATGGAATTAAGAAATCACAGCATTCAGTTTTTTGCCAGGCTCCAGGGCAGAAGAAAACTGAATCTTGGGATGTCACTGGAAAATATTGAAACTGTGAGCCAGATCTCTGAATGCCATGGAGAAATACTGAGTATATTGAATCCATGTACACTTTTCTTAATGGTAAAAATAGTTTAAAATATCTCTTTCCCAAACAAAAGGCTTTTCAGTTTTGAAGGGTTTCAGGATGGCCAAAGTTTTGCCAGCACAGCTGATGGGGCCATAAACTGTTATGTGGCTGTAGAGGCCTTTTAAACCAGATTGACTACTGAAAAAAAAAGAAAAGAAAAAAAAAAAAAGACTGTGGAGTTACAGTATAACTCAGGATAGTTAAGGAGGCAAGTGAAATTTCATCAAAGCTTTGAAATGGCAGAGAGGAGAGGAGTACTGATTAAAGACAGCTGATCTTATGACATGGAACGGAGGTTGTAACATTTCTCTTGATCAAAAGGTAGTCTCTTCCATCTACACAAACTCTGGAGGCAACAACTAAAATGACCATCCTGAACAGCAACACAAGAAACACACTGCAGTGTGTGTCCTATCTGCTTGTCCATAAAAATATATTTATCTTTAATTTTCTTTGGATTTGATCCCAGCAGTCAGATGGGAAGGAAGTGTTGCTCTTCCCTTATGGTAAAATTTAATCAGTTACAGCAAGCAATCCATTCTGCAGCCTTTCCTTCTGCCAGGAGAGTTTATTCCTCAAGCACTAGTAAGCAGAAACAGTGTCCCCATTGTAGGGATCAAATGTGGCTCTATCCAGCAAAGCCTCCCAGGACCACAGCCTGCAGAAAACACCACTCCAGCTCTCTGGCACAGTCCCACCTGTCCCTCCCTGCAGGGCTCCTCAGCAATTCCAAAAAGCTAAATTCATATTAAAAATAACTACAGCAACAAGCCCCCCAAAATGGATTAAGAGACAAAGATTTGAGTAACCTACTAGCAGGTTTGAAAGCAAAATTGTGTCTTTGTTCAAGGAATTTGCATAGTGGCTGTTTCCTTATCTATACTTTTTTTTTTTTTTAAATAGTTATTTATTGTAGTCAATATACATGGTTATGGCAGTTTGAATTGGGATGCTGCCAAAAAGACACCATTTAGCAGGGTCTGGGGGGCTGGGTATTTGAACAGAGTATTTTATTTTAATGGATCTCCCTTGCTTTGACTTGAAAAGCGCTTATAAGGATTTTCTCAAAATGTTCTCAAGGATCTGGGGTTGATTGGGGTGGGGGGGAAACACCAAACCTTAAATACCTTTACCCAACGTGAGATTTTACAAAGTAAATAGCAGAGATATATTTTAATAAAAAAAGGAGAGGCTAATTCACACAGAAAAGACACAAGTACATTATATTTATTCCCTGGACTACACTCACAATTTTTCAGACAGTTTACCAAATCTTCCCAATCAATATCCCAGCAGAAGTTTCAATGTATATTGAACAGATACAAGAGATTAGGGGAAAAGAATATAAAGACATGCACACATTGGACATTGACATATCCAGAAAGAACAAAATCCACAAGAGGAAGAGCCCAAGATGTGGAGTAGTGAGGAGAGAGAAGCCTAAGTTATAACAATAATGCAGCAATAATCCTAACAGCAGGTTTGCCATTGTGACAAGCTCTGTGGGGAGGGCAGAGCTCCTGGACTGGCTCTGGGATGCTCAGGGTCCACCCAGCAGGGCTTGGGCACAAATCCAGCTCATCACAGGTCCTCACTGCAAGAATGGATTCTGCACACTCAAGTGCAAGGATAAACCCAGAGAGGAAAACAGTCACAGGACTGTGATATATAAAAGAAAAAATTTGTGAGGGAGAAAAGTATTTTAGCTCCCAAGAGAGCATTTAGATAAACCATTCTTTTAGTCACAGGGGGAAAGTAAGGGACTTGAAGTTTTCTTCTGCACCACTAATTATTAAAAGAAAGTGTCAAAAGGTGACAGGAAATGTGAATTTCAAAATTCCTAGAGCAGAACAAATAATTAAAGAGTAAAGTACTGTAAGTAATCTGGCCTTTAATATTTTTATTTGGTTGGCAAATTGTCCTTCTTTAGGTAGTCAACTCTAATTAGAATTCACTTGTATATTAAAATAATCTGAATTAATACAAATGAATATTCCAAAATTCAGAATACAACATTTTTCTTCCTAGACCATTTTACTTCTTTACTTCTAGAAATTAATGCCACCTCCTCTTTCTGGATCATCTAAGTACTTCATTTAAGTAGCATTCAGTCTCCAGTAATTTCTTCATTTCCTCAGAGAAGCCTTTGTGGCAGGAAAGTTTGAGAGTCAAGCAATCAATCTTCAAGTTACAAGGTGGAAGAGCCCAGCTTGTGTGGTCTGCAGCAGAGGAACTCCTCCTTTTCTACCTATTCACACAACTTCTTTTTCTTTTCACAAAGCATTTTGCTCCTTACTGCTAGCTCAGCTGAAGTCTCCATTCCTTTCATTTGACTATGACCATGTAATTCTTTTAAATTATTTTGCTGAGCTCCTAGGAGGAGTTAAAAAATATAATTTAAAAAATAAATTAAGCTGTGGGCAAGGACAGACAATCCAGTCTCTTCCTGAGACAACCCAAGGGTCATACGTCTGTCATTTCCTTTTACCCCATGTGTTCATCATAAGAAAGTCCTGTCACATTGGAATAATATTCTTGCCACTATCTTCTTTATGTGGAAGAACTCCAACACGACATAGATTTTTGCAGTAGGTAAAGCCTAAGGCAAAAGATACATCAACAACATATTTTCTCTGACCTGCCCAGAAAAATGGGTATTTTCAAATCCATAGTGCCATACATTTGTCTCTGAAGAATGCAGCCTTGCCTGCAACCTTGGCAGCTTGGCAACAGAAAATCACTTTAAATAAATATCTAATGTTCTGTAGGATAAATATAATGAATTAGTCATTGCTCCTTACCATAATGTAACAGCATTCCTGAAATCCAGGCTCTATTAGCATTTTGAAGTGGTATTAAGACAAGGATGGGTGTCCTGGGGATTACTGCAGTGGAAAGCAAAGATGAGACAGTGGTAGATGATGAAGTGCAATCAGGATGCTGCCACAGCCTCTGCATACATTCCTACACATTCCTGCAGTTTTATTTGTAACTTGATAAAGAATTACCTCATAAATCTGCTAAATATTTGGCTCTTTTCCTCTTTTGCTTGTAAAGATGCACATTCTTAAATAGACTTGTGGGTTCAGTGAATCTGTAAGTGAACAGCTCCTTTGGATACTCATTTTGCTGTTAAACCAAAATGAGATTGTTATGCAAAGTAAAACTAAAAATTTAATGTGTATTAAATGTTGCTTTCATGCTGCAATTAACAACACTAAATCCTGCACCCCAAGGATCATGTCGTGAACTGGTATCAGTTGATACAGTCTCATTAATCATTAAAAAGTCTTTCATTACTATTTGCTCTTCTGATCTTGTCAGTTCACTCTTTTTATTAGTTTCTGCCCATGGGTGCAAATGAGGGTGAGCAGGGGATATCCACTGTTCTTCACTGGCAGATAAACTCTCACAGAGCATCCATAAACAGGCACAAGACAAACATGTCATCTGCCATAAAAACATGACGATCTGCAGAGCAGAAACTAACATGCCTAAAATCAGGAATTACTACAGCGGATATCCAGTAATTCCTGCAAATCTAAACCATCTTTTGCTTCTTTATGAGCCAATTGATAGAACAAGTTACGCATATGTTCTGCAGGGAAGTACTGCAAATATAGCAGCTGTTAACTTTCAGAGTTACAGGAGGATGAAAGGTTTTATTTCCACCATATTTCTTAGTCAACTTTACCTAGCTGGCTATAACCCTGGCCTAGCCAGGCCCCTCACCACATATTTCTATTTAAGACTTTGTTTACAAGATAAGCAGTCCCCTGGTTTGAATACTGCCTTGCTCAGCTGAGACCATGACACACCTGCATGGGAATAAGAGTGCACTTAAACTTGAAATAACCTACACTAGTACCTCCCTCTGCAACAGAGAAAATTTTCTACACCTGGTGGGAGGGACCATTGCATAGTCTCCCAGTCTTCCATTTCACAAAGAATGGCCATTTTTATTAATTTCTCACCAGAATACGAGACATGTACTAACAGTCACTATAAAACAAATCCATCCTCACTCACCATTGAAGTGCTGTCATTGAACTATCACTGAGAATGCACAGGGCACCTGGGGGCCCTTTCTTCGTGATAGATAACCCACTCACGTTCTCCATGGTTGCTGTAATTATCAGTAATAACTAGATGTTGCATCACTGACTCCAGAAGACATGCATTCACATGCACCAAGTCAAATCTGGGGTCTGTTTGATGTCTTGATGGAACACCAGGGAAAAACATAAGTGAACTTGTACCATATTCCATGCATACTTGTTCTCAATTTTATTAGGACCTAGCGATGTATTATTTATTAAATCATCCCTCCACAAAAATAAGAGCATTTACTCATATGCAGATATCAGCATTTGCTTATAACAAAAAACTTAAACTATCATATCACAACGACCCCAGCTATCACAGCAGTCCAGTGAGATGTGTAGCCATACATTACAGAACTCACAGAAGGCAGAATGGTTGAGGTTTGAAGGGACATCTGGGCAACTTCTGCTGCAATCTCCCTGCTCAAACACCTACAGGAGGTTATCAAGGACCACGTCCAGTTTTTTAATATCTCCAGGAGTGGAAATTTCACAATATCTCCGGGCAACCTTTTCCAGTGCTCAGTCACCCTCAACAGCTAAAGAGTTTTCTGTGTTCAGATGGCATTGCATGTGTTGTGTCACTGGAATTGTGCCTGTTGCTTCTTGTTCTCTCACTGTGCATCTCTGAAGAGAGCCTGGTTCTGTCCTCTTTGCACCTCCCCCCTTTGGATATTTATCCACATTTGATCAGATTCCACTCAAGCTGTGTTTTCTCCAGGCTAAACAGTCACAACTCTCAGTCTCTCCTCAGAATAGAGATGCTCCAATTCCTTAATCATCTTCCTGGTCATTTCTTAGACTCTCTCCAGTACAGCCACAGACTTTCTCCAGTAAGTTCTTATCCACCCGTACTGAGGAACCTGAACTGAGCACAGTGCTCTGCGTGGGGCCACAGCACTGCTGAAAGGAAGAATCATCTCACTCCACTAGCAACTCTGGCTAATGCAGCCCAGGGTTACCTTTGGCCTTCTTCACAGCAAGGAACACACTGGTGTTCAGCTTGGTTTCCTCCAGGACCTCCCTTTTCTGAAAAGTTTCAGTGTATGCTGGGTGTCCCCAAGCATGCATTGGTGCAAGGGGTTGTTTCTCCCCAGGTGCAGGATTTTGCACCTCTCCCTGTTGAAATTCATGAAGTTCTTGTCAGACCATTTCTCCAGCCTGTGAGGTCCCAGTGGAGGGCAGCACCACCTGCTGCTGTACCAACCACTTCTCCCTGTCTGTCATCTTCAACTGCTCAGTTTTGTCCTTCATGAGATGATTTCAATGAGGTTATAAAATATCACCATAAAACATACAGACAGTTTTGAAAGTATATCCCCACTTGTATAGTCAGCACTTGTTCACTGACTACAATCCACAAAACAGTAAACCCCCTGCATTTCCTTAGCAGATACCTGAAGCATAAACAGTGAAAAGATTGTGATTGCTGGTCTAGGAGAAAAGTAGTGAGTTAACATTCTTACACTGGTCCCCAAACATGGGAAGTTTCTCCTGACAGAGTGTTGTGTTCCTCCTGGACAAGTAAAGAAGTAGAGAAAAAAAGGAGCAAAATTCTGGCTGTGTTCCTCGTCCAAAAACTTTGTAGTAAACCTCTGTCAAGGCATTCAGGATAGGATCCCAGTATCAATCTGGTGGTATTTGTAACAGAAAAAGTCTCTCCCTCTCTTTCGGTCTGTCATTTGGGCATTACCTACTAAGAAGTATTTCCAAAGGAATACTGCTGGCCACTAACACCTTGCTGGTCAGTACTACCATTTCATTATTGCCATTGTAGCATCGAAATTGTATCCACAGAAATGTTCCTTATAGGAACATCAAGAGTTACTTTGCTATGTTTGAAAAGTCTGACATTTTCACAGACCAGCACTTCCCATTTGCAAAAATCTGAGGCTGCTTTCCAAAGGTCTCTACACATCAAAGCTCCCACAGGACAGCAGAGACGACAGGAGACAGCCAAACCTTGACTAATAGGCTGACACTGCTTTATGGTAGGACACCCTCCAGCTCCTGCAAAGCAATGAAGGGAGACTGAAACATTACCAGAGAGAGAGAAAGAACTTGTAGCCTGCCCATTTCTGCTGAAGGACTAGAGTAGGAACTTTCTGCAAGATAAGCAGATCTTTGCATCCTGCTTTTGTTACTTTTAAAAATACACTTATCTATTCATTATTTCATGCTGTATGAACCTACCAAAATTCTTTTCACCCCACTTATATCCCAGATTTCAGATGTAGGGACTAGATGGCACCAAATACTTTTGAAAGCATCAATTTATATTTTTTATGGATCTATAAATATATGAGGGATGTTTTCACTGTGATAGATACAATTTATTAAAAAGGCCCCAAGGTTCCAGACAGTGATTATATATTTTATTATATAATTTGGTTCTTTTGTGAAGAACAGATATTTAATCTCTTCCTCAGAGCTGATAATGAAGCACTGAGGGTCATGCTAAATCCAGGAGAAGAGCAAGGTGCCCTCAGCCTAGGTGCTGTGATTGCTGGAGTCACCCAGCAGAACAAATTAGATCTGACTCAGATGTGGGCACATGACTGTACTTCTCTTGTGTTAGTCAGACACTACAGAGCTGTATTCTCATGTACTGGCTCTGTGTCAAGGGATGAGGGGAGCAGAAGGTGCAGAGCTGACTCAACAAAGATTTCTGGACAAGGACCCACCAGTCACTCAGCCCACTGCAATCTATAGCTCTGGAATTTTGGAGTGGACTTAAGGAACCCTCAGCCAGCTGCAAGCTATTGGCATATCAATGACATCACTGATTTAATTCACTACTGGGTTTTGACAGATAGGGTATGAGCACATGCAGAGCAGAAAGCAATGCCAAAAGGAGGGAGGAGGGGTCACCAAGCTCATGGAAGAGTAGGAGGACCAAGCTTCTATAAGCTACCAGAAATAGAGGGATCTGCCAAATGTGGTTATAAGTAAAATAAGCATTTATATTTGTAACTCATGATCATAGCATATTATAATTCCCATCCTCCTTTTGTGCCCCTCTGACAATCTGATGCTGAAAATATGATTGCTTGACTGCAACTAGAGAGCTCAAAGTTGCAGCCCCCAGTGACAAGCAATCCTTCCAATGCAGTGATCCAACACTACCATACTGTCTCTTCCAGCTGCACTGTTCTCCCACAGGTGGTGTCAGGATTAAGCCTTTGTCCTCTTGCTGCCACCACTGCACCACAATAACATCTGGCTGAAGCCTTGAACACACAATGTGTGGCCAGCATGCCAAAGGATTTCAGTGTCCTGCCCACCTTTAGGCTCATTTTGCCACATGGAAACAGACTCTTGGCTCATGTCAACAACACTGATTTCAAGAAAAAGATGTGAAAAAAGTGGTGGAGAAGACTGGACCAGCCTTTCCTTCTTATTCCCTCTTCTCCACAGCACTGCTGAGGTGTTTATTACTTTGGTGTCCACCTGCTGACCTGTACAGTACAAATTTGAACTGAGGCAAATTTTACAGTTCAATAAATAGCAAATATTTTTTAAAGTCACACTTGAGCAGATAAAAAGTCTGGGAAACATCATCCAAATGTTATCATAAGTGAAATAAAATGAAATCATAATTCAGCCAGATTCAGCATTACTCAAATGCAGTGGAAAGTAGGGCTTTGAGTGCCTGAATCTGCTGCTTTTTATTAGTTTCTGTCCTGAAAACTGTAAATCCTTGATCAGATATCCTCTCCTGAACTGCAAAATAGAATGAGTAAAGTTCAATTTGGCTAGGCAAGAGCAACAGTTACTGAGATTAGAGAATTAAGAGCAAGAGAGTTCTACAAATCAGCTGTCCTGGCATGACAACTTGTCATACAAGGTCTGATAAAATCTTCCATACAAATGGTTATTTGGAAGATTATGTCTGTACTCAGTGGATCTGGATCCTTCAAAAGCATGAAATGACTTAGAAAATTGAGGGGACATATATTTTGTTACTTAGGTAGTCACTTGTCTACCTCATTACACAGCTAAATACCTCTGAAAATCTGATCTTCCGTCACAGTCTCAAAGGAGACAGGTTTTTAGAGGTGCACAGATGGCCAGGAGGTTTACAAAGTGCCTTGTTGTTTAGTTCACTATAAAATCAATGACAGTTAAGGGTCTCATATAAAACCACGTTGATCTGCCTAATTAAAAAACACAGCCCTATGTCTGGTTAAAATCAGTGAGGTTGGAGCCTTGCAAGCTCTCAAAGCTGCACTTTGCCTTCCATGAGGTAGTCCCCAAGCAGGAATGCCTGATCAATGGGAACAAGGAGGGGAGAGGTGTCAAGCCTGGAGCAGCCTCCAGACACAGCTGGACTGTCAGAACAGAGGGCTGGCAACAGCAGGGAACAGACAGTCTATAGAAAACTGACACTAAAATAGGCCAGTCCAGACCTTCACAAAAACACTTCAATCATATCTGCACAGTTTAAAGCAAGCTGTTTCACATTTGAGAAGGTGTTTTTCTTTAAATAGCAGCTTAGGATGAGAGCTGCCACTTCCAATTTAATCACCCTCCTTTAGTAGAGGCTGGTGCTTTGCAGCTGGATAATTAACCTTGATATTCATTTGGACTTCAAAAAACCCAATTCCCATTGCTGTCAATTAGCTGACAATGTCAACTGTGTGCTGATAGAAGATTTTTGTGTGACCCTGGCAATATGGCATTTGGGAAACTTCAGTCCTTCACAACTAAAAATGGGAAGTGACATTCACAGAATCACAGAACGGTTGAGGTTGGATGGGACCACTTCACTTTTAGCGAAGTGAATCCACTAGATCCACTTGGAGATCTAGTCCAATCTCCCTCAAATAGGCTACTCTAGAGCTCTTTACTCAGAATTGTGTCCCGGGAGGTTTTTAATATCTCCTCAGCCTCTATGGGCACCCTGCTCCATTGCTCAGCCACCCTCACAGTACAGAATTCCTCCTTCATATTCAGGTGAACTTCCCATGTCCCAGTTTCCACCTGTTGTCTCTTGTCTTATGTTCAGCACCACTGAGACTGTGAATTCACTGGATTGAGTTCACTAAACAAAACAGGTGTATATTAGAGTTTACCCTACTTTCTGCTCTCATGGCAATGCACCTTTCTAAAAGAATCCACAGGATAATTTTCAAATCTTGTTGCAGCTCTGAGTGCACAGAAGGTGCCTTGGTCTCAGAGCACTCAGAAGTTACCTTTTTAACACCAATGTAAGGTTGGAGGTTATAAATGACTGGTACACAATGATTTTTGATATGAGAAGCAGTACAATAAACACTGCGTATCAATATAAGACAAAATGGGGGAAGGGCCAGAGGCATTTCATTCTTTCCGCTGATTTCTTTGCATTTCTAACATAGAGTTACAACCTACTGGTAACAAGATTAAATTAGTGGGCAGAAATAAATTTGAATCAGACTGTTTTCCTGATAAGCCACAGTGGGTTTTTTTCTGCTAATGAGTGTTAACCCTGCAATCAGGTAAACATTCACCTTGAGAAATGAACAGCCTTAATCAGGGCTTTTAAATCAGCCAGAACAGTCAACAGCTAAAATGAAATTGGCTCAAACACTAGTGCTTTTCTTTTTAAATATTGTTCTTCCTTCCTTATGAGGATGGGAAATAATAGCATAAGTGAAACATTCTTGTAGTAAAAGAGCAGCTCCAGTCCCTTCCATGTTGCAGACCCTGTCCTGTGACTAAGGGATGCATTGATTGATGCTCAATACGATGCTTTTTGCACAGGCTAGCTTGAGCCTTCTGTGAAGGTTCCTAATGTGAGCTCAATATCACCTTCATATTTCTAAAGGACTTTATGTCATCTCCTAAGTACAAGCAGTAAAATAATGGAGAAAATAAATAAAGGGGGGAGGGAGGGGGGAAGAAAGAAAAGAGAAATATTTTTCTGTTGCACTTTTCTCTGGATTTGATAATGACATCAACCGTTAATTGGAAAAGGGCCTTTAATTGGAATTGGGCCTTTATCTGAAATATTCTGACAGTACAAAAAACCACTGGCTACTCTATTTTCTTTCTACACAGGGTCAACACTATGAAGAGGAAAAACGGGCTTTGAGCCATGAAATAATTGCACTCAATAATCACTTAATAGAAGCCAAGGTGACGATAGATAAGTTGTCAGAAGACAATGTAAGTATTTAATTATGTGACTGTGTTTATTTTGAGGTTATATTCAGAAAAAAAATTAGGTCTTGCATTTCCCATGAAATTATAGAATAATATTTTATGTTGGTATAAAATGTAACTTGTCCCCTCAACAGTTAAAATTTATGCTTGTTTGTTTGGTCCAATAATTTAGTAAATCCAGCTCTCCTTATGCTATGAGGCTGTGGTGAGACTTTTCATTGATATTTTTTTCCTTACATCTGGCCTGAAACTGACAAAATATATTCTAAGAAATGGCAATATTACCACATTGATTTTGCCATCAGTGCAGCAAACTGGTGCAAGCACGTGGTCAGAGCTGTTGCAGGGACAAGTGTGGAGTGAGGACTCATGGGAAGGATTTTAGGCACAGTGCAGAGCCCTGCATTTCCTGCAATTCTTTGATTTTTCGGTCTTTGCTCACCAAAAAGCCCAGCACAAGCAAACTCTGCTGGCAGAAGGCAGGACTGACCCAGCCTGGGCACTGAGACCACTCCTGCAGGGAGCAGGAGCAAGGCTTTCCCCAGCAACTGTTCATGTGTAAAACTGTACCTGTATCTGTACGGGACAAAACAGAAAACATCTCTGGCAATTGTCACCCTCCATCTCATTAAACACTCCTGAAAAATGGCGTGAGTAGTGCAGCTGGAAACAAGCTCATTAAATCCTTCCTGATACAAACCTACTAAGACAGCAAAGAGAGGAATATTGCAGGCATTTAGTTCATTATTGTGCCATTCCTTTCACATTTAATAAAAAATTCATCTACAGAAGACATGTTTCTGTTAGCACCTATTTTCCAGCATCTTATGTTCAATCTTCCCATATTTCACATGAACTCTTAATCATAGCTGGGAGCATTTGAGCTCATTAAAATGCCTGTTGATGTGAACTCTGCCTGTGCAATTAACAGCTTTCCAACAGAAAGAAAAAGTTCCAACTCTGGCCTCTCACCTTTATAGAAGTTGAATTGAAACAAGAGTTACTTCATAACTCTAACAGATTTAAATAATGGAGTGTGGTAAAAGTAATGGTCTACATCCAGGTTTTGGAAGCACAGGTATAGCTCCAGACTAATTCAGCTGGCATCAGTGGAGTTATTTTTGATTTAAAATAGAGGTGGAACAGAATTGCAGAACTCATCCTTTAAGTATGCATGCATTTATACTACTTCATGAACTCAGGTTTGAACCCACATGTGAAGTGTTTTCAGTATTCACAGTTTTACTCAGAGCACTAGAGTATGGTCCAGAGGCCTCGAATAACAGTATAACTTCTTCAGACTTGAGGTTGGTTCACAGACAAAGTTCTGCCCTTAAGAAAATTGCATGAAATTAAGTCAGGGGAGTTTTAGGTTGGATATCAGGAAAAGGTTCTTCACCCAGAGGGTGGCTGGTCTGGAACAGGGCAGTGGTCACAGCACCAAGCCTGACAGAGTTCAAGAAGTGTTTGGACAATGCTCTCAGGCACACGGTGTGACTCTTGAGGATGCTTCTGTGCAGGGCCAGGAGTTGGACTTAATGATCTTTGCGGGTCCCTTCCAGCTCAGGATAATCTATGATTTTGTGTAGTATCATTAATAAAAGTAAAGGTTATATTCCAAATTTTAAAATAAAGGACTACAAAACAAACCACTATTATACCTAATAAGTACGGAAGTGATAAACTGAAGAATCCTACATGGGTAGAATGTTTTTGTCACAGCAATATTTCTTTCTTCAATTATATTTCCCCTCTCTGTTCTGACAGAAATGAAAAATTATGCTTTTGATACAAAAACATATTTAAAACCGTGGAAAACACTTCTGGCATTAATTGCCAGTTATTGTTCTAGTTGTTACTAGATATGGCTGGTTTCCATTCAGGCAAACATTAAAGGAGACAAAGTCACTCCAGTCACATGGCTTGGCCCAGCAGGTTGAGAACAAAGTACACGTGGCACATGTAGCTCACATGTAATTTTTCTGTAGTAATTTTTAAAGCTGCTAAAAATAAAGCGCCAGAAATGCTTTTCGTACTCTCCATGACAACCACTGCACAGAAAGAGAGGCACACAGCTTTTGAAGAAAGGATTAGGTTCTGGGGAGAGATCATTTTTGTGTGCCTGGAAATGCCATATGGGACTCAGGGTACCTGTCTGTGCTATACACTGTGCAGAAATATCCATTGGGTTTAATGTATATGCAACATGTCAAAATCACATGCAACAGATTTTACTTCTAAATTGAATTCTTGGGTTCTTTGTCAGGAATGAAAATAGTGTGTCCTAATACAAAATTTAAGACTCACATAAATGAATGTCTCCCCAATACATTTGAGGCAGAAGGGGCATGTATAAAATCTCACAGAGAAAAAATATCACAAAACAAAATGTCTAAAGGTCCTTGAATATAAAGATGTATGAACTAATGTTCACAGGACAACTATCCCATTCTCTCAGACTCACAAGAACATCTTGTTGCATCTCTTACTACAGAATACCTTAAAATGGTATTTTAAAACAGAGGAATTAACTTTTTCACAGAAAATTTCTTTATCAGTTTTTAAGAGAATTAACAGAGCCATAAAAATTGGCATTCAATAAAATTATAGCATTAACATCAGAGAAAACCCAAATTATATCAGTATATCACACCTTTTGTCTATAAACACACACTAATTTTTACAGATTAATACAGCCCAATGCCCATAGCACTTTTATGCTTTGTATATCTCATCTCTGCCCAGCTGTAAAGTCAACTTCTAAAGTCAGCCTTGGTTTTAATACAACTAGATAAAGAAAAGGAAAACCAAAATACAACTCTTACCTTCAGGGAGCCAGAGATACTGGTTGAAGAATACAGTTACACAGTCATGTGTGATAAATTAAATTTAAGTGAAGGGCAAATCTGTGCTGAATATTCCCATTAAATAGGCTGTGGGAGCCATTTAATACAAAGATAGTATAAGTAGTTTGCTTAAATTCTCTCCTTCCTTGTGTGGAATTCTCACAGTAATTTCTTCCCTGGTGAAAATATTCTGTTCCACAGCATCAAACATTTGCAGTGAGATTTAATATATTTCTATAGCTGTATTCTGCAAAATATTAAAGGAGCCAGGAACCATCAAGAAATATCAAAAGGAGAAAGAGTCTCCATTTTTTTAAAAAAACAACACAATGTATATTTCTGTAATTAATTTCTCCCACAGTCTCATAAGATTATTTTAGCACTTTCTAAAATAGTATTTTAGTGCTGGTCTGAGTAATACCCAGTAAAAATTTTCTTTTTTCCTTGAAAGATCGTGAGTTTTTAGCCTTCACCATGCATGTCATCAGTATAAAATTCAGTTCTTAATGGTAAGTATCCATTTTCTGAAATGTAGATTACTGTTCTGTTGGAACAGGACTCAAAAGTTTATTCTTAGCAATTTTATCAGCACACACAGAGCAAAGGGTGAAATATCTCTGGATTCTACAAGAAACAACAAAGCATCCTAATTTGTTTATAAATTCAAGTATGCTCCAAATCTCCCTAAAGTGAATTTTGAAAAGATTGATCAGGCATGGGAGAAAGGCTGAAAGCCACAAGTGTTTTGCAAACTTTAAAGAGGTTTTTTTTTTTTGTTCTTTCTAGGAGCTCTACAGGAAGGACTGCAACTTAGCTGCTCAGCTTCTCCAGTGCAGCAAGAACTACGACAGGGCACATAAACTTTCAGAGGTAATGTGACCAAACTTGCTCAATGATGTAAATATTGTATGGAAAACAGGTTATTTTGCATGTATCAGTTTCAGAATTTGTTTGCCCATAAGGTTTTTATTGCTCCACACACACCCCTTTAAGCCACAGGAGGCCTCGTGCACCTGCTGGTGTTTGTGCAGGCAAGGGAGGTGCTGGCAAAATCCTAGCCCATGGTGGAACTTGAAGGCACTCTCTTTCCCCAAACCTCTCCTATCCAGTAGAATGGATAAAACAAAAGTTTTAGCAACGCTGAAGTGCTGTGAACTCCAGAATGAAAAACTCTGGGCAGGAGCAGCGGGGTGAGAGCAGGGAAATGACAAGTTACAGGCATCAGAGGTTCTGATATAATCAATTTTCCTCCTGAAGCTATTTTCCAGTCCAGCTAGTTTCCAAACCCAAATTTTAAAATGGATTGCCAGAACAAATATCTTTTTCTAAAGAAACCAGAGCTGAATGATTGATTTCCAAGGTGTAAACTTTAATTAATAATCCTCGCTTCCAAGGAAACGAGGCTTGAGAAATAGGCTTCTTAAAGGGGTGGTAAATATTATCTGAGTAAACATGACAGTCCTTTAGGGATCCAGACCCTGCACAAAGCAATAGCACCTTCCTCACATATCTTGCTTCAGTGAAGGTTACAGGGAATAGCCTTTCCTTCATTGGTCCCATCAGTTCAACATCCCCCCAAACGTCCTCTCTTGTGCAATTCTGCAATGGAATATTGCAAAATTGAATTTGGAATTCGTGCAAACCATCTTGAAGTCAGTAGATGTCTTCAGAGCACTGAACAACTCTGGTAAATAAAGATGGAGTGAGATTCTTCTGTCCAACAGGCAATTATTTTATGGAACAGAGACAGAACTTCCAAATTAACCATTATCTTGGTCCTGGCTTTTTTTTCCTGTTAACTAACTTCCCTTATCGAGGAATTATCATGACATTACTGACACTTGAAAGCACCCTACCTGTTCTAATTAGAACCTTAAAAGCATTTAATTGTTAATTTGCAGAGAACTATCCCAAATATAAGATCTCCCCACAATTTCCCAGATTGTCATACACTCAGTTAAACAGGCAGTCTCCACTCATAAGTACAAGCATTTATTAATTTAACAAGCGTGAATGTGCTGTCACAGCCAATAAATTCTTTACAAATGCAAATATTTCCTGATAAACTATTGTATGTTATCCAGAAACCTAAACTGTAGTACAATATAGTAATGTGATAGCAGTATAATTTTAGTAATTCCAGTTTCCAGTGCAATACCCACAAAATAATGTTATTTTTAATACATTTCATAATTTTAATACCGTATATAAAATAGATCAAACAGTGGCACTACACAACACTAAAATAAGAGCTGTCCCATACAACATTTTCACATTAAATTAACGGTATTTCTTTTCCTGATTTCTATGGCAATTTATGCCAGGCCTATTTTACAACCTGCTTATTCAATCTTTGTTGCATCTGTAGTTACTATGACTAATGTTGCTGTCTGCCAGCAGACTGGCAATATCATTTATTTCCAATGGAAGACATATGAGTTAATTAGCAACATAATGATTAATCAGAAATATCCTGGAAGGTTGTTGGTTGAAAATCACTCATCTTACTACAAATAACAAGAATGCCATTTCACTACATGCCATATTTTGAACACAGTGAGGTTTGGGGATTAAACCAGCTTTAAAAACTTCCCATTGAAGCTAAAAGAGGATCTCCATATCTTACAGAATGTGAGGTCATGACAAGGAGCAGGCACCTTAAATTTCCTTTGCCAAAAATAGAGAGGAGAACAACTACAGGTATTTGTAGTGTTCTCTCCTCTAGAGGAACAAATTTAAGGAAGAAGTGAGATTGCTAAGGTCATAAGGTTAACCACTGATTATTTTGTAAATCAGAGTTCAACCCAGCACTGAAGGGATAAATTCCCAAATGGCATAAATCAACACAAATATTAAAGGCGTTATCACAATCACAAACTCAAAACTTATTCCAAACATGGATTCTGATTTCCAGCAAGAAATACTGAGAGACAACCTCTCTCATATTGCTGTCTGATCATTGCTAGAGATCTGAAGAGAGCAAGGCAGAAAAGATTTGACAGGCAAACGAGCTTGGTGATACCTGAGTAGGCTTCACCAAGGAATGTCATCTCTCTCTCTTCTCGTCCACATAACAGAATGGCAGGTGAAAACACCATCCACAGCCCTGATCCTGACATTCTAAAAAAAACCTCTATATGATTTCTGATACATAACGGACTTATTGATTAATTCTGTCACAGGAATCAGAATGTGAATTCAGGTCTTAGTGCTTATTTCTGTCAGTGTGTTAGGACACGTTGAGGTTTATGTGGATGGTTGATCTGACAAGCAATGTCCAACTGAAGGGACAAGGAAGCCAGTTTGATCTGCTTCTTCCCAGCACAGGAAAAATCCTGTCACAGCAGCCAGAACCACTTCTGTAAGTGTCAGTCAGCTTTTCTGCATCTTGAAACTGCATTGTTTATCAAAGGTGATGCTGGAGGTCAGGAGCCAATTTGGCACAGGGTTATAAGCAAGATGAGCACAAGGAAAGGTGAAAGAACAGAATAGATCTGTTCTCTTCCTCCTTCCTCACCCCCACAGAGACCTCTGCACACCCACACACCAACTGCAAATCACACCCAAGCACGCAGTCTGGAAAGTGTTGCTGTAGGCTGTAATTCCTTACCTGCCTTTTTAAGATTGTTGTTTACTACATGCTTTATTTACATCAGTAAAATAAACTTGGAAGTGCTGGGTTAATGACTGGACTTGATGAGTGTAGAGGACTCTTCAGACCTGAGCAATTCTGTGAGCATTCCTGTACAACCTGAATTAATTTGGAAGGAAACATTTCAGTTTCACAATATTATTCGTGAGCAAATGCAGATGAAGATGTACAAATGTTAAGTAAACAAACAAAAGTCATTTGATTACATTTGTTTCCAGAAATTCACAAAGATTGTGGCCATTACATTAGCCAAAGAACCAGGTATGGTGAGCTATGTAATGTCATAAACAGCGCTCATCTGACACCTCTATTGACACGTACCCTTTTCTCCTTTCTCCTTGCCCTGTCTTTATGTTGCAGTTACCAACTGACTTCCAGGAAAGAGTTAGCATCCACCTGGAGAAACACGGGTGCAGCCTCTCTGTCCCCTTGTGTCACACTTCTTACGCCGATACCATACCCACTTGCGTCATTGCCAAAGTACTGGAAAAGCCAGACCCAAACAGCTTGTCCTCACACTTGTCCAGCCCATCTACGAGGGATCTCAATTTTCAGGACTCTGCTGGAAAAGTTGGACAAAGACCCCAGTACAAGTCTGACATCTACTGCAGTGACACGGCCCTTTACTGCCCCGAGGAGAGGAGGAGGGAGAGGCGGCAGAGCGTGGACACGCAAGTGAAGGACGTGGGGTTCCTGCGGTCCCAAAACTCCACAGACAGCACTGTCGAAGAAGATGGTTTCCACTCCAGCTTCTCCCACGAAGCCTTCCCAGAGTACATTACCTCTCTGCCAACCTCCAGCTCCTACTCCAGCTTCAGTGTCACATCTGAGGAGAAGGAGAACGCCCAAGCCAACACTCTGACAGCCTCCCAGCAAGCAATCTACATGAGCAACCGAGAGGAGCTGTTTGAAAGGAAGTCACCCGCGGGTTATGAGCATCAGGGAAGCCCCAGGTTTGCCAAGCCCAAGCCTGCACAGCACATGGAGCTTGCTGACGACAACGAGAACTCACCTACTTTTACCAGGACTCTGCCTCCATATGCAAATGAACCTTTTCATTTCTCAGCCATAACACCACAGCAGGCTTTAGCAAACCAGAAAATGAGGAATGAGTGCAGGAGCACTCACCTTTCAGAAGAAGACTTGCCGGGGCGATGGAGGCAGCTGAGTGTGGAGGACATTGGAGCATACTCCTACAGGAACGCTGGCAGGCTGTCACCCTGCAGTTTCTCAGAGCAGTACTACAGCAGCCCCATCAAGAAGGGGGACAGCCGAACAAGCCCCATCTACGCTAGTTACAAAGCAGACAGTTGCTCAGAGGGAGACGACATCTGCCAAAGCAGACTTGTGGATTCTTGCTTCCTGAGAACAGACAGTGGCCTGAACATTGACATCAGCACTAGCTGTAAACAGGACAAATTGCCCACTTACAAAACAAAAGAATCAAGAGACCAAAATAACGAAAGGATCACTGTCCAGTTATGCAGTAGCAAAAATATCGAAAATAGCCCAGTATTGAAAAGAGAATACGTAGACGTGAGCCCAAACAGCTCAGCAGAGTCACTCAATCAGAGTTCAGTGGAGGCTTCAGAAATCCACCAGTCTTCCATGGACCAAGGGGGCCATTCGGGCGTTCACAGCAAACAGCCGCAGTTTCAGCGGACTGGGAGCACTGGTCTGAGTCGGAAGGACAGCCTCACAAAAGCACAGTTATACGGAACCCTTCTGAACTAGGCATCTCCCCAAACGGCAATAAGACAGAGAACAAAAGGAAGAAAAGAGCATTTGGTACTTCTAGTGAACAATAAGGTTCTAGGAAACAGGATTATTATAAAATATATATTCATAACGGTACTATATGTTTAAAACAAAATCTCTTCAAAAACGTTATACAGCACTTTTCACTTGACATCCTTTCCACATGGGAGACTATCCCCTCCCCTCTTTTATAAATCTGAAATATTTTTATAAACAAAAATGTATTTATTAGACTATCCTAAGCTATTTGAGCAGAATTCTTTTCCCTTCAAGCAGGTTTCTTATTTATTTTTGTGCATGAGGCCATCTGTGCCTAAATTCTTGGAGGAAAAGGGTAAAATCATGATGGCAGTGACAAAAAATATAAACCCACCTGATAAAATACCATAAAATGTCATGTGAAATCCAGACAAACAAGAGTGGTGAATTTGAAGAAGTATATTTTTTAACAAGAATGGAATTGTATCTTAAGTTATTTCATACAGATGTATTTATGAGTGACTAATGTATGCACAAAGTGATACTAATATTTTGTTCTTTTAATCCACTGTGTTTCTGCTTTCCTATTTTTCCTTGTATACTACCTCAAAAGTAATTGAGGGTTTCTTTGTCACATTTTCTGTAGGCTTGCATTTATATTGTCTAAAATGCATGCAGTGTCATAATTAATACTGTATTTTGCATAACTTAATAAAAGACACCAGTGGATATATTTTGGGGTTGTTTTTCCCTTCATTCAAAAGAAGATGGAATTGCTCTGAGGGGCATCAGTCCAGCAAAAGTTAATGACTAAAGCTCCTGAACTCTATTGCTTCCTAAAGGAGCCTCTCTTTCTTCACAAACCCCAGAGAAAATTGGTTCACAGCCCACGGCCTCTGGGTGTGGGAGGATGACTTATCATCAGCCTGTTGAAAGTAAGCAAGGAAAAAAAACGTTTATCCACAGTCTTGAGTTCACTATACTGTGAACTCAAGTTCTGCATACTGAATGAAAACAGAAAATTACTAAAATACAGTGATGTAAGCTCCTCCTCTATTACTCACATACTTGACACAATCTTTTATGCCTTTAGGACTGTTACATTCCACAGCTGCCCCTTTTTCATATGTAGCTTGGTATTTCTAACAGTGATTTTTCTAAAGCCTAAGGAAAGTCTGGCTGTCTGTAGCCTTCTCTCCTGAGTCTGAGATGATGTATTTTTACCTGTACTTTTGGCATTTCCTCCGGAAATTTTTCAGTTACTCACCATTTCACTATTACGGAGTGTACAACTAGGACAGGAGGAAAAGGCAGAGAAGAAAAAACAAAAAGGAGAAGAAAAACTAAAGAAAAACAAAAAGGAGAGAAAGGAAAATCCTGTGGGTTTTCCTCCTAGCTTCAGTATTCCTGCTTGGTAAGAGGTGGAATACAGCAATAAATATTTAATAATTATTTTAAATCATGTTCACATATCCTAAACTTAAAATACTGACTCTTGACAGCTCATATATGGGGGAAGACCTTGCTTAGTGCAGTATGTGGTAGTAATCAGTGGGATCACTGTGGAAATATAAACCAGCTCCTTGTAAAGCTAAAATAATGATCTACTCAATAGGTATTAGGAAAATATACTTTTTCTGCTGATTCTCTAAAAGCAGTTACCTGGCAACTAACTATCAACCAGGACTACAGAACTGTTCATTTCCCACATAAGTATCTTCAATCATGGGGCCACAGACTCAATGCACTTGGCATGAATAACTCCCTTTGCTCTCCATTTCCTTCATGTATAATATAAAAATTTGAACATTATTGATGTGTGCTTGCTGTGCTCTTTGGAAGATTGGGCATCAAGTCCCTGCAGTTCCTCCAGGGGCTGTTGCAGCACCGTGGAGAATAATGGTAGCAAATAATATCACACAGGTAAGGCATGAGATAGCTCCAAAGTGGTGCTCATTTCAGTACAAAACTGTCACATGCCTTGTGATTTTATGCTCCCAAACTTGCTCACAGTGAGTGTGAGAGGTAGGGCAGGCTGCAAATAATTCCATGAAGTCAATAATAAACACATACAATGAGGTTTCCAAAGGGCAAGAGCTACTTACGGCAGGATGTGACCTGCAGTAAATTGACTTGGAGATCCAGAAGAGCTGTTATTTCCCCTTTGAAACACCAAGACAGAAAAAAGATGTGAAAAAAACTTACTGTTGACTCATTCAGGTATATAAAATTTAGACAATCCCTAAGGCAAGACATTAATTTCTCTGGTCAGTGAATATAAGGATTTGTATGAAAGAGGTGAAAATTAACTGTTATCTCACCTAAGAAAATATGTAAGTTATGGAACAGTAAATCGAGTCATTTATGAACTGGAACACAGTGTCAAACTAATCCTTTTATAATATTGTTCATTATTTGACCTGAATTGCTACTTTGGCAATTACACAAAATTACATTTCTTCTAGATATTATATCTCTGATTATTTAATATCCTGTTCTGTGCTATTCTTTCATACTACTGCAGTTTCAAAGTCTGCTCCTATGCTTCACTTAACTCTTTTTCTCAGTTTATGTGCACTAATACATAGATTAAACCCAGCCTTTTCAGCCAATTAGTACAGGGTTTTTTGTAAAATAGCCTATAACCTGTAACACTTTTCTGTAATGAATTCTGTTACAGAACAATATATTACCCTGTAATGAATTTCAACTGAATCAATCAAAATGGCTATAAAAATTCTTCAGCTTTAATGTGTTGGTCTAAATTTCTCCTTAATTACAAAAACTGATGGTAAGATTCCTAATTACCTATGAACATGAGAAAAAGCTTCCATAATTCACCAAAATTTTCTCAGATTTACAGATATATTATGGTTTAGTTTAATTTTAAAAAAAATAACTTTGAAAGATTATAATAAAGGATTTATTTCTGGGATGTTTGGGTTAATTTTGTCACAATAAGTTTAGATTTATTGAGACAACCACAGAGAGAGATCTGAAGCATAAGGACGGAATGATAATTGGTATTTTCAAAATAGTTTCAAATTTTTTTTTTTTTTTTTTTTTTTTTTTTTTTTTTTTTTTTTTTGTGGCAATGTCTTAATTTTTTGCTTGCCTTCAGTTTTCACAGCAAGAGGAAGTAATCCAGAAAATTCACTATGAGTTTTGGAGTATGTCTTTGGAGATACTGAAAACAGCCAACAGAGTTCTGCTGTGCCATCAGGCCAACCTATTTGTACAGATTTATAGCCACTGAGATTTTAGGAGGTTGATCCTTGTTATAAAGAGACAAAGGCAGAGTATAAGCCTGAACCCAGATAAAAGGGGTAGTAGATCTGTCTGCTACCACGTTCCTCAGAGCACTTTCCTTCTGTAGGACATTTCTGACAGAGAACAGCACCTGAAAGACCCTTCTTAGAAGAGCTGACTTCTCTTTTTCATTCAAGTAGATGTGGTTTGATAAACTCTACTCTTGTGTTCATTTAATGACAAGTGTCTCCAGAAAGCAAAACAACAGATATTCAGCCAAAGTGCCACAGACCCCTCCATGCCAGTGGCTGAGAATTTCCCATGAAGTGCCATTTCCCAGGGACATAAATGTTCAATTTTCTCTTAAGCATTATAGGAATGCCAAGGTGTCTCCATGCTGCCACAAAACCTCACTTTTCCAAATCAAATTTCATATGCAGGATTTGTAGGTAATTATGGCAGGAATTTTGATGTGATTAATTATTTCATTTGCCATGAGTAAGAAGAGAAAGGGCGAGTAAAAGAAGTGGCAAGTTCCCAACAGCGCAGTGAAGCAGAAGATGAAAAATGTCATTTTAATGATGAAAACCAAAAGCAGAATGAATGTGACACAGAACATTGATCAGGGGGAAACAAAGGGGGCTGAAAGAGATCAGAGTCAGGGATACTGAATCACATGTCAAAACAGACAAGAATACAAAAATGTAACTAGGGATATGGGTTATAATTCACCAGGAATAACAGGGCAAAACTCTTATGAAATCATGGAAAGAAAATGCATTTTTGAGATGTTTTCTCACTCCCAATTAATCTTTAAAAAAGGTGCAAAATCTCAATAATTATAAATAATGCAGGTCACTTCTGTTAAACTGTTTAGAAATCTATAAATAGCTAAAATATTTAAGTTTAAATCGTGGCAAGCCATAACACAGGTAATGTTCAACTCAACAGTTTCTAACTTCTTCACCCAAACCAGAAAATTAATCAAAATAATTCTTTGCCCTTCTAGCACTTTTAATTAAAAAAGAATTTTCACTCCATCATCTATCACAGAGCAAGATTACGTAGCTACTCAGCTACTCAGATTAATTTCCCCTTGTTTAATTTAAAAATATTAATTGACATACTTTGGACTTTCATATAAAATTCTTGTCCCCTGCTCATGTTGGCAACCTTGTAATCTTTACACATTATTGTTATATGTCTCCTTAAATACTGTTGAAATTGTGTAGTTGTTGTCCTCTCAGATTTTTCTCTTGGAAGACACTCCTTTCAGGATACTAACTGCTTCTTATTCCCTCCAAGGGCATCCTCCTCACCTTATTACTGCTGAACACCGTAACATTTTACTGTGAACAGTGAGCTGTTCCAGTAAAACAGTGAACAGTGAGCTGTACAAAAGTGCAGTTCAAGGAAAGGAGAGGATTGCACAGATTAGAGCAGCTTCTAATGACCCTACACACTGATCTGCATGCATCAAAACATGGCATGTTGTCTACATGGGCTTATATCAACATTACCAGAAGTTTTTCATTGTTCTCACAATCTTTCCTTCACGTCTTTGTAAACAAACTTCATCATTAAAAACAACTCTGGTGATTCAGCCATTCTTTAACAGTCTGTCATTCATTCCAGTGTCTCTCACATCATTTTCTCTTTAGTATTTTCTTTTCACTGTATTTTAGTAATTGAGAGGTTTTGTTTAGCTACAGTTAAAAAGAATAATACGAATATTCATGTAATGAAAGGTTTTGCTCCTTTTGTACCCCACAAGGGTACACACTGGCTTCATGTCCAAGCCACCAAGGTTTTGGAAGGCTGCTCCTCCAAGCCTCTGAGCTCTCTCCTCCCCATGCTGCAGAGAAGAATACTCTGCTTTCTGCCAGATGGGAGCTCCTTATAGATGTGCCAGCCCCATATCCCACACTTGAGGGGAGTGGTAAAGCCTCTCCTGTTGCAATACGACACGAAATGAACACATACACACACTGCAAATTCACTTCTCAAAAAGAAGAGAGCTTTATTTTGTGACCTCCTTATATATAGATTTCAAAAAGTGGCCAGGGATTGGAGGGTGAAGTCACCACGTCTCAAACCACACTGGTCAAACCAAGACTCCATCAATTTTCTCCTCCAGAAAGGAATGCAAAACAATCATTATTTACATGAAAGTGCATGAGAAACTCCATTACAAAAATGTAAACATCAGAAGGCTTAGAAAAGCTTTAGAAGATCAAGGTGACACCCCTCCCACTCCTCCTTGCTGAGGGAAGTATCATCCCTGCACAGTCACTCTATCCCAGAGTAGGGAGAACACCCTCATCTGCAAGGGCCAAAACAAGATGCATTGATACTAGATAAATTGTTGGAAAATATCCCTGATGGGAGTTAGGTGCCTCCTCAACAAAACACCCATCATTATAAATATACAGATATATATAATACTCTAACTGTGATTATTCAGAAAAATTCTAATTTTTGAAGTCGGCTCTAATGAATGAATCTTTAAATATATTCACCCATTTCAATTTTTCCTTTGCAGTTTATGAGTCAGAGCAGACATGCATGAGCTGCAAAGCCACAGCAGTATTTACTACACCCAGCCAAGCAATGACAGCTTTATGATTTAGAAGAGAAAAACCAGCAAGTACCAGAATAATTAAATTTGTAATGTCAATGTCAGCCAGCATCCTTTCCCATTCCAGGTTTTCACATATGACATTGAAAAACAGACCACAAGGAATAAAAGCATCCTAAGTACATAAGGGTTATAAATTTCAGCAGGCTCCCACTCAAGAGGTTTTTTGTTAAAGCAGAGCTTTTATTGTTACAGTAGAAATCCTCTTAATCTGGAGACCAGTTGTGTAGGGTGACAAGAGGAGGAAGACCTACACTGGGTGTCCAGATAGCACAGAACTCTCACCTCAAGAAGCCACTGTGCACCAACCTGAGGAATTGGGGACAAGAGCAGCACCACTTCTTACTGGTAAATTACGAGTATTGACTCTGCTGGGATTATTTTTGGCAAGAAGATAAATCCGGATTTATGTTCACTTGACTTAAATTTGTCAATTTATTTCAATGGACCTTCAGCACTTCAGTCTTTATCCTCCACAAATGAGGGAAATGCTCTTATCCCCAAAGCCCTGGGAGTTACACTAAGATGACATGCCTAATCCCAGAGAGATAGTAAGGAGTTAGCTATTTTAGTTTTAGCAGATTTTAATGCTCTTGGCCTTTTGCTTATGCTATAACTTGAGAAACAGACAAAGAATGAAAGCTCAAGTTCTTAAGATCAGCACAGGAACTGAATCATTGTTTTCTGATTCATCCCCACTTACCTGTGCTTTCAGAGTCCACAATAGACTGAAGGTGAGGAAGGAAAGCCCTGACATTGGAAGAAAGAAAATTCAAAAATTAACCTGTGCATCCAAACTATTAAAAGGCCAAATTATTTCTAAGGCAGTCATGTTTGTCTACAATAAAACTGGTTTTATTCCATATTTTGCCCAGAGAATACATACACTGCCAAAGAAAATATGCAACTGAGCTGAGAACTTTCATCTTGCTGTTTTGAACCAACTTGAATTTTCCTGACAAGCTGCAAGGATAGATAAGGGAATGGAGGTAGAGCAAGGATGATTGCTCTGTCAGCACAAAATGCAGTAAAACATTCCAGTTACAACATTTACTGTATTCCCATGATTTTTAGGATACATTATGAAAAAGTCTCAGGAAAAGGCTTTTAGAAACGGACCATTTTCATTCAATTTTTTTTTTACTTTTTCCCCACCTCTCTTTAAAGAGAAAAAGAAATCATGTTTTGCAAGCTGCAATGATATGAGGGTTTTTGCTAGAGCTGTCAGTCCTGCCTATAAAGACACTGCTTGTGTCAGTAGGGAAAAGCAATCCTGAAACTAAATAATTTTAACAGAATAACATTTGCTACTCAAGGAGAAATGGTCTAATTGGAAAGAATGTCAGTAAACAGCTCATTGCTGAGATTTCAGAGTCCAAAAAGCTGAGGTGTGGGAACACAACAAATCTGGTGAAGTCACGCTTTGTAAAGACCCCAAACAAGTACTTTATTTAAAATAGGTTTGGACTGCCTTTTACTTTTCTTTCATTCTCTATTGATGATGAAGATGAAATGCACTTTTTGGCACTGTAGATGACACCAATTAAACTTGATTTCTTGCTTCAGCTCATAACTCCACTTCTCTCTGACTTCTGAGACTACTTTTTGAGCTTTAAATTTCTACTTTGTTTAGAAAGAGTGGCTCCCACTCAAGCAACCTAACTTTCAACTCATGAAAATGCACACACAACTCCCAAGACCTACCAAATAAGTAATTTGTCCAACATTTGTATTTCATCCTTACAAAAAGTTAGGATAATTCTTCTCTTTTTATCATTTAGTCTTATGAAGGATGGATTGTCTCTTACTATTTGATTATAATGTACTTGACATGCATAGGCCATGCATACTGCATTACCTGCCTACCATTACCAAATATCATGTTTTTTATCCTTAGTATTTTTCCCCTTTTGGATATGAAATTAAAATTTCCTATTCACAGGTCAGTCCCTGGGCTACAATACCTCACCTCACACCTGTGTATACTGCATACAAAGAAATGAAGGGGACTATTTGAACTACCAATATTTGAAGAAAGGCCATTACCCTGGGCTCTCCCTTTCCCTTGCTAGGCCTTTCTCCTTGCAAATTTCTCAAACTGAAAGAGCGAAAGCCTCAGCATACAGTATTTGGAAATTACTACAGAATAGCTGGGCTCCACCTCATTTTTTCATAGACGCTGACACCAAATGTATCATATTTCTCAACACTCCGTAGTTTATATTTATACTTGCAAGCCAAAGCTATTTATCAATTCACACAAAAAACATCTTTTCAAAAAAGGGCACCACCCTGGCCACAAGCTTCCTTGGCACATCTGCAACTTCTTCCATTAGTGCTATCCACACTAGCTAGACATCGATACTTAGGAATTGCTTTGGATATTCTCCTGCTGAGTGGATAAAGCTTCACACAGCTGTCAAAAGAAATAGCTCTTACTGGAGAAAAATAACCCAAGCAAACAACAAAACAGGGAAGACTTCAAAGAAGCAGGACTGTTTAGAGAGCCCATTGGACTGGACTGATGCAGTGCTAAGCAGGTGATAACAAAGTACCCCCCATCTGAGAAAAGGCTTTCCACTTCATTGCAGAGCACACTTACTCTCTGCAGGAGCTGCAAAACTGGCAAGATCCTGGGAGAAGCCTCATGACTGCTAGCAGACTCTTTCTCAGTTATGAGAAAAAGTCTCTTTCTCAGCCACCCTTTCAGAAGCTGGTGACAGTCAGATTTTGATCCCATTTGAACCAGCACAAGTCTTGGATGATGCCTTCAAGGCTCTCAATTGCTGTACAGATGCTGTAGTAATAGTTGTATCCACACAGCAAGATCCACATCGTGATGGAGACTCCATGAGCTGTCTGGGCAGGTTTTGAAATTTGTGGCATGCATAGATCAAGGGACAGCTGTGAATATTTGATGGGGGTGGGAGGAGGTAAAAAAGTAAGGCAAGAGCATGAGAGACAGAGACAGACAGACAGACAGAGACAGAGAGAAAGGCATGTCTCCATTTCATGTCTTGGAGTACACAATCCTAGCCTAGCATTGCACAGCAACAAACAATAGAATGAAGTCAGACCCATCAGAAAATAAGGGAGAAACAGCAACCAAACCTGGGAACCTTCCAGGGCCTCAGGATCAAGGTTACAGTTATCTTTCCATTATTATTGCTGAGTCTGATTCCAGTTGTCCAAGAAATAGAGACTGGAAATCAGGAGAGGATTCTGTTTTCCTGTGGGCTGACAGGGCAGACCTGAGAAAATCATGGTGTCCCCTGATGTTGCAGAACCACATCTGCAGAGCAGACACCACGGCAGCAGCTCCTCAAAAATGTACAACAGTGATGAAAAAATCTTATAGCATAACTTGACTTACCTGTCAAAATTTTTCCTATTTAATGGCAGTGTCAGAGCAAGGCTTCTCCCTCATTGTGCTGGCTGAATTAATCAATTTTTCTCTGCTCCAGCCCTACGTGTGTCAGGCAGGAGCTACCCACTGCATTCAAATGTTATGGTTTTGACATTCATCAGCATTTTCTCTCCTTCCTGAGCACTAGTGAAAGTTTTCATGCCACAGTTTATTTACAGTACATTCAATTCATGCCTCTAGCCATTCTAGAGACTTCCCACACACCAAGTCTTATAAAGGCTTTAGGGCTCATTTTAAACCTACTGAAGACACACAGACTGTGCTCTCTGGCTATGAAACGTCACATTTAATTGCCTTACACATTTGAATCATATTAAAATTATTCAAGAATTTAGACAAATTAGAATACAAACTGTAGATAAACTACTGATCTTGATCCTTATCAGCATAACCCTCCCAGCAGCTACAGCAACCTGTTCTGAATTCTATTTAACAAATGATTTTCCATTGGACTGCTATGTTGGGATTGTTTACCTAGAAAAACAGCAGAGATTTTTACTGGGCCAGTCATTTTTCTTTGCACGTCTACCCACATCTTTAATAGGAGGAAGATATTTTCCACCATATAGCTCGTAAATGTATATGTATTATTCCCAATACTTATATTATACACATACATTATTATATAATTACATTATGAGAATTTAATTTCGATTGAAATTATTTTATTAGCAATTTAGATGAGTTCCAATCCTGCAGCAAGAGAATTTGGTCTGAAACCTGAGAGATGAATTGGCTGTATTATAAAAGCAAGGTATACACCTCTTACCCCAGGTGCAGAAGAGATATTGAATTCAGACTGGTAACCGACAAAAGCCCAATTAAAGACCAAAAATAATCAGTACAGAAAATTGTACAATAGCATTTCAGTGGGAAACAAATGTCTGTTAAGCAGTGTAAATCCTTGAAAGATGAAGAACTGGTTCCCCTGGCTGTTGCTCTCTTTGTAGGAGGCACTCCTGCCTCAGACAGATGCAGCCCACAGCAGAGATGTCTCTGTCAGGCTGACATCTGATGTGTTTGGCCTCCTAGAATACGAGATCTGCTTATTATTTTCCTCTTCATAACAGAGGTTCAAGGCAACCTAGTATCTCTCTTTTATTTATTGCAGTGTTCAAAACACTTCCTAAAACCAGTACTGCAATACAAAAGAGTATAGCAGTTTGCTTTCCTTCTCTAAATAGCACTGTTTTTTTCTGCTTCCCAGGTTTTCTGCAGAGGGACAGTTTTGCACAGGTTCAGATGAATCTTGGATAAAGTTGTGCAGATAAACCTCACCCTGTGCCTTGGGACCATGTAGACCACACAAATAGTGGGATGTCCTGCTTTCAGCACAAGAGACAGAGGCCTGTTAAAGTGCATCCAGAGGACAACCACGAAGACTCTCTATGGAACTGGAGCCCCTGAGGAAAGGTTGAGAAAACAGGAGATTGGAGCAGATTGGACTGTTCCGATTGGAGAAGAGAAGACTCCATGGAGATTTGTGTGATCCTCCAGTACTTCCAGGAGTCTTATAAAAGAAAGAGAGAACAACATTTTACACAGTGATAGCACAAGAAGGAACAAGAGTTTTAAACTGAAAGAAGAGAGGTTTATATTAGGCATTAGGAAGAAATTCTTTACTTGAGGCTGAGGGTGGTGAGGCACAGCAAGAGTTTGCCCAAACACGCTATGGATGCCCCATCCCTGGAAGTGTTCAAGGTCAGGTTGTATGGGGCCTTGAGTAACCTGGTCTAGTGGAAGGTGCCCCTGCTCAAGGCAGGGAGGTTGGAACTGGATGGGCTTTAAGGATCCTTCCAACCCAAACCATTCTGTGATTCTCCAAAGCATTGTAAGAACAATTTCCAAAGTAAGCTTGGGAAATCCCATGCAAATCCCATGCAATCCCATGAAAGATACTTTCAATTACAAACACCTGTGGCCAGCCCAGTGGAGGGCCTCCCCTGCAGCCATCACAAGGGTATTTCAGCTGCCTAATGATGCAGGAGCAGACTGAGCACTCAAACTTTCACCTGTCAGCCTCCTCTGGTTCCTGCTCCCCTCTGCACAATGGTGAAGAGCCCTGTGAGAGCTGTCCAGGCACAATAGATTGTTCAAACAGAGCTGGCTCTGTTGTTAAGAGGACACTGCTCTAGCCTGCAGCCTTCTAGCACATGGGATCTGAAACAAAACCCCACATCTGGGAAGCTACAGAGAGCTAAAGAGCAAACGCATTACGCTTTTCTCACCCTGACACCTCCTGTGAAGTGATATTCTCTGAGCAAAACTTCAGCACCTCTTATTCTATAACCAATCCAACAAAAAATCCACATTTTTTTATCTTTATGGTGTGTTACAGGGATAAAGCAGAAGAGATTCAAGCCTACCACCTCCATCCTAGATGCACCAATAGGCCACAGAGGTATTAAAGAGAAACCAAGCTTTATCATCTCACTGATTGCACATGCCATAACACTAGAAAATGTTCCTAAAAAGCTGCCTGGATGACAGGCTGTTTTCTGAAAAGTTAGGCATCACACCTATATGAACATGAAAGAATGTGTTTCACATATGCCTTCTTCACAAAGCAGCATCATGTTATTTGTTTGATGGGAGATGGCATTCCAAACAGAGGGATCAGTGATCCTGCTCTTGTGTTGATATGCACTTAACAATGTTCCAGCCACAAAACTTCCACCACACTTCAGCCTGTTCTCTACAGATCAGAAAAATCTGACAGCTGAAAGTTTCCCAGCTTCAACCTTCATGTGGTTGTGCCCATGAAGGGAAAGGTGCATCACGGGCATTCAAAGATGTCCTGAGTCATTGTCCTGAAGAGTAATTCAGGAATGACAGAGAAATAGAACCAGCAGAGGGTAAAAAAAGCCAGGCATACATGAGGCAATTTAATACAATTCTTGAGATGTGTTGCAAAAGTTATATTTAAAAGCAGAAAGAAGAGGTTAGTGCAGGATGTTGCAAGGGTTAGACCTGCACAGTGATGTTCTGTGGAAGCCTTTATTGGAATTCCTGCACTCTTACAGTGACTTCATGGACAGAACTCTGTCCCACATGAATATAAAAATAAATCACCCAGATAATGTCGTTACACTTCAAATACACTTCATCATCATGAATTTTTCTCCCAGAGATTCAGAGTAGTACTTGCTCTAAAGGGAATTATTGTAGAATTTGAAATGTAAGCATTCAGAGAGCAAATTAATGTCTAATTATAAATGTTAAAAATAAAAACAGAGCTATTAATTTCAGGAGCAAATGATGAGTCCTTATGTTATAAAAAAAATAACATCCCTCTAGAAAATATCTGAAGAGTCCATTGATATTTTTTCTGTAATTTACTCAACTTACTGCCAAAATTTTCCTCTGATAAGTTCTCTCATGAAACGTTTTTCTATTTGCTTATTCAGTTGTCACCTTTCAAGAAGATCTCAGGTTCAGGAATAATTAATGCAAAACTAAATGTGAGTTTATTAAACTAGAGGAGTTTGGTGAAAAGCTAAGTACAGCTGGGCTTCCTAACTCAAATTAAAATGGTACCATCAGATCTCAGGGAGATTATGAAGAATACAATTTCTCTGAAATTACTCCCTTGACAGATACCTAAGTAAAAGGCAGTTTAAAACACAATGAAAAAGTCATTATCCTCATTTTTAGGACTGCAGATCCCAAGGGAATGCTTAAGCAACCTTTAAAATATATGGAAAATGGGAGGGTAGAGAATAGGAGGAAGAAAGGAGGCTCAGGACTCCGTTACACATTCCTGAAACAACATAATGTTAAGAGCAAAGCAAACTCTGTAGTGCCAAGGCCCAAACAGACTCATTCCACCAGGAAAGTAGGAGTTTTCATTTGGTGGAACAAATGGCTCATTTGGCTCAAGTCCAGGAGCCAGTTCACATGTCAAGTATTACACAGAATCATAGAGTCACAGAATATTCTGAGTTGGAAGTTGGTGATCACAATCACCAAGTCCAGCTCTTGGCCTGAGAGCATTGTCCAGGACACTCCTGGAACTCTGTCAGGCTTGGTGCTGTGACATTTCCCTGGGGAGTCTGTTCCAGTGCTGCACCACCCTCTGGGTGATAAACCTTTTCCTGATATCTAAACTAAGCTTCCCCTGACTCATTTCTATGAGCACATCCAAATTTGAACATAGGATTTTGAATTAAAGTATTGACTCAGAAGAGTTGACCAAAATTCAAGCATTTAAGACCAGGTCCAGGCAACACTTTTCTTTTGTAAGAAAAGGGCACATTTTCTGTTACTCCAGTGGATTTAGTTCAATTGCACCAAAGACAGCATTCAACTTATTATAAGCAACTGGAAAAGTAAGAGGAGAAATTTCTTACTCCCTCAGAGAAACCTCGTCAGACTTGCAAACCTCCCTCTCTGAAGAGCATTCAAAATGCACCAAATAAAAATCCCCAAAGATGCATAATTAATGTGGTAGTTCAGCTATTATGTTGAAAAACAAGGAAAACATTGTATACATCATTAATAAAAAGATTATTTAAAATTGCACTTCTGAAGCAGAGACCAGAGGTCCAAGTGTAAATTATACCAGATTCTGGAGTCCCAAAAGCATTGCCTTTATTTTAATAATGACACGTTATCTCCACTGCCTTCTCTGTAAAGCTCTCAAAATGCCAATTATCCAAGGAAGTACACAGCTCCTCAGGTGAATTTTGCAATTCACCTGTCGCTGAAGCAGCTGTGACCAGACAGCTACAGCAGTGCCAGAGGTACTAACTGAACACCAAAGTGCTGAGAGGTTGTCCTGCAAGCACAGCCACAAATTACAGCCAATTTATGCTGGTTTTTATAAATAAGTGCAGTACAGGCCAAAGAAAAGCTCTTGGCTGTGGCTAGCATGGCAATGCAGCCTGAGCAAGTTACACAGCTGAGAGGCAGGTTTATCAGCTACAGGCTGACCAGGCTTCACAGCTCTGGCAAGGTCACAGGATGAATGCAGCAAGATTTCCCCATCTGAAATGGACCATGAAGTTACCCCTAGATGGCAACAGGAGATTTTGACAAGTGGAAGCTCTGCCCAAGTCACCCCACAGCCCAGCCAGAGTGCTGCCCAGAGAAGAAAAAAGATGAGATTTTGGATATGATTAAGATTTCACTTCATGGCCTTTGCCCAGATACTGAGGTTATGTATCTGGTCAAAACATTACCTGTTTAAGGTTGCAAAAAAGAAAAATTAGTTCATGATATGCCTACAGTTCATAGATTGCTTGTTTCATATTAATGGTACAATAAACATATTTATTTTAGCACTAAAAGCAGTATATTATTTGAACTGATGTCTGCATTTCAAGTAGTGGCATGCATTAAAACAAATAGTAAAGATGTACAAACTAACCATCCAGAGGTAATGGTATAGGTAGTAGATCTTTTATTCTGATTTATAAGAAACTCTTTTTAAAAACAAGAACTTGCTTTAGCAAGGATTAAAAAAACAAGGGAATTAACCAAAATATTTCATTTGCTTTATTTTATATATATGTAAATTATAACATATGTGCAAGCTATGACATTCTTTACCTCATATTCAACTTAAATAATTTCCTATGGACCATGAGGTGGAAGAGCTCTGGAATTTACTTACAACTCTTAGTAGCAAGCCAACAAAGGAGGTGGTCATGCACTAAAACATAAAAATAACATAGTTCATAATGAAGATCTATCTAAATTATATTCAGAGGCAATTCTTTGCCACTTGTTATAAACAAGTGCTATTAAGCTGAACATAAGGAAATTGATTTCTCAATGTGAGCAGGTTCATACCAGAAAAGCTACACTTAAGCACAAGTTGTTACATAAGCTGCTCTTCTAAGCATGTACTTCAAACAATTTCTCAGTAGAAATCTTCCTCAGAATGATACCTGAGTTTTGCTGCCCTGCTGATGGAAATTGGAGACAAATGGATCTAGCTGAAACTGTCTGGACCATAACTTCAGGCACTTCCAACCTTCTCCAAAGCCTTTCTGGAAAAGTTTTTAGATTGATTTTAAAAGTCACTTATGCAAAATCATGAAAATGTAGTGAGAATTAACTTTGGATGAAACTTTATCATTTCTGTGCAGCACCTAGGTACTTCCTGGTAAGCTTCTAAATAGGCTTGTGTAGGATATCCAGGGACAGGGAGGTGAATAAGCTGAGTTCCATTAAACCTCCACCTAAATCCAGTACAGGGAGTCCTATTCCCTTCCAGAGACTCACCATCCCCATCCTATGCTAGGCTGCTCTGTCCCAGCTGGGAGTCATTCTGCAAACATGGCAGGATTCATCAAGCTCTGGGGCAGGACCAGCTCATCTTACTGCCACTGGAGATTAAGCAGCTCTAAAAAAATTGCTTTTTTTGTCCCTCATAAACTACCTCCCTGCATTTCAATTCTTTGAAGCGTAAAAACATCAGACTATGGCCACTCTGCACAGAGAGGTGAGTCATGAAGAGAGCAGTGAGAAATTTATCGAAGCGGAAAACACCAAAGACTCTTTGAAGCTCCTGAGGCTACATTCACATTTGCAAGTAGTATGGCCCTACAGGAGTAAATGTGTAGTTTTTCTCACTTCTGAAATCACAGTATCTAACCTACAAGCATCTGGGGGAGTAGGGGATACTCTGAACTATCCCCAGCCTAGTCCCACCAGCTGGGAGCCATTAAATATGTTCTTAGAGCACATCTCATTTAAATTCTTCTGAGGGCAGCACAGTTTGGGCACTCTGTAAACTAAAGCACTGTAAGTTGCAATAACTCTGAGGGTTGGTGGGTGAGGTTTCTTTGCTATTTTTTTCCACAAAAGTGCACCCCTGGCAAGGTAAACCTTGTAGGAACTGATATAGTAAAAAGGATCTGCAAGACACTAAATAGTAATCAAAGGTAGAAAGAGAAGCAGACAGAGGAGAGGCAAAGAAAAGGGGAGACTCTCCAAAAGTAGTAAGTCTCATTAAAACTGGAAAACAGGCAAGAATGGAGTGCAGAGTGCTCTGGGATTTCTACCTGCCTTTCTAATGACAGCTGGAATGAAAACCTGAAAGTCTCAAGTCAGGGCACAGTTAAAAAAATAAATAAATAAATAAAAAGAAGATGAATGTAGTGCAAGCACATAGACTGTTATACCTTTAAAAGCAGAAGACAAGGTGCTGAGACAAGGACAAAAAAAAGGAAAATTAAATGGTATGGATGCAAACAGTGACTAGGAGAAGCTAGGATTAAGAGAACAAGATCAAGGAGAAGAGCAAATATTTTCAGTTGAATGTAGGCCAAACCCTTATGTAAGGATAATGGGTAATTTGGGATCCCACAGTTTTTTGATGTGCCTGTTTTGTTCTGTTCTGCCATAGTATTGTATCTTTACATTTGCCTGTCCCCTACAGAAAGAGTAATCCCATTGTAATGCCATACCTTATTTTCATGAGGAAGCCAATAGCTGAAATATAGTGACTCACCAAAAGTATTTCAGCTGAGTGAACACAATGATTCTAATAACTGTCTGCTAATTAGCAGGTTTTTGAGATAAAGACAGTTGAATAGCTTGCATCCTCTGACAACCCAAATTAATAATGCTCCAGTAGCAAATAATAAAGTGGTAGGGACTGGCATTATTACTTCTTGGTACAGTACCAAATAGATTAAAATTAATCTGGCTTGTTTATCTACACAATCTAGACAATTTCAAAATGCTGGAAAACTCTGCCTTGGCTGTAACATATGATGCCCTAGAGACCGCTATATAAAACTAAAAGAATTTCTCCTAAAGCAAGATGCAAAAAATTTATACATAACATTTTATGAATAATATTAATTTTAACCAACAATTCATTACATTCTAAAAGCTTCATCTGACCATAATAATCCTTGTTTGCAGCCCAAACAGTATTTGGTAATTGCAGAGTGATGGAATAGCATGGATATTTTTTGATTACAGTTCATTACATAAAATAACAAGGAAGAATTTGTGTTTGAATCATAATGCAAACTTAATTGGCACAACTCGTCTAAAATGTTTTCAATGACTAAATTTCAGTCTGTGTCTTAATCAGTTTTATCTCAGAAAGAGATTTTAACAAGATAATGCCGTGAAAATAATTTCATTGCATTATAAAACCTCTGACTGGATCTTCTAAGTAATTAAACAACACAAATGCAATTCTAACTTCAATATTCTTTAAAATTATACAGTTTCAAGTTTCTTTTATTTTTACTACTAACTTAAATAAAACTTAAGCTTTTCCCTCTCTCTCCACCCCTCAAATACTCTATAATTTATACCTGATAATTTCAGGAGGGATAAATTCTAGACCACAAGTAAAGCTTAAGAAACAACATGGGTAATGGTACAAAATGCAGTTACTTTTCTCAGCAATGATTTCCAGAGACTGGTCTCTCAGGACTTTCCCTCTATCCAGACATGCTCCTGCTGAGGCTTAGTGTGCTGAGAGCTCACTCAAATACAAGGAAGTGTTCACACAAGCTGAGGCTTCATCCAAGAAGGCATTTCTACCATGAGCTCACATTTATTTCAGAAGCCTTTCTTAAGGCTGTACTTAGCAAAATAACAGATAATCTCCTATGGAGATAGATACCAGGTTGTAACAAGAACAATTACAGTGTTGCCCATCATTCATATAAGAAACACCTGGCTGCCCAAAGTTTTAAGGTGGTAACAGTAAACTTTGAATTAAAACACCAGAAGGGAAGAACACAGAGCACCCCCTCTCCCCTTGGAAAATGCTGTGCAGTTGGGATTTAGCCTGCCTAGCAACATGCAAGGGCTACCTCACTTCCAGCTGTCCTCCTTCTATGAGGACCCCAGAGCTTGAATTAGGAGACACTCAAAACGACTGAGTAATTTTCTATTTAAAGGTACAGCTGGCTTGTATGTTAGAGGCACAGTGAAGAAAAATGCAAACTTTAGGCTTCTGTTGAACAGCTCATTGCTAAACAAGGATGCAAGAAATAAAGGACATCCTAGGAAACAAAGGAAAAGTTGCTTTTTCATTGCAAGACTCACTTAAATATGATGCCCTATGTTAAACCTGTCATAGCTGTTGTTAAGGTAATTAAAACCATATAGCCACAATATCTTGGTCCAGATATTCAAACAATATTACTGGACCCACAGTCTTGGTATAGGCTTATTTCTTACTACAGGCAATAAGGAACATAAACTACAAACCAATGGAGTACATTATGCTCATTAATTAATTAAAATCTGCTGTTTGCAAGGGTGTTCTGAAAATCTTTCTCTGAAAAAGCTTTTTTTACTGAGCATGCAAAAACACGTGGATAGAAACCCCTTGCATTTGTGCCAAGATGAAAAATCAGAAGAATAAAAAGATGCTACAGAGGAAAATTTGCTATAATACATGGTTCCTGGATTCCATTACAGAGATCATTTACTCAGCATAATTATCATGTGTATGTTAAAACATTTTTACAGACTAACCAGACCAAAAACAAGACAAGTTTACAGCACTCACTACAAGATAATACATGTTTATATGGAGTCATAATTAGGCATATATATGGTTTATGTGATGCACAGACATACTATTTTTCATGCATATACACACACATGAACATAAAAGTTTCTAGAACCAAGTAACACAATTGCAGGGAACACAAATTTAAAGTACAATTACAAACCATCTCTATATATGTAAATACATAGTAATGGCCTAAGGAACTTTATATTTGCTGAAAAACCCAGCTCCTGTTTGAGTGCCAAAGAACCTCCCCTGCACTGAACAGCACGATGATAATTTTCTGTGTCTAAGCAACATCAAGAACTATGGACAAATGCATATGTGTTTGCAATAAATTAGAGTAACATGTTAATTGTTTTCACCACCATGCATCAATTCAATTATAGGCTTGTGTACTAACTTGTCAAGAGTAATAGAAGTAAAGTAGTAAACAGAGATAGCATGTATTAAAAAAAATTTATTTTTTCTTTAAAAATATTTATACATAGTTTAATTTTGGTTTTATGCAGTCATAAAAGTAAGTTTAAAACTCAACTGTAAACATTAGGATTTCAAAAACACAAGTGCATTGATTTCAAAATTAGGTTCAAGCTATCTCTCACATCTTTCCCTGGAACTCTCAGAAGGCATTTTACAGTAAGCTGAGCTGATAATAAACTATCCATTATCAGAAGAAGCAGTCCCACCTGCTCTGTGACCTTCACCCTTCTTGTGTATAGAAGCTGTTTTGCCTTGAACTACAGTATTGCTTCTCTAACCCTCCAGGTCAGGGAGCTACACTTGTTCAAAAAAGTGCAAAAAATAAATCTCAGGAAGACGGAATAGATATTAACTGAGCTGAACTTCATCCTTTGTTAAATAGTATGTCCTCAAGTTTTGGTGAGGACAAGAAGAAACAGTCTCATATTGTGACAGAGGAGGTTTAGATTGGAAAATAGAAAAAACTTCTTCAGCCAAAGGGTTGTCAGGCATTGGAACAGGCTGCCCAGGGAAGTGGTGGAATCAACACCCTTGGAAGCGTTTAAAAGATTTGCAGATGTGACAATATGGAACATGGTTTAGTGGTGGACTTGGCTGTACTGGGTTGAAGCTTGGACTCAATAATTTAAAGGTCTTTTCCAAACTAAATGATTCTATGATTCTATGATAAACCCTGGTCTAAGGAAGCTGCATTGAAAAGATGCATAAAAAGAGCAATAATTTTCTTAAATTTAGGTGCATAGTCAAAGCAGAATGGATGAGCACCAGCAGATTGACACAAAAGGGTTAAAAATTTGTCTGCAGGGTTGAGGGAGATAGTAGGACCATTCTTTGCTAAACAGCTAACCACAAAACCATCTTAACTGCATTATGAAAGCATAAACATAGAGGTCATAGAAGAAAAGACAACAGTCTCTTGCTTACAACACACCCAAGAGAATTTCACATTCCATACTCTGGCTTGATTCCTAAGCTTTTGACAGACTAACAGGAGGGAGACATCCTAAAAAGTAACTCTGTTATTGCCAGATCTTGATTTCTCCAGCCCAGTCACATGTTGCAAGGAGCGATGGCAAGACTGGGTGAAATATTGCACTCACACAAGCTTCTTTATGAGCAGACAAAGTGCGAATAATCCTTGAAGTATGATAGTTATAGAAAAACACTTTGCCATCTGAACTTCCTGTCACCAAAAGTGTTCCATCTGGAGAAAATTCACAGCCCACTGCAAATCCTTCCACCTGTGAAAAACAATAACAGAGTAACTCTTGATGCTGATTAGAAAATTTTATTGTGGCATACTGAAAATTAATATAGTACAAAACCCACATATCTTTAAATAAATATACACTAAAGATTTCTCCAGGTCTTAATAAAGACATAGCTATATCAAAAACTTATTTAATCAAGCCATTAAGCATTCATAAAGTCTTCTAATACCTATTTTCTTAAGAGTGCATATGATTCAAAATAGACTGGTAAATGAAGCCAATTAATATCTATCACTGATTAATAATAAAACACTATTAGCAGACATATTAAAAAGCAGAGGTGCTTTGCTATCTATCTTCCTTTTAAACCTGGATACTGAGTTCCTGGTGGGGAAGGATACCTTGTGTCCTTCGTATCTTTTCTTTTTGTTGATTCGGTAGGGTCGCTGGGCAGAAAACAAAGCCATGTAGTTCCCGTTGGTCTGAGCAACAAACACGGACTCCTTTGGGTGCAGAGTCAGACTTGGGCAAGTGTAACGCTCCTGAAAATGATTTTAAAGGAAGTTTTGTTGTATCAAACAGAAGGTTAGTTCAGATGATTCAAGTTATCTCTTGACATATTTGAGAACCCATGAAGGACAAGGTAAGGACAAGTCATCTCCATATATAGATTATATAAATATACTTAACTCACTAGAGACCACTGGAAGTCTTACATCAGGACAAATGCTAAAACCTCTACCCTGTTTTCCTAGATATTGACCAAAATTCCCTGTTGTATTCCCTTTAGGAATGTTTTTCCCCCAAAACCCCTCCCCCAGAAGCTGTAACCTGGCCTGGGTTACCTGCCCCCTGGTCTCCTGACCTATATTCATCGGACAGGTCACCTGACCCCGACCCCAAAGGTGATAAAAACCCCTCTCTCCCCATGTGAGCTCTCTCTCGCCTCCGGATTCTCTTCAAGGAATAAAGGCCTTGGAATACATCCTGGGGTAAGGGGGCCTCTTTTGTAACTCTCTCTACCCTATTCTGTAATTCCCTTTTCCAATACTCCCCCTAAATCTGGGCTGGCAGCTTGTGGGGGGGGTAAAGGGACAGGAGAATCTACAATTCCCTATCTCTCTGAGCCATAATTATACTGCAGAACAGCTGCAGAAAGGTGACTGCAACCTGATGTTTCTCCATCATAATCTTCCTGCACAAGGAAACACAAAATTTGAATGTGAAAGTGCATCTTCTTCTCCCATATCCCTTCCTCTACAGCTATACTGTGCTTTTCATGCTACTTTGTACAGTTCTCAAATCCTCCGTCCTTCCAGTTCTGGCCAGACTGACAGGAACAGAAAACATCTGATTGAAACAGACACCTTTCCCCATCCCACTCTTACATAAAAAAGAAGAAGAAGGAAAAAAAAGGATCATTATTAGCCTCCTTATGACAGTGATGTGGGCTGCTGCTGGCTGAAAACTCATAAATATCTGCAGTAATTAGTAAGACTTGGCTTTACTGTACTTTCAAAACTCTGCATGGTGACTCCCTCAGAAATCAACTGCTCTCACAAGACTTCCACCAGGTCCAAACATCTTCTGGTTTTAGCCTACCCTAAAGACAAAGTACTGAGTTTTGATGCCATGAGAGCTTTGGCTTTAGGCCCTATCTGCATGTGAAGAACACCAGGATGACAGTGACCACTGGACACCACAGGCTGTGTGGTAGAGTGGAAAGAACATCAGATTGGTTTTGTGAGATTTGGAAGTGAAGAACTGGGAAGGAAGTTCCAGGTACTGTAAAGATTTGGTACAGTGTAACTGTTTGTTTCTGCAGAAAAAATGGGTCTGGAAGTATGGGACCAGAAAGCACAACACACTCTGAAGGAGCACATAGCTGTCATGCTGGGAATGTTGTAGTAATGGATTCTTTTAGAGCTGTTAACTATTCATTTGTGAATGCAGATAAGCAATAGATCAAGTCCTGTTGGGATCTAATCTGTTTGGAGAGCTGAGGGGTTCACTCCTATCTCAAAGGTTTCAAAGGAGAAATTCAGAAAAGTGAAGCAAGGTTTGCAAAGGCATCACCAGATTTTGTTTATTCACAGTGCAGAAAAGTGGGGGGGGAGATGCTGTAGTCATGTTTGTTTGTTACTCGATGCTGAACCTTTCTGGTCTGTAATTTACATATTCACAGTTACTTCTTTTTTTTTCCTTTCCTACTGTCTATCCAAGGTACTGGTACCCAGTATTGTACAAAGACACAATTCTGGAAATTGAACAAAAAGCAATCCCATTAAACCTTCAACTATGTTGTCAGCAGAGTACTGCTCATTTCAGCCAAAAAGCATCTAAATACAATCCAATCATATTATATTACATAGGATATTAGACTTGGGTTTTCAAAACAGACCCAGAGAGTTGAAATTTTCTATTAACTGCCTTGGTAATCTCCTTTGAAGCTGTCAGCCTTTCTAGACAATTTAGTCCATTAAGTATCTTGCTTGGTTAGATAACTAGGAAATCATGCACCTGCACTGATAAATGCAAATTTTGCCTCTGTGATTATTCTGTATTAGGTATCTATATGAATATATGCTATTAGTATGTGAATTTTAAACTCAATTTGTCAATAGCCCTCATTGTAACTGATGAAAAATGTATGAAAAAGTGTGGGAAAAAAAACATTGCACTATAGCAGTTACTGCCATGCACCACTGGCAAACCACAATGACACTGCAGAATCTTTGCCTAAATTTAGCTTAGATGTCAATGAATTAGCACTGAAATATAAATATTTTAAACACAAGGAGACCTCTCAGTCTTCAGAGGTCTCTTTAACCACTCTTTAACTCTTTTAAAGCCTTCTTTAACACTTAAAAATTAAGTGTTAAATATAAAAACAAAGAAAGTCATCAACTTACATGAAAGGCATCTTATACATCACAAGTCCTTATTGAAATCAAAAGCTTTTTTTACTACACTGACAAGTATGAAATACTAAATCATGACCTGAACAACAGCAGTTGTTAATCTTACATGAAAAATCTGATTGGAGATTTTTGCAGCACTTTGGAAGTCCCATGCAACGATGGTGCGATCAGCTGAGTCCCGGCTTACCGCATCCGTGCTTGTAAGAAATTCTCTTCCTTCAGGAAGGAAGAGTATATCCAAAGTCTGTTGTACTGCAGCTTTGTACACTCTCAACACCTAGTGGACAAAAGGGTTTGTTATTTTTTGACAGATTAGAACCTGGTAACCTATGGTTTCCCTCTTTGTATTAATAATTATCTCCATTAAATTACATATTATTTTTAAACATCAAAAGGTAACTCAATTTAAAATGTTGACATACTAGTGTTTTAAATAGCTTGGTCAATGAATATAAATAATCAATATGTGTGAAAATTAAATTATATCTTAAAAAGCATCCATTTGTATAATTTATATATTATATTTATATATGCATAAGAGTCTGTTATAAATTACCAAGGAATTAGAGTAAAATCCAGAAAGAGCTTCAGACAACACAATGTAAAGCTGGGTATACACAAACTCTCTTCAATATCATGAACTCTTCTAGATTCTCTAGAAGAGGCAATAGAATCCTTGGCTGCAACCTGTCCCACTCAGCAAGCTGGGCTTTAAAATGAAGGACTCCGAGAGTTTGGGGTGTCCAAAGTGGCAATACTAAACACATCAGTGCAACCCCTTGGGGACAAGCCAGGCCAACCAGAGCAGCAACAAATGTTCCTTAGCTGCCTCCCAGGATGAAAACTAGCAGACCAACCACTCCAGGTGTCTGCATACCAGCACACAGCCTGGGACCAACCAGGAGGAGCTGGAGCTGTGTGCCCAGCCAGAAAGTGAAAGGGACCTGAGGATCCTGATGGACTACAAGCTCAACATGAGGGAACAGTGTGCAGCTGCAGCAAAGAAGTCCACCTGCGTACTGGGGGGCATCAACAGGGGCACCATTAGCAGAAATTGTCATTGTCCCAATCTCATCATCTCTTTTCAAGTCACACCTGGAACACTGTGTTCAGTTTTTCCCGTGCTATACAAAAGACATGGGGACAGGATGAAGAGGGACCGGAGAAGGGCAGCGAAGATGCTCAAAAGACTGGGAAGCTGCTACATAAGGAAAGGCAGAGAGAACTGGGCTTGCTCAGCCTTCAGAAAAAAGGGTTATGGGGAGACCGAGTGCCAATATTTAAAGGGTGGCTACAAAGATGATGGAAATTCCCTTCTTACAGAGTTATGTGAAAAAGTGGAGGGGTAATGGGTTCAAGTTACACCTGGGGAGATTCTGATTGTACACAAAAAGTGGGTTAGATCCATGCAAAAATGGGTATCAACCACGGGATTTTGAATATTTTAACAGCCTGTAAGCTGGAGCTTAAAAAGTAAGAGATATTTTTAATTATTCTAAGGAACACATGAACAATTTGAATTTCCTTTCTTTCTTTCTTTCTTTCTTTCTTCATGAAATTCTGTATCTATGTTGTCTAATTTGAATTTTGCAAATCAATACTTTTGCTTTCTTTTTTCTCTGATTTGCCTCCAGTGAGGAGAAACTTCAAGGCAAGTGGCCAGATCAAAGCAAACTATCTCTCTGAATATGGTGATCCTTGAAACTAGGACATGGGAAGACTCCTAGTTATTAATATCTGAATCTATCTCTCTCCAAGATAGCTAAAAACACAGCTGCCTGCACTTCCAATGATTATTCAGGGGGTTACTCCTTCTTCAAATGTAACTACAAAACCAATAGAGTGGAGAAAGTGCCTGAAGCATTATCCTGAAATGACTCCCAACTTTGTGAGGCATTTCAGTGCCTCCCTGATACCCCTTATATACCTAGTGACTACTGACTTCAGGGCCCAGACCATTTACTGGTACATTTTTAAATAACCACCAAACAAACAATTTTCAGGTGTCACAGTGAAATATCCTAAATTATACCCCGGTTTTACACTTCTATCAATAAAAGAAAAATCATTCCAAGCACCAAACACAGCATGAGAACTTCTGATTTCTTGCCTCAAACTCAAAAATCTGTGACTGTTGGGAGAATGTTCAGAAAGCTGATCCTGCTTTAGGGTGGCAATCTACTTGTGGAAGTCCTGAGGTCCCTTCCAGCTCTGCTTCCCATGATCTCAGCATGTAGATGGACGGCAGCAGCACCTGCTCCAGTTGCTTTTCACAGGTTAAGTGAAATGCACAGTTTAGACACATCATGTTTGCATTCAGTGAAGAACCTTAGTCTCACAAGCTATGATAATAGCAACATGCTATTATCATACACATGCTATGATAATAGCAACAAGATGTAAACCTGCACACTCACAAACTTGCACATTTCTCAGCAATCTGCTTGCTTTTTTAAGATAGTGAACATACAACTGTGTTTCTTGTTCTCATCAGATTTTACAGCCTCAGAATCTGCATAATATACAAAGCAATTAAACTTCGTAAAGCCAAAAGGGACATTTCCATATTTATAGCCTCCACTTTCTCTATGGAGAAATCACCATACACATTTCTTCACAAAGTTATAAAAGGAAGTCTATAGTTCATTAGTAAAGCAGAAAAGGAAGCTATTTTGTAGGAGCAAAAATGAAAAATAAAATCCCAAACTGAAAAAAAACCCACAAAATATAATAGCTGCCTGGAATGAGAAATGGAAAACCTTACAGAAACCTGACAGCTGTAGGAACTGCAGGAGAAGAATGAAGTTAAATTGAGGGGAGTGGACACAAAAGGCAGAACCACCCTGACAGACTGAGGCTACAGCTACTTAGCAGCAGGCACCTTCTCAGAAGTGACAAATCTCAACCAGAGAGTCAGCAGGAGCAAGAGCATGGAGCAGCACAAGTGTAGAAACGGGGACAAAGAGCCAGAAACAAAGGCCAGATAGTGCTGGAAAATGAAGAACAACAAAATAGAGAAATAAATGACAACAAACTTCCAAATGGATGTTTATGGTAGTGATTTTTAACACTTTCTCATTTTAAAGATGAAAATCACAGATGTACTGTTTACATCTACATCATCTAAAAAAGCCCCAAACTTGTGAACTCTGGGTACATATCCATCTATACGCTGCGTCCAGCATTGTAAAGGGTTTAGGTTTTGGACTTGCTTTTAACAGTTTTGGGAACAACAGACATCTCTTGGTAAGGAAAAAGAAGATACTGTGAAGCTGTTAATGTGCAAATACTTTTAATGTTTGCTGAAAACCTATTGGGCTCTTAGAAAAGCTACCACTATCAGTTTAAACATTTTCCAGTAATCATTAAATAATATTTGTTTGTTTGTTATTTAATAGGTTATTTAACCAAATTACCTGAGTACCTTAGCTTTGTAACAGGGAACTGTCTATCAAAATTAGTACAAAAGACCTTTTTTTTCTGTATGTTTGATACATACCTCAGAAAAACTATGCTGTTTTATCTTCAAACCACACAGAAGGAACTGACTTAGAGAACAGTGAATTAGCACTTTGAATATCAGCGGAAAACTTAGTATTTCAACTGCCCCATGAAGACAGCTTTCAAAAATAAATAATTGCAACATCCCTGCTCAGGAAAGTACTCATAATTAAATCTGTTTTGTTCTACCTTAGGCAATTAATTCATGACACGCCTGAGGAACTTGTCTGGGGAAAGCACCAATTCAGTTTGCCTATCCTGCTGGCTTTAGTTTGTTAATAACAGCTTCAGTTCCTTTCCTACTTGCAGATTTATCACCCCTCAGCACTGGAAAACCACAGTTCACTTCTTCAACCTAAGATTTTTATGGACATAAAAAAAATTCATTTCAAAGGAAGGCCTAATTGATTCTGGTGTCAACATAATCAAACATAATAACAAAGCTTCTTCAATAAGGCAGGAGTTCATGGATGCAGGAATTCAAAAAGAAAGGTAATTTAAGCAAATTAAATCAGTTTCAAACAGATTCTTATGGTTCTAGTGATTTGAAAAGCAAGCTGTGATGCTGAATTCAAGGCATATATTTCAGATGGGTGCTCTGTAATAATTCTCTGCATTAAAAACATGCCATGCACATACTGGTATTCTGCTTGTCAAGAAATCTCAAAGCCTCCACACGAGCAATTCAGAAGCTGATATTTGCCCCAACTCTGTGCTGGTCACTTGTATGCTATGTGCAATACACTTTACAAAAAGTACTTCAAATTTTATGCTAGTGATGAGAAAGAAATGTGCTTTTATAGTCATTGTTTCTTTAATTTCTTGTCCTACCTTTTTAGATTGTATGATTTGGCATGGACCTACCTCTTCCTACTGACATGCTGGGCAATTAGCTCAATGGGGACTGATTAAATTTCCTCTGTGAAACAGTACTACACCAATAATAGTAACAAAAAGTCCATTTTAACTAAAAAGAAAAGCTTATTTTTTCACAAAATAGAAGGGGGTTTTATCTATTGTAGTGCAAACCACTTGTGTCAGTCTATTGTATTTCTCTTCATGCAGTTAAAAACCTTATTTTTCTTTACTATTTAAATATTTCTCCCCATTTGTAACTGCTCTGTTTTCAGAGATACAGCTCAAGATTATCAAGGGTTCTTGAGAATAATTCAAAGGAAAGTAAGACTTTTTAAGATAAGAAGTGGTTAACCTTAATCTGGTATTGATCTCTAAGTCTTCAGATATGAACAATATATAATGGCCTTTTTTTAAGTCAATTTTAGATCACTTGAAAAGGCAAAAGAATCTTGTGATAGAAATCATCGACCATTTATAAGAAAAAAAATATTTTCCCATCACGTTTTTTTTATTTAAAATTATCTCCCCATCTCAAATAGGATAAGAAGTGAAATCCACATATAGAAAGATACAGGAAGATGCAGAATAGCTTTTCTGTAAGGAAGTCACAGAAAGTTTTTAGTACAAAAACAAGGAATTCTTACTGCAGAAATGAGATGACTGAGGGGAGTCTGAAAGAATTTGAAATAAAGTCTGAGCAGCATGGAGAAGGTGAGGGGTTTCCTCCATAATAAGACTTCAGACTGCAAATGAGCAGAATGCAGCTCAAAATTGCACAGAACAAGATGCTTCTTCAAACACTACGTATTTAAACTGAACTCCTTGCTAAAGGAAGTTGCAGATGTAAAAAATCAAGAACAACCAATCCACAGTGTGAAAACTCAGAGTGATCCAAGAAAGACAAAGAGACAGGTAGCCCACAAACTCCAAGTTAGAAAGGCTAGGTATTCATTGCTGGGAATTGTGATAAAGACATCTGCTGTGCTTTTCCAATCTTCTTCAAAAGTTTATTGGTCTCTGCTGGATGTGTAAAATGTGTCTAGAAATGGGCAGAAACTGCAACAGCCATTCCCTGACAGCTTCTCATTTGAGCACTCCCACTCCAAAAGAAGGAATGTTTTGTGCCTGGCTTGTTTTGGCGCCTCAGAAGGCTGACCTGGAACAGAGACTAGACAGAGCAAAAGAATAAAGTAGGTATTTATGAAAAGGTCTCAATAGATACACCTTGGGCAGTACAAGCCCAGCCAGGCTACAGCCAGGTTGAACCCCAAAATGGCCACAAAATGGATGACTGGTCACGAGGTCTCACACTTTTATAAGTTTTGGTCCATTAGCATATTGGAGTTAATTGTCCAATTATAGCTTCAGGTTATGAAGCTCCATTCTCCTTGTTTTCCTCTCTTCAATTCACCATTGTTTGTGTTCTTGGGCCTGAAATTTGTATTGGTTGTCCTTGGTCCCAAGCTAGAAAAGGAATTGTTTTGTCTACATCCATCTGAGAGCACAGGAGTAATTGTCCACAGACAGGTGTAGGATTTTCATCTGCAATGCCACCACATGAGGCTCTCAAATAAACAGAGCAGACTGCTCACCTCTGTGCCACAGACACACAACATGTGCCTTCACACTCAGAAAGGACCTCTGAATGTTAATATTTAAAATCAAATGCCATTATGCAACTGCAAACATACCCCCACCATATTTCTTTGAACTTTTGTCCACGTATTCAGGATTTCTCTGACAAGAATAATTTGAGTTTTCTAAAGCACTGCATAACTCATCTTATTTTAATTACCTTGTTCTTCCTAATACCACCAGTACATGACAATGTATTAGCTGTTTCTATAGAAACCAGAAGTGCACACAGCTCCACCAGTTTCTACTGCCTTTTTTCATATTTATATGCTATCCAGAGACAAATTCATTAGGGTCTCCTAAATACATGCTACTTAAAATGACTGCATCTCATCTGAAAGAATTTGCAATAGAATGTTTCCAAGGAAACAAATGTGGTGCATTTGCACCTATTAATTTTTTAACTGTGCTTTAACAGCTTGGGCTTATTTCTTTATAAACTCAAGTACAGAGAAATAGCTCACTGACATAAAAAGCATCTCTAATTTTTTTTTTTTTCTTTTTAAGCATAAAGTTGTAGATGATAGTTGCAATTTTATAGCTAGATAATGTTCAGAGTAATAAACAAAGATGGATGGATGGAGGGAGAAAACCCTGTTGTTACTCTGCCTTGAGCTCTGTTGTTAATAAAAATTTTTAAGTTAATTTCAAGATTTATTTTAAAAGCTTGAAATAGGAGTTTCTGCCATTTTTTCTAGTTAATTTGTTCTATATCTTATAGGAACTCAATTTTTAAAATAGAAAATTCTGTGTAAATCTTCAAAAATACATTTTCCTTAAATTTGCATGGATTTTATACTAATCTTTTTTCAAACTTTCCATGAAAAAATTTTGTTATTACTCTCAAATGGCTGAACCTTTCAATTTCTTTGTACTCTTTCAATTTCTAAAAAGTTGTTATGCTATTTTTCCTGCATAATATTCTATTGCTTTTTTTTATTGATTGTGTTAGCACAAGACTTTCTGTAACAAACAAACAAAAAAAACCCCAAATTTTGTCTCCATTTAATATCATGCCTGAAGCACTACATTAAGTTCCTCCCAGCCAGTTTCCTTTCTTGAGACATCCCTTTTAGACAGTTTTCTCGTTATACAGTACCTAGGTTAATTCCTTCCTTCCCCAGCTTCTCTTATTGCTCTACCAAAAAATAAAGTCAAAAAGTGACATAAAGTCATAAAGTGACATCAAGTAAACTTCACACAATCAACCTTCCCTTCAATAATATACATTTTTCAAATGCATTTTATTTCTATATCTGTAACTAATCTTTTCTTCAAAGCCTGTTCTGTGGCTGTCCAGTCATATTTTCCTGTGTCTCCTCTACCTGATGCCTTTCCTGTCATTCCCTCCTTGTTTAACATAATCAGTGGATTTGCACTTATGGAGGTCTAAGAGCTTCAGGTAATGCTTTAGGCTCAGAGCCACAGCCACTTTCCAGTTATTCCCTCTCCAGATTGCTGTGTGGTTCTTCATCAAGACTTGCTTCTTCTGACAGTGATTACAAATAGCTCTTGCCAAAGCTCCAACAAACCTCACTAGCTGGTGACACTGGACATGTGAAAATCAACAGAAAAGAGATCAAAAGAGACTATATCCAACAGATGAGTAAATTATTCTATTTTTTAATAGAGTCCAAGAAAATATTGTTAGTGATCTCCACTTTTAAAGTCCCTCGCCTTTCTGTATGGACACAATAAAGAACCAGAGCCTGAATGCTTGCAAAACATTAAGTTTCATCAAAGCAGAATATAAATAAAAGGCAAAATATGCAAGTCTCAAAGATAATTAAATGGATACATTTAGAAATTTAAATGAGTACATTCAGATGTAAGCTTTGACTGGTGCAAGTCCTTTAACCAGAGTTAACAGCATCCCTGCCCTACACTAGGCAAACCCTGCTGACACATGTAAATACATTGTTTCAATGAAGTTTGACTATTCATCATATAATGAACTTTAGCTCCTTTAAAAGTATTATCAATTTTAGACAGCTACAGTTGTAGTCTTTCTCTGATAGTACATCTGCATAAGCTTAGAAACTCAAATTAAAAGGCAAAAAACCATCTGTAGTCATATTTACTTTAATGAATACAATAAGGTCCTTATTTTGGGGTTAAAGGATACAAGTCTCAACCTTTGGTTCTCTTTGGTATTTCAAGGAATACTAAAATTTCAGGTAGAATAAGTGGTTGGAATATATATTGTATCCTGTTGGAAAAACTAGTGTAGATCAGCTGAAATGAAACATAACAGTGCTGGCTTGTGCTGAACATCTTAAGAAATTCTTCCATGGCTCAGAGAAAGGAAACACTTCTAAAATACATACTACTTTAAGGTCTTGGGGTTATTGCACATTTCTTTTTACAGGGTTTTACAGGGTTTACCTAGGTTCAGCTCCGAGGTCCAAAGATCCCATGAGGGCTGTTCAATATGATGCTCCCTCCTTGGTCGACATTACAGATCGGGGTTTTTTTAAAACACAGCAGCTCACTTCCAGGCTTTCTGGTCTTTTCATAAAATCTCTATAAACATTCTCCAAATTTTTCATAAATTTAATCAATCTGTTATACAATAATATAAAATCTCCAGAATAATCTCTTTACCAGAGAGACAAAACTGGATTTAACACAAACAGAAAGAAATACCATTAAAATAAATCTCCACAGGCTATTCAGCTGCCTCTTTTATTTTTTTTTTTTCAGGCTTTGACTACTTGTGTCTGTAATTTTGAGATGCCTGTATACTTTACGTTTCACTGAGCAGTTAACAAGCTGTCCCATCCATTCATTTCTCTGAAGTATATTGCTGAGCTTTATCTTAGATTTAAATTCCCTTATTGTTCTTTCATTCTTTGTCTTGCTTAATACCCAATGCTACATTTGAAACTATTTTGCCTATTTGCTCAACAGAACAGGGTTAGCAATAAGTATATTTCAACATTCCCCCTTTTTTTTCTTATAAATGCCTCTCTGATTAATGGCCTACTGCACATTTCTGTTGTGGTTTAAACCCAGCCAGCAACTAAGCACCACACAGCCACTCGCTCACTTCCCTTGTACCATCAGTGAACTGTCAAACTGAATTGAAAAGATTTATTTATACACGTCAGCAATGTTTGCATTGTGTAAAGCAGGGATGCTATTAACTCCCCTAAAATTTTTCAGTTTTAGTAGCTAAGAGGCTGCCTCAAACCAACTTGATACATTTTCTCTGGGACTTGCAAATCCAATATTTGTACCGCATCCAAATCATGAATAAATATTAGTAATTAATGCTCATAAATTCATGGTCCTGGTCAGAAGCACTAATTTTTAAAAAAACCACTATGGGCTATTCTATGTCATTTTCCATCAGCAGAAAGCATCAATGTGGCACAGTGCCATAAAGCAGATCATTTAAACCACTGCATGTATATGTAATTGGACAACATTTTTGCAATTTCTCATTCTCTCTCTCTCTGTTATGCTTAATGTTTTGCTCTGAATTTCCATGAAAAATCCCCTTAGCTCATGATAAAATTATCATTTTGCCTCACAGTTAATTTTAAGTTGTGCAAGGGGATAGCTTGTTAAAACACAGGAGTACGTCCTAAAGAATCACCTCTGAAATTGAATTACAGATAAATCCTGAAACTGAGTTTTCAATGTGCAATGAATAACAAGATTCAGGTGCCTGATTTAGGATGTTCTCTCTATTGACAAAATATTCTGCAAAGCCTGGAAAGGCTATCAGGAGTATGATGACAGGAACAAAAAGAATTATTAGTTCACCCACACATCATTCCAAGCTGAATGACAGGTTAACACACTTGAAAGAACAGGCAAAACAGGAAAATCTTGTAATAAATTAGGATGAAAGATCTTGAAATATAGAAACATAGTTTGTGTCAAAATTGAAACGAAAGTGGCACAAGGCCTCAGACATCTATTTCAGTAAAGAGAAAATGGCATTTATTAGAACAGGATGAATTTCAAAACATCTAGGCTAGGACACTATCAAGTTTAAACTAGGACTACAACTATGTAAGATGGAAAAGGTATGTGAATAAAGATACCAATATAAACTGAAAGCCAGAATACTTGAAGAATCCATTGAAATCCCCCACACTAGGAAGTGGCAGACATGACACACTGAAGACACTGATAATTCATGACTAACCAACATTTTGTTCTGTGCCTGAGAGTTTGAAATGTAACTACAATATTTTGCAGTAATGATGCACAGGTGAGACTAACCTCCACCTCAGGAATGTTTGTCTGTTCCTCATTACTGCCTCATGTAAAATGTGTGCTACACCTCTTTATTTGCCTTGTCCCTGTTGCAGCTACACTATTCATTGGTGAAGGACATATTTCTTCTCTCATGCCAATTTTCAGGGACAGTTTCACTGAGAAGACTTTCCAAGACAGTCAAACAGCAAATCCCAGTCCACAGAAATGCACATTTTCTGTTGGAGGCACCCTCTGCAGAACATCAGGCTGAGGTGGTTGGTGATATTTGGCAATCACAGCCTGGAATGCTTCTGGTGCATTGCTGCCTCTGTCCAGGTTAAGTGTCATGTACTGTTCTATGCCTGCTCCTTTTCACAAGGAACTGCTTTCTGAATCTACATTTATGCAGGTCTGAACTACAATCAGGTTTACAATCAGAAATATAAATTGGCAGTTTAGTTGTGGTTAAACTGAGGCACCATCAGAATTTAAACCTAAAAGGAAGGAGCTTTAAGAGACAAACACATTTAATGTTGTCATTGCTTGGAATACAATACTTTTTGATACCTTGTCTGGTGCCAATGGAAAAGCACTGTTGAAACTGATGATTCACAAGGGGAAAAAGGGCCCAGAACAGCATTTCTCAAGCTGTTTGTCTTGGTGACACTCTAACACTGTTCAAAGATAAAACAAAAGTACTGCAGATTGACAGAAATACTGAAAACAGGAGAGTAGCAGAGTCAGGAGACAACTCAGAACTAATTAATCTAGCACATGCACTGACATCTGTTCTCTAGCCCCTTAGTTCTACTTGAGTCAATGTCAATTTTCCATAAGTCTTCAGATCTTGTCATCAAAATCACTGGTATCAGAATTGCTGAAAAAGAAAATTTATCCAAGCATAACTCTTGAATCATAAATATCCATTGTACATGAATCTTCTATTTCCTTGAAACTGAAGTGCCTTCTCCACTATCAATATTTGAGATGTGTCCTACCACCTGTGAAAAATTTCTAATATATTCCTCCACAACCATATACAACATGAGCATTGTCCAAACAGACACATTTTTGCAAGATGTGATTCAGCCTTTTGTTACTGTAGAACAGTTACCAGTTATCATTTTCCATCTGGAAAGACTGGGCACTCTAGACACACACAGGCTGGAGGCATTGCCAGTTTTGGCATGACCATGCTCATTAATCACAATTGGTTTCAAATCTACAGAAAAATCATCTCCGTAGAATCTCAGAGATGTCGCTCAAAGATATGCACAGCACAAAATCCATCATAAAGAAATGACATGGGGTAAAAGAATGTCTCTGGCTTTGTACACAGCCAGACTATCACTTGACTTTGTGTATAATTACAGTATCATTTCCAGAAAAGATTATTGGACCAAGTAAAAAAATCTCTGAAAGAATGTTTTGTCACCTACATCTGCCATTTTCTCTTGGACTGCAAAGACCTCAATTTTGACATAACAATCATCAATCTTTAAGCCTTAAAAAGATGACACCCATTTAGTTCACAAAGCACCTTTTAAAGGCAGCTCAGCATACCATGATAAACAATGGGTTCTCTATGTTAAAAAGGACACTGAAGTATTCAATTGCAGACTGCACCTCCTCCCCACAATTAAGTTCTACTGTTATGAGAATCACAAGAAAGAAAAGCTGTATTCTCTACGTCATTTTCATGCTATGAAACAACTGATCCTGATCTTCAGGAGAAAAGACTTCTATCAGCCTTTCTTCTTCACTTCCCTGCCGGAGGAACAGTTAAAATAGAAAATCTAACTTCCTTTTTTAAAAGCTACATAGGTATTTTTTATTAAATGCACTTACATTTTGCAATTTAAAACTAAAACTATCTTCACAGACCTGTGCTTTGAGAATCTCTTCACATCCCTAGCCATCATACAAGTATGATGGATGCAATAAATCCCATCCACTTTTACAAAGGTTTTCATACTAGCACTGCAACTCTGAAACTCACAGTAATTTTTTATTTTCAGAGTAGCCTCAGATGCAGTAGTTTCAGTATTATTTACTAATGTTTCTCTTATAAGAACTTACTCGTGTGGCAGAGATCCTACAAAATTAATTTTTTTTCTCAAACATCAGTGACAAATGCAACGGCAGCAGAGGAACTTGATTCCTAATTGCAGAAAAATACTCTGTTTCCTCAACAGAGCAACTCTCACAATGATTCCAGAGCTCTCATACCTGAAATGCATCTCCCTGTATCTCTTGCCTATTATTCCTAGTAAATCACAGATAGAGACAAAGTGTGGCTATGCTATCTTATCTTTTTCATGTCCCTTCTGCCATCCTCAAGAGCAAACAGATGGCAAACTATGATGAGTAGGATCTATCCACGGAGAAATTAAAAACAAAACAAAGAACTACTCCCTTTAAAGTCCCTGCTTCTATTTGAGCTGTACTACGCATGAGGATGTTGCTTACTTTACACTTCCACTGGCAGAGCACAGCTCTGGTCTTACCTGAGCTCCAAATGGCATCTGGGAGCACACTGTCCTTTGTGACTCAGGATAAAGTAAAAGCAGATGCATTTCACATCTCTATGGCCCTTCATGAATGTAAAAATTTCTCCAGGCTTCTGTACAAAAGGTACAGGCATACACATCCTGACCCACATGTAAGAGCTTGAAGAGCAAATTAGCTGCACTGCTTCCTTGCTTTTCACAATCCTTAAGTGGCTTAGTTTAATTCAACTAGATGCTACTTTTATGTACAGAAAGAAAAAAATATTATTTTTATGTACAGTGTTCCTCATAGCACTTAAAACATATTACAGAGGCTCATATCAACAAAGAGGAACACAGCGATAAACGCAAAAGACTTCAGAATAACATTTCCATGAAAGACTGGTAAGTACATCTAGCACCTTGGTAACACACAGCACACACAACCTAGGAAACATTCTGAAAGAGAAAGAGGAAAAAGATTTCATTTACCTTGGAAGTCCTTAAATCCCATGCTTTAACTTCTGGGCTGAACCCTCCACAAATGAAAACATTTGACTCTGTAGGGTGGAACTTCAGTGCACTGATCCTAAATTCTGTTTTGCTGCTAAATATCTGCTTCCCTAAAATCAAGTGACAAGTGGACATTAAAATTTGAGCAGAAAATTAAATATGTTATTCATTTCAACTTAGTTTCAAAAATATCAAGGTTGCTAAAAGTGAACATGCTTATAGTAACAAATTTCAAATATCTGGAGCCAGTCTAATTTAATGAAATTAAAAGACAACTCACTAATTTCTATCTACTTGAAATTGCTCCTTCTCATGGCCCTCTGCACCATTGACTCCTTCCTACTAAAAAGAGACAAGTGGTTCCCACACTCTGGAGAGGAGCTCCACCAAGGCTACAGTTCAGACAACACATAAGAAGAAATCTACAAATCTAATGCCTGAATATTTCCCTACACAGAAGCCAGTCCTTTTCTTTTTTTTTTTTTTTTTTCAATGAGACAAAAATAACTAGAACAAAACATTGTCCATATAGAAATACCACACCCCAATCTATAGCGCAACTCTTGAGTTGTTTACTTAACTTTCTGTGAAGGCAGGAGTGAAACTTCATCTTGAAATTAGGAAATAATTTGCAAAGCACCATATGAAGGCAATAGCTGTTCCCATGGATACACTGTTGCCAACCTTTAATTGTGTACACTAATCTCCACAGGATCCTGTGGTTAGTATCAGTTGGATTGCCCACACTTTTGAGCACAACAGAATTCAGCTAGGTTAATTTATAGGACTTTTCCACAGTTCGCTGCTTCCTTTCATCCTTACAAATTCATTATATTACTGTACATTCACTGAAATAAAATTTTTGGAACAGCAGTATGGACCAAGATAAATATATCTGCTCACTTTCACAATAACAACTGTGATTTATATTCTACATATCCCATATAAAGATCTACATTAAATAAAGTTACTGCTGTAAGCAACAGTGAAGGAGGTACTGCAGAACTAAAATTTGTTATAAAATCCTTTAAAATACTATGATAAAAGCTTCTTAAAATATTATTTAATTTGCATTTTATGCAAGTGAAGGTTATCTTAAAACAGGTTTTTTTAAACAACTGAAAATACTTTCAGCTAAAAATATTACTGACATATGTAAACTCTTGCAGTTAGGTGTACAATGCTGAAAATCATTCACACAGATTTTTTTATGCTTATTTCATTCTCTGGGGCCGATTTATTTGATTTCATTATCAGTTCTATTTTCCTCATCTGCTAAACTCAACTTACGCAGTCAATAAGCTAAGACTTGTGAAATTAGTTATTTATTCAATTTAAAGAAGAGAAAGGTTTTACTTCATCATACATGCTCATTAAGGGAAAAGACAGGGAAAAAGATTACAGAGAGCCTAAAGGAGGGGTGAGTGTTGTTCTGGTATCTGCAGGCAATTTTTGTCCTTTTTTCAAATGACCCTCCATTGATAGCCAATGCAAGATCTAAAGGACCACTCTGTCACCACTAAGTGAAACATTTAATTTTGTCCACAAATTCCTTCACCAAAAGGACAAAAAAAATCACAAGGGCAGCAGATAGTTTCTCCACAAGTTGTATCTGTGGCCACCTCTTGCCATGGGAGCTTTCAGAACCCCAACAGCTACAGTGTTAAAAAAAGACTCCACAGGGAAGGAAGAAAGTATTAAAATCATCAGTTATAGGAGCAACAAGATATTGCTCTCATGTACACCACTACCAGGCATCATTTGGGGGGGAGTTTACAAAAGCCACATACACAGGCATCTCATTCTCACCCTCACCCACAGCACTTGAGGAAATACTGCATTACCCCACAGAGACTCACTACTCAGGTTAATAGCACTTTGATCCCAAAGGAATTTGTTTCTTATGAGTTCCCAGTTTAATAAAAGCTCTGGGAGTATAATCAACAAGTTTTCAATGGGACCACAGCCAGAAATTATCAAAAATGCAGCCTACCTGTACTAATTCTGTCACAGAGCTTTATAAAGAATACATCAAGTGAGCACTGTTCTCCACAAAGTGTGTTGTCCAGATGGCATTAGACATATCCATAACTGATTCAGTGGAATTCCTCATTTAAGCTTTTGGCAAACACTGGCTTTGATAAGTGTTTACCTCCACAAGGCTTCTCAAAATTGTTTTTTCTATAATAAATACTTGTGTTCTCTAGCCTAAAATGCTTGAAAGCCAGGTAAAAGACAGACAAAAAAGATGTGCATTTAGTTCAAGATGCATTTCATCTACTAAATACCTTTTCCACAGAAAGATTGATTTAACATAATTCATTAATTAATCGATTTTTCAATCTTATTCCCAACTGCTTCCAAGTAATTTAATCATTTGCCTCATATTTTCTTCAGAAACTAAAGTGCTCTAATTCCCTGCTTTGTCTCCCTCTGTTTAAAAGAGAAGTGGGCACTGAATTTGCCCTTTTCTTGTCTTCTAGAAGCTGCAATTTATTCAAAATCTCTCAGTGACAGTCACTAGCATAATTAAACCATAATATTCTCAGTGTTATGAATTCTACATTACAGTGTAATAACAAATAAAATTAATGCTAACCTGAGCATCTTATTCACCTCTATACTCTTTAACCTCATTCTTTTTCCTATTTTAAGATGCCAGCTCACGATTTCATGCAGATATTAACCTTTTTTTTTTTTTACTTAAGTCAGAAACAATCATAAGAAACTAATCCTAAAAGCTCAGGCTCTCCAATTAACACTTTGAAAGACAACTCTCCCTCTCTCATTGTCTTCCCAAAGTGAAATTCAATCAAACATCTCTTTTTGGAAATTGAGTAAAGAGTATTCTGAAGAGTTTGGTGTTGTTAGATGTTAACATGAATTCCATTCTACTGACATATCACAAAAAATGAGCAAGACTGGAATGCAGACAGGCTGAACAGCAGCAGTTAAACTCAAAAGGAGTTAGAGAAAGGAAACACTCTTAGTGTCAGAACTAAAATTTATTCAGGATTCACTCAGAAATTTAGGAAAAATATCTATCTGAGAGATGGAACAGGTGAATGCAAAAGCTGACATGGGCCATATTAGCTCACACAGTTCAGTAATTTGAGACAAGGAACTCAACTCTTAGCCTTTTTCTGTACAAACTTTGATTAAAATGCTCTACGACTATGAGCAGAATTTATTCTTTCCAGGCTGTAATCCTGCTATGATGATACCTACCCCATAGCTTGGGAAATCCAGGTTCAGTGTTTGCTATAGATCCTCCTTCGTCTTTCTGGAAATCCTTTTTTTCAGTTACACATATTTTTCTCTACAATTACTCAGTTTATTAAATGAAATATTCACCTTTGGGGGACCTTATTTTATACATTGCAAAAATGTCTTTGAGGAAAAGACCCCCTTATCCATAACAGGTATAACTCAGCAAGCTTGTATATAAATATAATAAATATATTGTGTATATATTTATTGCATTTTAGTTCCTAAAGGCAGCATAACCAACTCATAGACTAGAAGATTGGATCTTTTGAAAATATCTTTGGCTGATTGAGAGAAAATCCATACCACATATTTTCCTCTATAAGGGGCTGTTATTCCAAATCAGAAATCAAATATTTCTCTAAATCCTTAATTTTCACAATTTCAATAACAATATCTACTATATCTTTTGCAGTGTGTTTTATGTTCTTTAAAGGCTTTAATTCAATTCTCCAAGCATTAAAGGTTTGCCAATAACATAACAGTAAAATGCACAATATGGAAAAAAATCTTTAAAATTATCTTGAATATATATTTCTGCTCCTTTATGCAACAGCCTACTGTGAAACTGCTCAGCAATGAAATCAGATGTTTTAAAGGCTATTTAACATTCTGAATTTTTCCAGAACATCAGCACAGTTACTGAGCACAGGATGGTTCAGCAACTGTGCTTAGTGGTCCTCAGGTTCACTCACCTACCTGCATAACCCAAAAACATTTACTTCCTTACTCTAATCTGTAAAGAAAAGTGAAGCCTGAGACTTACAAGGACATTAGCAAAATGGATTTCCCTCTGTGTTTACAAAAAGCCATAAGACAATATATATAAAAATATTTCATTACAGTTACTGTCTGTCTCTAAAAACACTAGATTGATTAGACATCATTTGTTCTTAACAAATCAGTGCTGCCTGTTACTTCTCCATTCTTGGTGGGCTTACAAACAGCCTTATTTTTTTTTTCAAGAATCAAAGTTCTACTGACATGTTTTTCCTAATTTTTGTCCCTACACAAGTTCACAACACATGAAGATGTTTGAATTATTAAATCATTTTCTCTTTTAACATTTGAAACATCCCCAAAATAAATACTTTTCTCTCTTCTTTTAGCAAGACTTTACACCAGTGAGCATAAAAAGTAAAATGCTGTTACCTCCTAGCTGAAGAGTGACCTCTAAACTATGTTCAGCATATTTCACAAAACTGCTGAATCTTGGGGGAAACCTTTGACCTCACATCTAAGGTGCCTGCATACACTCAAAAGAAAAAAGAATAAACAAGCAAACAAACACAATATCAATCAACTGAGCATTTTTCTGAGGTGTCCTATAAAAGCTTTCTGCATATTAAAACATACTCTCTAAATAGTGCTGGGAGAGAAAATGAGGAACAGAGGAATGCCACAGCTTTCCTGGGGTGAGGTTTAGGTAAGAGAACTAAAAGCTCCTGTGTGAAAAAATACAAGTACATTAAAAATAGTAACATTATATCTATAGGACTATTAAATTAGAATAGAAAAAAATACATAGAAAAGAAAATTTGAACCATTCTCTTGGTAGGTACAAAATGTTCCATTAAGAAACTCTCTCATTATAACTCTCAGGAAATTATATCTGAAAGCAAGCTCAGTCCATGAACTAAAATACAATTGCAGCATTTGGCAACATAGGAAACGTGCCAAAATTTCTTGGAACATTCCCTCTGTCATAATATTAAAGAAATGAAAAGTATCTACAATATGCAAATAGTAAAAAACCCAGCCAGTGTTCTGCCTATGGTATTATACCAATTCATTTGTGACTAATGAAAAATCTACTGATTAATAAAACATGCAATCCAAAAATAAAACAGTTATAAATAAATTCTAAAAATACAATTACGCTTCCAAAGTTGGTAGAGCATCTCCATTGCATCTGGATGTAACAGAAGTTAAATGTCAAATGTACTTGACCTAGAACTGGGTTTAAAGTATTTTTTTCAGTGCTCTCTGAATACAGCACTATTTAATACTCTGTAAATAACGTGTCTGAATGACAGTAGTAGAAAGTGACTGTGTGTTATTAGAGAAAAACAAAAGCAGGGAGTCTCAGACTGCTGCATTATTATCACATTTATGAAACCATTCAAAAGGCTTTATTTTTACGAAGAAATAATGTGCACAAAATAGGACAATTAAAAAAATATTAACCAGTAACAGGCACTAAGTAAATCTGCAGATTTTGGATCTACCAATATTCACTAATCTCCATAGTGCAGTACTGAACTTGCTTGATGCAAAATGCAACTAATCACAGAACCACTCATGAATGACTCATGAATAATCTTGAGTCCTTTAAAATTCATGCATAATTTGGGTCTGACCCATACTGAATGTGTACAACAGCTTTTAAGAAAACTGTGTTTGTGGAGAGTCTTAGCTTCACATCATGGTGTTAAGGCACTGGATGGCCCTCGAAGATAAAAACAGATGATCTACAAAAACTGAATTTAAAATAGACTTTTTTAGTCTATCACAGCAACATCTGTTATCTCTTACCCAAACCACAGTAAGAGAATTCCTTGTACCTCATTAACTTGAATTCTTCTCTTGTCCTATTCTTCATCACAGTATCATGTAGGTAGGACCTCCAGGGATCATCTAGTTCAAATCCCTACTCAAATTAGGTCCAGCTGCAGCAGATTACTTAAGGGTCTGCCCACTGAAGTTCTGTGTATCTCCAAGTATAGACTCTACAGCTTCTCTGAACAAGCTTCCCTTGAGCTGAGCCAACAAGTTTCTATGTTCCTACATTGTTCCTTTACCTCTTATCCTTTCACTGTACATCTCTGAGAAGAGCCTGGTATCATTTTCTCTACATATTAGGTAAGTAATTCCTGGCCTGGAATGACATTGACCTTTGCTGCAAGAGAACACTGCTGATTCATATTCAGCACCAGGATCTCCAGGTATTTTTCTGCAAAGTTTCTTTCTAACCAGTTTAGCATCAGCATGGTCTGTTGCAGAAGATTACTCCATTCCAGATGCATGTCCTTGTTGAACTTTTTGAGATTCCTATCAGCTCGTTTTTAATGCTTGCAGTATCTTAGATCTTTTTTATGTATAAGAACTTATATATAAGAATACATGTGACAAGGGCAAAGAGGTTTGATGGTGTAAAACTGCAGGATAAGATTTCATGAATGTGTCTTCTAGCCTTATATCAGGATTTCTCTGCCAACAACAAAAGTTCTGTTTCATGATTAATGAGACTTCAGTGTTTGCTTCTATTCTGATGTTGTTCAGATCATAAAGATTGAAAAAAAAAACACTCCAGAAGATGTAATATATGAGGACATGGGATACCCATACTGAAGTCCAATCTTAGAAAGAAAATTTCCCAAAGCATTTATTCTAGTGCCGTTTGTTAAAAAATTGCTGACACGTTTCTTTGAGAAATACCATAACTAGCCTTCATCAGACCCAGAACAATTAGCCTGACTACAATTTTGATTTAATAGGGCAGAAACTATGTTCCCAATAGCAAACCAAAAGAAAATGACAAAAAAAACCCCACAACTCAGTAGCTCAAAACCATGCGTCTACTAAGCTGTATTCACAACCTTTTTTAAACTTTTTAAGTCATTCTATAGAGACTATTAGGTTTCTTTTAGTGAAGGACACGTAGCAATTTTTATAACACAGATGTAATATAGAAAACGTATACTGAAAACGAAGACAAGAAAGATTAGATTTTAGGAAACAACTGGAAAAATGTTGAACCAGAACGAAATATCCAGGAGCATAGAGCCTGAAAGAATACATTATTATTTATAAAATACCACTGGCATGCATTTACTGCATTTAAACACACTGGTAGTTAGTTCACACTAGCAATGGAAAGTAATTAGGACTGAAGTCCAAAAAAGTACATGAATGTTCTCTGTAAAGAAACAGTTCTAAAATCTATCTGAAGTTAATCAAAGAAAATATCATCTCAGCACTGATGAAGAGTGAGGAGGAATGAATGATTCAGTGAACTAATGTAAATCAAAATCTTAGAGATGCCTTAGTGGTTTTCAAATGGAAATGAGGCTTTTTATATCAAATTGATTTGGATTCCAGAGGCAAACTGCTTGCCCTGTCTCTCTGAACAGAGCTGACTGAAATGTATGAAAAGAAGAGTAACTTTACAACAGGGAATGAACTCAGAAACTGGCTTGCATACATAGGAAATCAGACTAAAATTCTGATCACTCATATTATGCTTTTCCAAATGAGGTGTGAAAGGTCTAATCACAACTGCAGTTCAGAGGAACTACAAGGAATTTTGTGTTCTTTAAATAAGGCAGTAATGAGTATCTGATATTTCCAAGTATATAAGCATTCATTTTACATGTACAATTCCTTTAAGTAGCTAGAAACACTATATAACTAGAGAGTAGTTAGGAAAGAACCATTTACAAATGTATCTGCTTTGAAAATTAGTAAATTTATTTTGCTATTGTTGTCATTTCCTAGAGAAGTATAAATGAATCACTATAATCAACTTAATCCAGACTTCTGTCCCATTATTGGATAGTTAAACTGAAGAAATTAAAATATATTATTTAAATTATGTATCTTTGGAATTTTTCCTATGATTTTATGAGATTTTTCCCAGAGTAGGGAAAAATGATTCAGACACATAAAATCTATTCAGCTGCTATAAATCCCATTACAAAGATTGCCATTCTGTTTAGAATTTGTAAGCTTTAGACAAACAAAAATCCACTTGGATTAGTAAAATTCAGTTAAATGTGAGACTAGAAAGGTTGCTGTAGAAGTCTAAAAAATTAATGACTTGGTATATTAACCTCACGTACTACTACTCCAAGTATGTAAAGCACCTTTCCCCATTAAAAAAGCTGAATATTCTCAAAACATCAGTATTCTGTAACATATTTTACATTCCTACACTGCAACAGCTCCCTTCCAGCCATCATTGAATTCAAATACTTCTGGTACAACTATTGTTGAGAAAAATAAATTCTTGGAGCATGAAAAAGAACCTTTTTCTCATGTGAACAATATTTAAGAATTTTCTTGGCTGCTTTCCCAGTTCATCTGAATAGGACTTCTGCTTTCCAGATATTCACATACATTGTAGTTCTTGCTTTTGCACAACAGCAAATCCTCCTAGACAAAAAATGCTTGTAATTTTTGTAAGGATTTCTACTGTAGTCCCACAAAAAATATTGCACCTTTGCAGGAGTTAAACACTTAAACTAAGTGGGAAATGTAAAACTGAATCTCTTCCTTTGACAAAGTACCATTTTGGACCTAATTCACACACACATACAGAGATGTCCTATTATGCACAGCCTCAGTGAATGCTGCTGGGTTTTGGTAATATACATTAAGGAGAGAAGGAATACAGCTGACAGAGCACTTTAGTTTTTGAAGGAGACAGGAGGAGACACAGCATCCAGGAAATTAGTTATTCAGGTTACAACAATCAAATCCCAAATCAAATTCAAAAATGCATCAAAGCAACACAAGTTCAGTCTCAAGGTTTCATACCAGAATTTAAGTTTTTACACTTCTAATTAAGATCCTATTCAGAAAAAAGAAAAAAAATCACCTAATTAACTTCTAGCACAAACTTCAACCCAACAGAGAATGAGATACAGGCCAATGTTTAAATTAAATATATGTACAAATATTACTGAAGTCAGCCTTAGGAGGCTGTTCAAACACTTTAATGAATGGCAGTGACAGAACATAAAAATACACATTTCATTCCATTCATCTGTGTAGTATCTGACAACAGAAATTATATGAGATCGTGAACTGTAAGATATTTCAGTTTTCTCAAACTTCTCCAACTACTCTTAATAGTCAAAATACATTTTTTAAGTAAGGTCACATTTAAAGAATTCTAACTTTCATCTACAGATTTGTCATATTTTAGAAGAAAGAATAAGGCTAGCAAGATCCCAAGTTATCTGGACATAATAAAGGAATGGCTATGATGCACTGTTCATGTCCTTTACCTGTTTCTACATCTGTTAAATGTAGCATGGAATCAAAGCCCCCACTGAGGATCCTTCTTCCACAGGATGACCACTGGGCAGCTCGAACAGCACAGGAGTGACAGGAGTAGGTTTTTAAACAGCAGCCTGTGTCTACAGCATCCCATACCTTGAAAAGAAGGATAAAGGCACCTTTACAAACAATCACAGTATTATTTTTAATAATAATTCACTACAGCAAAGCATTGTAGTTGAGAAAACTTTGCATTCTGAAGTTGTATCAGAGAAGCTGTAAAAAATAGTTTGAAATAATTGCATGGTTGATTAGAATTAGGGCATTTTTTACAAGCCACAAATCAGTAGTACGTTTTTATTACTTTTGTTATTTCTTGAAATACATTGCTTTCAATTCACGTTGTACTTTCCCATTCATAATGCTGTCCTACTCTATGCAGGGATGTATCCAAATACATTTTATCTTTAAATAACTTTCCTTCCAAATTTTTTGTCTCTATCGTATCTTGTTTTCCATCAAGTAAGAAGAATCCTGGTATATTACAGCTTTCACATCTACCTACACATGAGATTTTATTATATTTCTCAGTTTGTAATTTTAAGTAGAATTTTACTTAACTTCACTGAGAAATCAGATAATAATATTGTCATGCAGCTACACAGAGATTTTTAAGGACTGGTCTAAGTCCTCTCATTTTTCTTTTTCTTCTGGACAGAACTTAGTTGATGCTGAGAATTTCTGAAAATCCTACTAGTTATCCAGTGTTTGGGGGGGGGGGGGGGTGTTAAGTATATAACAAGTAGCATTTTCAGAACATAAATAGTCCTGCTCATATTTTTAAGAGACAGGTACTTGTTTCCTATCTCTTACATACAGGATACAAATACAACTACTTTGACTTTAGTTACCAAATCCAGTTGACAAAAATTAAAAGCATATCCTTTTTATGGCTCTGTTTTTGTCATAGCTTTAAGATAAAATTAGAAGTTTAGCAACAAATGACCCACATAAAAATCCACTATAATCAGTTCTGTGACAGAAGGCTAAACATCAAAACTTTTTTCTTATAAATGTTCTTCTTCAGTAAAATCTGGATTATAAAATATCCTATTGTTGTACAATATAACACCTATTGAGCTTAGAATGTGAAGAGGGAGCAAAAAGTGAGACTTTGCATAATATATTTTTATCTTCAAATATATTTTTCTTCTTACTGGACAAAAAGGACTTGCTGACAGTATCATTACATAATGCATACTCAGAAGACAACATTCCATTACAGAAAATTATTTTTTCAAAATATTTTCTACTACAAAGCACAGTTCTGCAATGCAAAGCAACCAATTATCATTAATTACTTGACTAGCCAGTGAAGACTAAAACCGTGAGGGCCGTACCCTTAGTAGTCTACCCTAATCACATGCTAAAAAAAATCAAGGAAATTTTAATAATAAACTGCTTTTGAAATTAAGTTTCTCTCTTTTAATGAGTTTTAATGATTGTTTCAAGTTTCACAGCATCAAAAAGGGTTAATTATGTCTTGGAGGGCTTTTAATTCAAGGAAGCTAATGAATGAATCAAGATGAAAGGAAAAACAGGTGGTACATACTTTCAATATATTCTGTCATGTTTTAGAGATTAAGTACAAAAACTCAATTTTCACAAGAAAGGTAAAGTAAAGCAAGTCCAACAGCCCTTTTGAGTTCATGCTTCATTAAAAAAAGATACATAATTGGAAATAGCACATCCTTAAAGCTGCACATTACCCTCTGTTACAGTGAGCTGGATCAAGTGATCCACCTTTGTGGATGAGAACACTGACCAGGCCCAAGGGAAAATTTACCAAGCAACATATTTCTTTCCACTGTTTTACTTTCCATCAGCTCTTTTCTGCCCAGGTAATGGCGGTGTTGCAATGCTTTCTGGAATTAGAGTTGCATGGGCAAGGCAGTTTTGAATGCGGAAATAAACTTAGTTTACTGCCAATTAATGTAAAATTTTAATTACAGAACCAGGTTTTGAGGACAAAAGACCAAGAGTTAAACAAGTACTTAGGGGAGCACCTTTCCCCCTCAGATCCTACTTCAGTCCAGTGCTTCTCCCTCCTGCTCCTCCCCAGCTTCATCAGTTTTCACTGGGCATTGTGGTGAAATGCTCAGCCAAGCAGTGAATGCTCAGCTGTAACACAGCCCCAGGTTATAAGCACCAGTCAGTGCCTCAAAGTGACAGAGATGTTAACCACTTGTTATATGCACAATGGACAATCTTCTGTATTTCATTACAAGGGAAAATGCCTCAGATCCTATTAGAGGATCACTGCAAAGCCACCATTGTGTCTGCATTTCCTTAGGGAGCTCCTTTAGCACTTCCCCATTCCTGTGTATTTCCACTGTTTAAGCAATGGTAATAGTGAAAAAAACCGTGGCTCATGGGAAAGTTCTACTGTACTTTGTCCAAAGCTTGAGAGGAATTTCTGCTCAGCTGCTTGTGCTTGCTCCATACAGGCAGCCACCATCAGTGACAAAAGGAGAAGTCGCAAAAGGATGAGTTCTCTGCATCTGAGTTTGTATCTCTCTGCCCAAGTCTCAGAAGTCAGATCAGCAGATTCTCCAGGGTGATGGGCATTTCAGGGTTTGAATTTCAACTGAGAGAGTCAAATGTGTCAGCAATAACTTGTGTGGAAATTATAGGCCTTTCTAGCCTTTTTTTTCTTCATTTCTTCCACATTCTAGGACCTAGGCCCCTTAAAGCTTCCTATTCCAAATTACTGATGTTGTGAATCATGCCTTCTTTGTCAAAAAGGAACATGAATTACAGCCTCTTTACCAGAAGAAGATCCAAACATACTCTTCTGAGTGGCATCTATACATGAACTCAAAAAAAGATTTGCTTTCAAAACCAGGCTAAGGCTGAAGATAAAGGCCACAACACCATAATCTAAGATGTACAGTTTTAAGAATCTCAAAGTATTTTTTAAAATAAATGAAATGTCTTAGAACTATTTAGAAAAATTCACGTTAAATACCAAAAGCTGCTTAACTTTAACCTGGTAGTAAATACTTTTACAATTAACATTTGTATAATAAACTCCCAGATTTACATGGAATAAAGATCATACTTACACAAGAATAAATTACTTGGGCAGGGGAAACAGATCACTAAAGAATACAGAGGCTGATATATATATATATATAAATCCTCCTTCACAGGCATTAAAACACATGTATCAAGTATTATAAGACTAGACATTATTATGCATCTGCCAAAACAAGACACATTCATATGAAATATTTTCACCAAGAGATCAACGGCTTAAAGTGTTGTAGCTTGACTTCAAAACACAGCTCTCACAGAAACTCAGAATTACTTCTAGAATGAAATACTGAATTCTCATTAAACCTGAGGTTTCTCTTTAATCTTGTGATGACCACTGTGGTTTTAATTGCTGAGCTAAAAAGTTAAAAGCACACATTTCATCCTGCTACTCTGAAAATACTTGTATTTTGCCACACATTCAAGCAATGTTGTACATTATAAAGAGTAACCAGTCCATCCTTTCCCTTCATAAGAATCACAAAAACAATTAAATATGCAACTGATATTAGAAAAATAACACACATTATCATATTACCTCCTCTAAATCTATAATTATTAACTAATTAATTATACAGTATTTGAAAGAAAAAAAACCACAAATACCCATTTCTGGCATGATGGCATCATAAAAACTTAATTTCATTGTTTCCAATTTTATTAAAATTTGCTTTATCAGACTGGTTCATCTTTCATTAGTATTTCTAACTCTTCTGTATAACACTTCATTTACATTTCTTTTCCATAAATTGTTTTCATTTCATTTCCTCTCCCATTATAGAAAGTATAGCGATTACATAGTTCTCTGCTAGGATTAATATATGGGGCCAAAATGGCAGGTACAAACAGCAAAGTGACAAAATTATACAAGTGATTTCTTTACAAAAGCAATTTTCCTTTTACTTTCTCTGAGGCACATTGTAATTCAATTGTTCTTTCGCATTCTCCATAGTATTTGGAAATAAAGGCTTCAGAAGTTTGCTTTCCTGTATAGCCTAGAAATGCTATGAAAATACTGTAACATGTATTTTAGGTAACACAACCAGAACTCCTTGCCCTTGAGATTAGAAGTTCACCAAGCACATAAGCAGCTACACAATGTAAGAGATGAGATTTATGATAGATATGTTTTCAGATCCTATTTTCTACTTTCAAGAAAACAGCCTTGGAAAATAAAGTAGTTTGGGTTGACAATAAAAATTCTCTTGGTAAGTCATAGCAGAAAGCAGGAGAGGGTAAGCACTTGATACTCAAGTAAACAGCAGTCACAGAATAATGCTGTGGGGTCTGCTGCATTATCAACCAGCTCATAAGGCACAAAAGAAAGGCTTTTATCTTACTGACCATACAAACTAGGTATTCATTCCCAGAAAAAAAGGACACAGTAACATACATCAGCAGAGTAACCAAAATAATATGAGAACTCATCAAGCACCAAGGCTGATAAATTAGGAATTGAACACATCTCTTTCATTGCCATGCTATGATTATCTGTGATGCACTTGCCTCCAATTTAGATTGCAGAAAAGAAAATCCAGCAGCTTGCCTTTTAGAAAGAGAAAGGTGCATCTATTCAAGCAGGCAGTCAGTAATTGTACAGTGAACCTGAGAACAATGATTCAATTGTGATAAATTAGAGGTTGGAAGCAAGTGAGGAATTAAGTTGTATGCATTTTGAATTTGCATGCATAGAGGAACTACAGCAGAGCCAGTAAAGAATACTAAACAAGAAATTAATTTATGGAGCATGTGTAACAGAATTAAAACTTTTTTTAATGGATGGATCCATGTTCATTTCAACAAAACATCCATACTAAAAGAACTCTTGCTCCCTCAATTTAGCCGTTATGCCAAGTTGTGTTACCAACTTCCTCTGTCAATGGCTCCTAACAAACCACAGTAAGAAATCATTTCATACTTGTCAATTGCTATAAATATAAAAGTGGCATTTAAGAAACAACCCTGTTCGGGGATGAAGAGGGATAGTACTGAGTTACAGGATGCATAAAGAAATTACTGTGCTTTGACTAGAATAGACTCTGTTCTGTCCCACAGCACACTCAGGCTGCTCTACTCTTCAGCTCTGAAGCTGAAAAGATATGAGCCTCTCCTTTTCCTTTTTTGGAACAGCACTGCTCCCTGATGTGTCTCAAGGAGACAAAACGGACTTGTTTTTTTAACTACAGAACTGAATTCAGGTCTGAAAGATAATATGCCATATCTGCTAACATGCAGTTTTCAAGAGAATGATACTCCCTGAACCATACTGCTTTTCCAATCTTGTCAATATCTAAATACTGTCATTCCTAACAAATGGGGTAGAAAAGGAAGCCCCAAACTATCCATATAAAATGTCTTTTCTAGTTTTCAAAGCAGGCTCTGATCTGTACTTTAAGAGGTTCTCTGAAAATCAATGGGCCAGAGGGCATAAATAGTCTCATTGAAAAATTACTAAAAGGTGTCTCCTGCTGTTTCTGCTTCTTCAGATTCCCCAGTTGGAAAAGGTGCAGCTTTGGGCAGGACTGCAAGGGCTGAAAGTGCCCCTTGGTTATCTCTAACCAACAGCAATATGGATAAGAGGCTACATAAAGAGGTACATTCTTTTGTTCATAGAACTAAGACAAGAGAAAGCCAGGAAGGGAAGCAATAAACAGCCAAGCATTAGAATTGCTAGGTATGCCTAAGCTATTGCATGACTTACAAAAAAGTCTGATCTTGCATGTAATATATATAAATTCCTAAAGTAACTACAGGAATATTTAGAATGTTTTATTCTTGTTTCAATTCATGTCTTCTTTAAATATTGAGCTAAATATCACTGCTGTAGTACAAAGTAAAATTTGTTAAAAGAACTACAAAAGAGATCACTCGAACTCCTTTGTCTAAACCTGCAGCTAAACCGTGTGAAAACTAAATTAAGCTCAAAAAAACCCGGTGAGATAAGGTCACTTTGTGTATAACCTTCAAGTGCTAATACACTTATTTTCAAACAGTTATGAAGGATGTAAATAGATCTTCAGATGTTTCATGGACTATAAGTGATGACATTTTGGACATACCAGCTAAATTTTTAAACCAACAGTCCCAAAACAGGAGCTTTTCTGAGGATTCTGTACAGCTAGATAAAGCTAACACATTTTCAGATGTGTTGAACACTTGTTTCAGGAATGTTTAAAGTGTTCTAAGGAACATATTTTAAACGACATCCCTCTTCCTAATCTAGACATGGTGTAAGAAGCATATATCAATGCTGTCATTTCAACATTTACAGATTTCCACTAGCTTTCTTCTTGCAGCAGTTGTAATTCCAAATGCAATTATCTTACTAATCTGAAGAGAAGAACCAACTTTATTATTGCTTTAATATCTGAATAAGAGAACCCATACTACTGTAGAAACAAGGAGAATGGAAAGTAGAAAAATATAATAAATTCAATTAGCTGAGTCAGCCAGCATGAGGTCTAAATTTGTTATTTTTCCCCTAAAAATTTTCATATTAAAATGTTGCAAATTGTATTAATCAAATCAATGAGATGTAAAATCTTCTCTTTTACAAAAAAGAAAAAAAATAAAAACAAACAATAAAACCAAACAAATAAAAACAGCAGAAACAAAATCAAACTAACCCCAAAAATAACCCAGTATATTAGACATATAATAGTTCTAATTTTTAGGAGGCTTTATTCAGGCAGAAGCATTTTAGGTTATAATACTTGTGGCATACTGGTTGGCACTACTACTAGAAACTACTCAATGGTATGAAAACTGATTTACACACATGTCAAAAAGCTTTAATCCTAGAAAATCCAAAAAAGGTTAAGTACAAGCATTACATGAGCTTCATGCCAACAATGCCTATGAAACACATTTACAATTATTTGGCGTTTTATTTTAATCTTCCCTGCCACAGAAATTCAGCAACCCTTTCCCCAAGGAAGGTTCCATAATTGTTAGTTGCAAGGCTTCATTTGGGTGGTTTTCCCATTAATAGGAAAATAAAAACCCAGTCAAAAGTGCACTTCAAGCTGCCAGCATCCTATAAAATGATTTTAAGAAAATGCTTATGGAAGAGGCTAAAACATTGACATTTTCAGTTGGCAAATGAGGGACAAGATAAATAAAATAGAATTCTGTAAAAAGGAAACAAAAACTCCACACCACTGTGGCAAGAGCTGCCCATCTGATTCCATTCAATAAAGAAATATTCTTGGTAAAGCTTTCACAACAAGAGCTACTACACTTCATCTAAATAGATCTAATGATTCCCTACTTCAAAAGTTAACCTGTAACACAAGCAAAATCTAATCAACCAAGGAAAAATGAAGACATAAATAATTTTAAAGTATACAAACTATCTGGGGTTTTGCCAATATAAATAATTAATGATGTCTCCACGGGAGCCTTTCAAGTCAAAACTGGAAAATAGAACTCTTCAGAAAGAAATAAATTATATTTTGAAAATGGTAACAGTAAGACATTGAACAATACTGATATAAATATTTCATAGAGATTTCTATTAAAGAATTTACAAATTATATATTCCCATTGTATCAAAAGTGTTCTCAGGACATACTTATCTCATCTGTGAAAACCCTTCTTTTAACCATTTGATTCAGAAATGGAAAAAGTAAAGAAAACATGGACTCTAGTAAATTTCTATTTCTTGGATGCCATTTGTGTCTGGAATCACAGACAGAGAGATGAAATGGATAGATGAGACCTTATTTCTATTCAGTGGTTTCCATATTCTTTCCCAGTTAATTGTATGCAGTTTCTGGACAAACAAGCTCAATCCTCCAGCGTTTCACAGCCCTCTCAGAGGGAGGCCTGCCCATGCAGGTGTTGCACAGCACCTACACACAGCTGGAGTCTGGAATGCTGCTAAACACTCATGAGTAACACATGCATGGACGCAGCAACGTGGGCTAGCAAAATACTAATAACATATTCAAACACTTGATGAAAGGAAGCAAGTGCTAGAATATCATATAATTATTCAGAACTAAGCCCTGCTGCTCTTAGAAACGGAAGCTAGAGATTAGAATGAGTTTGTTTACAAAGAATGTTTACCCAAAATTAATATCGTTATGATAAGAACTGATATACTGTTAAGTATGAACAAGCTCAGGGTGAAATCTTTTTCATGGCCTCCATGTCTTTTACATGAAAAGACAGTTAAAAGTTTCAAAGTAACTCAGCATCAGTTCTGAGTACTTTCATGGCACAGCAACTCCTTGTAAAATTTTCTTTTTATTATGGTGTATCTGTAGCTGAGCCTGTAGAGCTGAAATCGTGACAGGTTTATACTGAACTGTTTCCATTCAACACCTGGGCTGCACAAAAATAACAAAGCTGAACAGGCAGCTCCTTTCAGGCTATTTTCACAGAGTAACATCAGAAGTGGATATGTAATAATCTACTTCTTCATGACTCCAAGCTTCCGAGTCACTCATACACATGAAATTCTCCTCTTGGATGGTATATCAATTCCATACACACATTAATGTTATTACACAACACAGAAAAGTTTTATAAAAGTCAGTCACTACCATATGATGGCTGAGAAAGAAGATATACCTAATAAAACTATCAAAATAAATCTATATTTCCTTTATTTGACAGAATGGTAACTTATAAAGTTTGTTGTATTTAATATACAAGTGAAAAAATTAAGGAGACTCCTTTAAATGAGAAGATAAAGTAGTATTTTATTTTTTAAGTGTTATAATATTTCAAGGATCAATATCTTGCTTTAATTAACATATCCGATAACTATTTAAACAAAAGGGTTTTAAATCTGGGGTGGTCTTTTTAAGGACATGTTTTAAAAATTAAGCTTCAGAGCATTTTTAAATGCTGGAGCATTCCCTCATTCACTTGAAAATAAAACCATGTTTGAGGGGGTTTTGCAGAGGGTTTTTTTGTTTGTTGGTTGGTTTTGGGGTTTTTTATCATGTGTTTCATATCACAATCATGGGCCATTTAATTGTTTTGTAGCATTTCCAGTGAATGTCTAATTAAGATATGCTTTGAGTTTTAGGGGCAAGCTTTGAGTTTTAGGGCACAAGTTTTACTGCAGTGCAGTGCATTTGGCAGAGAAGCTTGTTTTTCTAAACAGAGATTAAGGTTACAGGTTTCAAATATGTATTTATTTTTAGTATCACAGTGTAATACAAGGCACGTTTTTATTTCAGCAAGAACACATTACAAAGCAGAAAAATCAGTTTAAACAAATTAAAACCCACAGGAGCTCTTCTCTTACTTGTTTAATGAACAGTACCAGTGGCACACTGGTAAAATAAAAAAAAAAAAAAATTACCCCTATTTTTTTATTTACTGAAATAAAAAAATATTGAAACAAGCTCAGTAAGATGATCTTGCCACTAAAAATAGTTCCAGGAAAGTGGGCAACTGAAGAGAAGTACTAACACAACTCAGAGTTCCTCAGATATCATTTGAATTTCTCTGCAGGAATGACAGCCACTCCCCAGCAGGGGAATAAAAACCAGACAACTGAGGAGAAATGATGAAGAACCTAAGAACTAGCAAACTTTATCAACTTTGTCAACCATAATCAAGTTGGCAAAGACACAGAGGCATGTGAAAAAGCAACCTAGTTTCTGGCAATAAGTATTAGAGCTTTAATTAATATGTCAGTTAGAATTTACGGTATAAAACTGTTTAAAACCCAGCCATCATACAGTTGCTAGCATTTTTTATTAATTACCTTTCTTGACACTATTAAGTTGCAAGTAAACTGACATGCCTATTTTCATTACTTTTATGTATATTTTTTTCTACACTGGCAAATGAAATCTTCACAATTCTAGCTTCCTTCCTTCGAACCAAAATATCATTAGTAAGAAAATTCTCCTGAAACCATTTTTATTTTCCTTTAAAAACTTTAGGTGAATATATTACCCCGTTAGACTTTCAAAACACATTGATTCCTTCTACAAAGAAAGCACAGATTTGTTTGTTAGAATGTTTTATACCATATGTATCATTTTCAAAGACACTAAAAAATTGCAGACTTTCGCAGAATAAAGTGTTCACTGTAAGATCAAGATCTCTAAACACACTGATCATTTTTTTGAGTTATATTCTGGCAGACAGCTAGTGTTCCCAGTTCTCCTTTGTTCTTAAAAAGGAAAAATTCCAAAGGAATGGAGATGCAATAGATGTTAAGAGCAGCATTCTTTCCCCTGTTCTAAGATTTGGAGAAACACTTTGCTTTTCATTGATATGAGACCACTCTAAGTAGAACCCTTTGAGTCCTTTAAATGCCAGAAAGACTTGTGGGACAGCAGCAGAGCCAGCAGCAAACACCCTTGGACAGAGATGTCAGTTCAACATCCTCTGTACTGGTACCTCCCTTCACTCCTGGTTTCAACACAAACTCTGCAGCACCAAGACCTCAAGCAGAGATGAATGTATCAATCACTTTACACACACAACAACTGCTCATCCCTCTAACAGGCCTGAAAGATGCAGCCTCTGAAAACTACACTATTTTAGACACACCAAGAACTGCAAAAATGTGAACATATATTAAGGTGTAGGATCCATGTTATCAAACATTTGACTTTGGCAACATATTTTAATGTCCAAAGGAATCAATAATGCAGGGCTGCCCACGACAGCTTGTGGTAGAATTTTACTGAATATATCACACAATTAGAAATAAGCTGGAGTCTTCATTACCTTCAGAGGAAGAAACATCAGAGCCCTGTCTGACAGCTGTACAACTTTAACATCTTGATTTATTTCCACAGAGATAGCCTTATCCTGCAGTTCAGAAACAGGGGTGGAGAGAAAAGCCCACTGTTTGATTAAGTTCTTGCAGTAAAGGTCTTGAAGTAAGAGCAGATATTTGCCTTACCCACAGCAGAATACATTTTGATAAATACAACAAACAGTTTGACTATTTAAGTGACGCTGAGGATAATGTTAAATTTTAGTTGTGTAGCAGAGATAACTTTGTACTGAAATCGGGTTAGCAAGAACAAGAGAGCACAAAAAATATAGTTAATTTATTTGGATAGGGTTTTGTTGGGTTTTTTTTAAATTAAACTAAATATTTTTAAATTGCTTTGAAGAATACACCTAGCCTGAAGGCTGGAGGGATAAACTTTGGCTGAGGTCTTCTCAAGATTTTTCTGCATAAGATGTTATTTAGCAGTACAATACAGGAACCTCCACTTGTTCTAGTTACACTAGGGTCACCCAGACAGAGAATTTTTCCAATTTTTCTTGAGGAAAACATTCTGTTGTACTACAATTGTTTGTACCATTACCGAGTTATTATAATGCTTATTTGTCTCTAAGCACTGGGGAAAGTAATGGGAAAAACATAAAAGAAGTTTATGGTCCAAGGGACAAAGATCTCTCAGTGCAAGTTTTATTTTTTTTTTTTTTCACTCAGCACAGCCATCACCAAAACTCAGCCTTGGCCCTGACGTGGGGCCAGGCACAGAGCAGGGCTTGTGACCATGTCATGTTTACTGTACCAACAGTGGCTTCACCTCCCCTTCCAGCTTCCCCACATGTTATAACTCATAGCAATATTTCACTTCCACATTTATCTCCATCATGTTGGTGTCATTACACCCATTCCCACCCCTCATATCCATGCATCTCTACACTAAAGGGGTCGGTTTGGGTTTGTTTCCCCAAGTAGGTAAGGCCCCCACTAGCATTACTCCAACTGTCTCAGGTACATGAAACTTGACTAATTCACACTAATTTTAACATAAATATACAACTGTATAATTGGCTGTGTCATGCTATTTTCTTTTTAAGTATATTGCTTTTTCAAATGAAGTGAATACAGCAGCTCCTCTTTGCCAAGCAATTTACACAGCATTAACACGCATCATTAGAATACTCAGATATTTGTTTTTTCTTTTAGGAAACTCAAGTATGTACACATTAACAGCTTTACATAAAACAAAACTGATTAGTTTTGTTATTTCTCCTTTGCATATCTATGCAAACCTAAAAAGGGGCTTGGCATTCATGTGACAACTGAAGACTGCAAATATGTTTAATATTCTTTGTAATACAGCTCAGTTCCTATAATATAATTTAGATTGCCCTACGGAGTATAAAGTACTTTGTACTTTATAACATTTAATCTCTCTCCTGTGAAATCTTGAAGAACAACCTATTCCATAAGTCAACCCAACAGAAAGTTATTGACAATGATTTTATGAAGAGCTTTGTCCCAAAGGGCGTTGGTAGGTAATTTGCAAATCTAATGTACACCTAGTCAGCAGAGGGTTTTCAATGCTAACTTACATTCCTACAATGTAGTACAGTGATATAGCCCACCTGATGTTGAACAAGAGATCTTGATGTTTTTCACCAATACGAAGCACAACAGTTTGCATCAAATTTTAAGATGCAAAAAATAATCTTAAGAGAACTACTTACTTTTTTCACATTCTGCACAAGACTTTGGCAAATAGGTTTTTCTTTATTAATATGTCACGGGCTCTTTATTTTAACAATAAATTTAAAAAACATTAAACATAGACACAATATTAATTTTAAAAATACAGGATTTTTTTTTCCTTAAAGCAAATAAGCATATAAAAATTTTGTACTTGGTTTACTTAAATATCATAAGCTGAAGAAAAACTACAGCAATTTAAGACACAAGAAGCTGTACCTCAAAGAGAGATTATTACTGTAGTACAAATGTTTCAAAGCTAGTTTCCAGATGTAACTGACTTTTTTAAATTTAACTAGGAGTACAGCTCAAATGAGAAGTCCTGCTATACAAGTGTGGGTGGAAGCATCTATAAATACTCAGAACTGTACATGTTAAAAGGTATCTACTATGCTCTCCAGCAATAGTTTAGAAATTAGGTAACAAGCATTCACATTTGTTGTGATTTTTGCATGTTATGGAGATTGTATCACTGAATTTCATTTTACAACTGGTGTAAGGAGCATGCCTTGGCAACTGGAAATGAAAATAAATAGCTCCTGCTAAAAACTTAGGACCAGATTAAAAGCCAGCTTTCTCCTACATGGATGTTGACTTGAAATTATGGATTAATGACAGAGTTATCAAGGAGCAGATATGATCATAGTGACACCTGCAAACATTGCCTGGCATTTACACAGGAACCAATTATTTTTAACTAGAGAAGTAAATGTAATGTTTAGATTCTTGTAAAGTACACACCACTGCCTTCCCCTGTTTTTTTCTAAAGCCTGATGAACACACTTATGTTAGCAAGCAGAAGTGCATAACTGTGGTATTTTATCAGTAGGGGCTGCCTCTGATTACATTCCCATAGTGCAAACCTACTTGATCAGCACGTTGGTGCAGTGGCACCATGAGAAATCCCAGATAAACTCAGCCCAGAGAAATACCTGTGTATCCCACAGGCACATAAACGCAAAGGTCTACCGCAGGTCCCAGACTGCAACACAAACATTTAAACAATGCAGCCTCAGGTTCAGCATTTCTCACTGCAGCAGCAGTACAACACACCTACAGAAAGTCTTACTTCCCCTAGAAATATTTCATTGCATTTACTTCACTGCTCCGCAGACTTACAGAACAAAGAATTTCAAAATTAGAAGTCAATCTAAATATTTCGGGTCTGGCTAGAAATTTCACTTGAAAATTCAATTAGCATTGTAGGCTACTAAATATTAGCACAAATTTAAAGAGATTAGTGACCAGTTTTGATCAAATTTTTCAAGAGTATTTAAATCCTATTTAAGCACATAAATGTGAATGATTTCTAAAATAAACAAGGAATGTCAGCAGTTGAATTCAAGTTTTTTTGTAATCCAGATTCTTGGGTACTGAAATACCCCAGAGTAGATTTCCCAAAGAAGAAAAGAGCCCTTCATGTATAATGGCAGGAGAAAAAAGTAAGCAAAAAATGTTTTGTTTCAACCCACCTGTCATAGCAGACACATGGGTGAAAGATTTTTGACATCATTAGCAGACCACTCAGTTAGAATGGGTCTATGGTATTACCTAAATACTTAAAAATCAAAACCTGGTGGTTGTGAAAAGCTTGTTTTCTCCAAGTGATTCTACAGATGAAAAATTATTGTTGGGATGTTTCCCCAATGAAGTCCTTACCAATTCCAACACTATAACATGTTGAAGACCCTTCCACAATCAGATTCACTTTATCATTTTAGCTTCCTATTACTCAATGTCTTCTCCATTTGTGTTGCAATCACTAAAACACTTTTACTACTTGAAAAAATATTCATCACTCCCCTTGGTTATGCCTCCATGTACCTGCAGTTATCTCCACCACCACTGCACAAAGCACAGATTATTAGTTTAATTAATCTTCATGACTGTTTCTAAAATTTAGTAGCTTCTCTTCCTCTTCCCTGAAGTAGTTTGAAATTGATGTCTGAGAGATCAAACATCTGCTTAGCATGTTGTAATACTGTCCTGAATTAAAAACTTTTAAATGTTTTATGGACTATATAGAAAAATATTATTGTGAAATGTAAACTACAGATTATTACAGGATTTCAATGGACTCTGTATTCACACAGGTTCATGAAATGTGCAGGCAAAGAGAATACGCAGTTTGTAAGTAAAAGTAGTTGACAATAGTGGTTTTCTGCTAATTTAAAGCTCTTTTTATATATATTTAAATATAAATGTTTTTAACATACATACACATATACAAATAAGGACACATAAAGTGTACTGCTGCAAACAAGTCAAAAGAAAGGTTCCCTGTTGAAGAAAGATTTATTTTAATGGAAAAACTTTGAAGAGAATCCTTGGATATTACAATTAAGTTCCTACCTGAAAAGCAGAGAAGAAAGATGGAAGAGGGAACCTGGAAACTAGAATACAGGGAAGATTTTCTAGGATCTATGAGGGGTTTTTTTGGGTTGCAGTATAAGCTCTCTTGGGCTGTGGAATGATTTCTGCCAAGAAAAAAACATCCTGAGAGAGAGAGAAAAGCATACAGAGCATAAGTGCTATGACTGAAAAAAAACCCTTCTGGTATCATCATAAACCCTATTTCTTTAGCTGAAGATGTCAACACACCTTTGTAACACCTCATGATGGATCTAGTCTGCCAGTCTAATTTGCTACTGCTTCCCTTTTTTTATGCTGCCAAGGAAAAAAAAATTAACTGTTTGCTTTTAAAAAAAAAATATTATACTCATCACAGTTCAGGTGTTAAAAACCAAATGGAATGAAATAACTGATTATCTGTGCTGCAATGGTGCAGGTAAAGAGTACAGAGGGCCTAAGCAACTGCAACACTTTCAGAATGATTTAAATAAAATCTTGATTTTATACTGAGAAACCTTTAGAAGCAAAATACATTTTTTACAGTAGGCAAGAAATTCCAGAAACATAAGTACTACCTTGAGTAATTATTGTTAATTAACTAGCAATGAGGCACTATTTCCAAATGTGACATTTAAAGCACGTAATGTGATTGTGAATATTCACAAAGATAATTAAGTTCATCTGCTTCAAGTCCTTGATTTCAGCACATCTGAAAACACCTCTTAAACTATCATTAGACCTGTAATCAAGTATTTTGTTGCTCAAGAAAATTGCATATCTTTGCTTACCTGCTAATATTGGGATATGTATTCAAATGCCAATATGCAGCTTTTGATAAGAAACTCTTCCAGGCAAACACTAAGGGGGAAAAAACACTAATTCTGATTGTTTTTTCAAAAGGGACCATTAAAACCTAATTTCTCACACCATCAGATGGAAACAAAACCAAAAATTTCTGCGTTTCCCTAACTGAACTCAAGATCACAAGACTGATGTGAGCCATACTTGGCTGAAGATATTCATCAAGCCAAAAGTACTCCCAAAGCTTATACTGAGGATACTATTCATGTTAGGTTGCATACTTTCTTCCATCTTCTTTATAGTTAGGTCCATTTCTCTACAAAAAGAAAAATGCAACCAAATTCAGGGAAGAAATACAATGTGTAACATAAAAATGTGAAAATCAGAAAATGCACTGACTTCATTCTGTTGGAAAAAAAAAGTTTTAATCATTACAGTCTTCAGAGGCATAAAGAGTCTTTGATCATCAACTCTGATCTTGGTCTTGATAAAGACCTTCTTGAAGAAATGAACTCTGAAAATAGGAAAAAAATGACCCCAAGAACAGAATGTCAGCAGAGTCATAACTCGGTGTTTTGTCCTTTGTTCTTTTAAGAGTAAAGACAGCTTCTTTCCACTAGAAAAGACATTAATGAATAATGTTCTCCAAGATGGAGAAGAAGCATTTAGACAGTGTTCTAAAGTACAAAAGGTTAAATTTACTCTATCGCTCTCCAGTTATTTGACATAGAGGATTTTTAATCAGTCAAAACAACAATGTGAAGAATTATACACTCTAAGGATGACCTACTGGTCTGTTATCTCTCAGACCACTTTGAAGAGCAGTTTTATTCTATACCCCAAAACCCTTTCCTGATCAAACTTTTATCAAGGATTATAAGAAGAGAAAAATTATTTTACGAGAAAAATAAGGCAAAATCTTTCTAAAAAAAAAGAAAAATGAAATGTTCCTTAGGTGCATAGTGCCAAGAAACTCCTGACCTTGTTTAAAAGCCAGATCCTGCTGCTGCCTGACTGCATTAAGTGTAGATCCACTGTTCTACTACAAACCCATCACAGGGACTGGCAATGCCAACTGCCAGAACAGAGGGCATGAGACACTCTGTGCCACAGGTCATTAACCCAGTCAGCACCCTGCTCATACCAGCAGCCAGTTGGACTTCACTCAGGAGGGTGTCATCCTCCAGGAAACTGTTGGGCCATTCCTCAGCAGAGAAAGGAGAACACCTCGCATACAATCAATTCCAGGCCTGGGAAGAACCTCCTCAAGAGATCTACATGTTACCCACCTTCCTCAATATCTCTCTCCTTAAACTATAAATAGACTGAGAAAACAAGAATTAAAAAAATGTTCTACAGTTTCTGGGGATGAACAACAGTGAGAATTATGACCACGTTGCTGGACTCCTACTAAAGACACAAGTTCAGATAAAAGGGATCTTCAACCAAACTAATCAATAAAATCGTAATTGTAGTTCTCTTCCAAGTGCTCAAAGAATGTTTCAGAGAAAATCAACCTACCCAGAATTATCCAAAAGAAGAAATATAGTAGAAGAGTAAAAGTTACTATAGATCTTCCCTTCCCTTTCCTTATTCAGTGAAATAACAGAAAAATGGTGTTGAAATACTTCCCTACAGTCATTTAGTAGCGACCTTTGGCAAGTTTCATGAGGAATTATTCTGTTTCTATATAAAGTGGTCAGCAAAATAAAATAGGCTGTGAGAGGTTACACTACACTAAATACTACTATACTAACATTACTATCACCAAACCTAACAAGTTAGCCCTAAGGCAAGCCAGGTTGCCAAACTGGCATTAATTGAAGGTCAGCTGCTCCAGTGCACATCCTCAAAGCTACTGGACATTTTAAATCCCCCAGAGTAGTGGGTTATTCCTTTTTATGACAAAACAACCAAGGAACAGAAGGAATAAATGAAAAGCAAAACTATGTCATTAGTATTTTCTCCTATTTTATTTGTAAGTATGACAAGATGATGTCTTCAGATATTTTAGGGGAATAAATATGTATGTTTCTGATGCTCATCACTGAATTTACAGCAAATTAAGAGGAAAGCAACAGCTTTAAACATGTTTTTCAATTTAATTCATCTGCTCTACAGAGCTAGCATGATGGCATTACACCATAAACACCATAATACTTAAATTATTGTATGCTGTTTTCTCAAACCATTCTAAAATCCAAATTAAGTACCCTCTGAATTATTGCAGAGATTTGTACTAAAGAAGCCTAGAAATTAACACTCTATGCATTAGGTAGCCCAAATGAAAAATCAGAAATTCTCAGCCAAAACATCAAAGAACAGCTGGGCAAAGTCAGACCAAACAGCAAGATTTACACCAATGGAGACTTTCATGTTTTAATCATCTGTATCAACCAATCTTTCTTAACTAATTCCCGCTATTTACAAGAGAAATGAGCTTACCAAATGCAGAGCAACATGTCAAGTTGACAAGAAAAAAAAAGAGAGAAAAAGTAGGAAAATGAAAAGAGAACCTCTGTTTTTTACTCTGAAGACAGACAACCTTTACATTATACACAATGCTCACAAAAAAAAGCAATTCGTAAGTAAGTGTATACATCCAGACATTTAAAATCATCAGTTATTGCAGAATCTCTCTATCCATCTCAAGAGCAAAGTGTTTCTGCCATGCCATCAATCATCATCTTTTAACATAGTGTGTTCTTTATTGTGCAGAAAGATTCTGGGACAACTACACCTGAAGCTAACCACAAGTTTTCCAAAAACCATTGACTCTAAGGAATACGCTCATATAGATCACATTCTCAGCCAGCTAAAAGTTATGAGCATGACTAGGTTTTCCTGTAGCTACAAAATAGCAATTGTACATTCATGCTGGGCAGACAGTGCAAGAGAGTAACTTCCCACACACACCAAAACAAAGTGAAGAATTCCCATCTAGTTTGCAGTTAACCTTTTAATTGTTTTGTGACTAATCACTGCACTATGGCTAACCACAGTTATGTTATGTTATCCACATAGTTATGTGGATGTTCCTCAAATGGCAAGTTCCTGGAAAATGCAGAAGTGAAAAGATGTTACGATGTCCTTATAAATCAGCTAGTAATTCAAGCTCTCATTTGTTCTAAAATATGAAAAATCAGAATTATTTTAGCATGACAAAGCTAAGTATAGCAAAGATACTTAAATCCCCACCCCTGCTGTACACTACATAGCCACAAAAATTTACTTCAGATATATTAGCTACTTCACACACAGCAGTGGGCATATTTGGGATGACATAGTTCAATCAGAGCAGTTTGATACACATATTCAAGTAATTCAAGAGAAACATATATTTAATGACAGGTAGCTATTAAGAATTTTAAACCACTAAATTCCCTACTGCTGCCCCTATGTGGGAGAAGAACATGGCATAAATTTGGCAGCTTTTTCTCATCAACTTCAGAATGCAGTGTGTAGTGTTGTGTTAAGAATAACACGTGTGCTCACAACACCTAAAAGCACAAACCCAGTAGTGGTTACTAGCAGATAGTACTTGTGCCCAGAAAACACTTCAATCAAGATCTTACCAGCAGGCGAAGGAGAACTTCAAATGTATTGCAGTTCTCCAGGAGATAATTAGCTAAATTACTATAGCCATTTATTAAATAATCTGGTTTCCCCTTCATCTCTATGAATCATATTCATTAGCATCAATCACTTCTTCAAGTCACAAACATTTATGCTCTATTAAAAGCAGGGATTCCTCATAAGTGCTAGACACCTCAATTTCAGACTTACAGCACTTTGGAGACAAATTGCCTTTAAGTATCCTCAATTCCTACAGGTGAGGAAGGACTGGCTACTTTCACAAGCATATCCCACAGACACTTGCATCCCACAGATTTGGAGCACCCTTTATTGGTATAAGAATCTATTGGTGTAAGAAGCTCTCTATTCAGAACACAAGTCTTAGCAACTGCATTCCCGGCTTCTGAAACACTGTGTATCTACTCCTGCTGACCTGACTTATTTCTGAAAACAAAAAGGAGAAAACTACCATAGACTCCTTTTAGTTTTATGGGGTTTTTTTTCTTAAGCTTCAGTTAAACAGTAGCTATCAAAATTCAAATCATAGCTGTTTGTACTGTACCTCAATACTATCATACTTTTTTAATATAAAACTGCAAATCAGCTTAGGCTACTCATGTACTTTACAGCTTTATATTGATCTATGTACATATATAAAATCAGATACCATCAGACGCCATCTTTTTACACAGTCGATAAAACAAAGTACAGACAAAAGAAACAAAAAAGGAGCAATTAAACCTGTCTCATTCTTGCACATTATCCCCTGGGAGCACCTGGCACAGCAGGGCCAACAGCTTTGGACAAGTTCTGGTGACCCAACCATCAGATGAGTGATGGCTGTTCATCAGCACAACAGAGCTGGACACTGCCAACTGTGCAGCCACTGACAGTGTATTTGTGCAATGGCACAGAGTAACACATCACTGCAGCAAGTCTAAAAATAATGAGAGGCAGAGAGTTGTACTTAGGGACTAATTTCTATTTGGAAGAAATTACCTAATCCAAATTCACAGGCAAATTCTGTCCATCCCAAATGTTAACTGGGTGGTTTTCATATTTTAAGAAGTAGTTTTTGCAGTCTTACTGCCCACCCTGATTTGGAGTAATATCTGAGAGGCAGTACACAGTTAGTAATTTAGAACAGCTATCTGAAAACCTGAGCTTTAATGAATCTTGAATTTATCAGTCAGCCTGGGCTAAGTACATTTTCTTTACAACTTCATTCTTTCAACTAAAAAATAAATCATTTATTATTCTCAAGGTTATTGAGAATGTTAATGGGGTGGGGGGAACCAAAACACCAACAAAAACAAAGACAAAAACCCAATAAATCAAACCAAAATATTAAAGATCCTCTTCCCTGGAAAATATAGATGCAATCCTAAACCCACTGATGTCAGTGACATAACCCAGTATTAAACATGAAAACTAGTTATTTAATTATGGAAATAAAGTATTAATTATGTCAAACAGCTACATGTTTTGCTAGCAGTGAGGACATTTTAACTAGCACCATTTCAGTACCAGCAAGTAGAGTAAGATTGAACTACCTAATTAATTCTAATTTCTTCTGCATTGTTCACATAGTGCTAGCTTTAACATCTTTATATGACTATGTCAGCCCTAACCACCTGCACCCCTAACTCCCATCTTTTCTACAGAAAAAACAGCTGTGTCCCTCCCTTAGTAGATAAAAATACAAAATTCCTTGCACTAGTCACAATGTTCAGAAGGAGAAAAATTCTTTTAAAGAGTAAATTATAATTTGGAAAGAGGCAAGGAGACCAGAGAATTCTGACTTCAGGAAGCAAGGTGTTACATAGCTGGCACGTGCACAACACACAAGCACATGCAGTCATCACTACCATGCCCAGTATGCTTAATCCATCAACCAACTGAAACATTTGAGAAAGGCAGAAACTTTTATAACATTTTTAGATATGTCCTAGATGAAAAACAGCAGGTTTTTTTTAAAAAAAAAAGAATATAAAATAAAGCACAGTGAAGACAAAGAACAGCCCTAAGAATCTAACCAACCTGTCACCCAGCAGGCACGAAGACAAGCCCAACACAATTCCACATCAGCCACAAAATGCTTCTTCTTTGAAGAGAGATTACTGCAATGAAACATGGTATGTATGATAAAGGACAAGTAAGTCATTAGTTCCATAGTAATGAAGCAACTTCTTTGAAGAACAAGGGGTTTTCTAATGTTTTCTTCTCCTATGATTTAAAGGGAATTTATAACTAACACTTGTTTTTATAGAACAAATAAACAGCAAGGGCATCAATTAAGTTCTTTCTATGAGGCTTCATCCAAAGATCAAGTGTCAGCAATCCTTGGTACATTCGCTGATTTTATGACCTTAAAGATGCAGCTAAACATCTACTAAAAGAAATCTGCTTTAAAAAAAGCAAGGACATGAACATACTGAAAAGAGTAGAAACTTCAGGAAAATTCTTTCTAGCCATGATGCCAGATAAATCCTACACAAGTAATCTCTCCATAGAACCTGAAAAAGTAGAGCAAAATTTCTCAAAAAGTTGTTTCCTTGACAACATTGACAAACCATGAAGGGTAAGGAATCAAAGTCATAAGATGCCTTGTAGCTTTGTTAGCAGATTTTTTTTAATATATAGCAGTATGCGAGATGCAGCTATAAAGCCAGATTTCTAGAAAAGAAACATAGATTGGTGTTATTTATATTTTCAAACAGAAAAAATATTCAGAATTTCTTAACTGTTACAAAAAATTGAGATACTCCCCTAATATAATACAGTCACTTAAAACTACTCTAGCTCATTTTTTTCTCAACTACCAAAATCTTGAATTTTTCACCAGCAATCTTACTAACACACCCAGAATGGAGATGACACCATTATACATCTCTCCCATCTCAGCTGACATTCAGGCATTAGACTGCACAGCAGCTGCTCACACAGATCCTGTGTGTAACTGGAGGGTTTCCCTTGTGGCATGGCCAGTTCAGCTTCATTGAGGCACTGCTCCACTGACATCTCTAGCCCTGACTCTCTGCCCCAGCAGGCTGGCTGTGCTGGGAGGAGCACAAGGTTTCTTACTCCTCTGCTACTTCAGAGACTCAGAAAACAACTGGAAGAGCTCCCAGCAGAAAGGAAGTGCAGAGCTCACCCATTCGGGACAGATGGGTTGTTAAGAAAAAAGTCAGATAAACACTTTAAATTCCTCATGCTTCAGCAGATAATGATACAAGTAACCAAAACCTTTTAAGTAACATGAGACAACAGACTCCTTTCTTCCACATCACTCTCAAAGATATTTAGAAGTCATTCTCCATGCTTTTGGATTTCCACAGAAAAAATATTTGTGAAATAATACTGTCACAACAGCCATGTTATCCTGTGCATCTCACCTGTGGCCACTTTGCACCTGCTGGTCAGTGTCAACCAATTTTCACAGAAGGCCTCCATGTTTTTCGCTCAAGTCCTAATCATGCTAAGCAGCTGAATAAAAGTAAAACACACTGCAGAAGTTACAGAGAAAAGAAATTGAAGAGAATTTGTAGTCAGACTCAAAATACAGACAGGCTTCAGTACGTTACTCCTCTCCCTGCTCTTGGAAGAACTTTTAAATTTTTCTTTAAATAACTCCCAATTTATTTTTGCAGGGGTGAGGGGAAGCAGGCATACTAGCTGCACTGTGAAATACCCATTCCACAGCTATATCCTCAAACACAGCCATAAAGCAGTCACAAATGTTTCACAAGACTCCTGCATTCTTTAAGAAGGTCCTAATACAGGAGTAATTTCCAAGTGGAAAAAAACTCATAACATAACAAAGCTAAAAATCTCACCCCGAAGCTGAGAGGTTCACTGCATTTTTGCCCTTCCTCTTTTCTCAAATGTGAGTCTTCATACAAGCGTTAAGATAAATTCTAATCCAAAGTAGTACTGAATTTAGTTCTTGTTAGTGCAGAAGGAAAGAAATAATGGCTTATCAAACCCTACAGAGATGAGGATGATGCTATTTATACTCAAAGAAACGTACTCCTTTGAAAAAATCCTTTGAGGCCTAAGAGTGTGTCAAACACTCAGAACATAATAAAAACTGTACAAGTCATCTCCAGCTGTGGATTCTGAAAAAGTGAACAAAGGCTTTACAAGGATTTCTGTTTCCTTGACAACAGCATCACTGGAAACAAGAAAATAATTTTAAAAATATATCTCTCTAGCAGCGATCTCTAAACATTATCAAGGTACCAAAATACCAAATGTGAAACAACTCTTACCCACACAAACCTTTGGGATGAAGAGACCAAAACTCACCATTTACATGAACTGTTCTTTGCTGCTACATGTCACCAGCTTTTGCAGAACAATTGTGAGAGCTATCTATTACATCCTGACCTGGATTATTATCTTCCCATGGCACAGCCAGAAGCTTTCACTGATGGTCAAGTACATTCCTTCCTGCCTGATGTTTGTTTTCCTACAAAAATAAGCATTATAGAGGATACTTCTCATTGAAGTGTATGAAATAATTTTGTTAGAAGATCAAGATATACAAAAAAAGGCCAGTATTACCATGTATGTACCTATCACATAAGTACTGCCATCTTCATAATCAGCAATCTTAAAGTCACTGGAAAAAATATACATGGTTCTAAACAGACAAGGAAAGAAGGCCAGAACTTTTCATAAAGAAAAATCTGCTTCAGTATTTCAGAACAGCCTTTTTAGTAGCCTCTTCAACAAGAAAACAGTGGGGTTTTTCCCACATCTAGGTAAGCAGCACACAATATCCAGAATATGAGCATTTCCTTGCAGCTTCCAAGATAAGGGGGAGAACTACTTGTTATTTGTAATATAAATTATTTAAAATGCATCAACAGAAACCTTCGTAATATTTCAAATAAAGAACACATGTATCAATTAGGATCACTTCCCAATTAAACATCTTATCACCTACAGTTAAAGGAATGTTACCACAATTAGATTTTAAAAATCAATCAAAGAGTTGCCCTACTTGAGGTATTAGCAGCATGATAGCTAATTCTACTTAGTGAACAGTTTGAATCCAGCCTAGCTATGACAAGGCTACAGCCATCTGAGAGCTGTGCCTGAGTGTACAGGAAATATGCTGGCAGCTTAAGTTTATTCCTTAATAAACAGACATGCCTGTGACAAAGCATGAAAAACAAGAAACATGGCCTATTCCAAGTGAATTGTGTACAGAATGGTTGAAAACAGAAATACTACATTTCGTTACTCTGAGAAAAGGTAATGGCCAATATCTAGGAAATTTGTGTTGCCACTATCTGGGCCACACACAGTTTATGGATTGAGGCTATCATCTTCTGTGATTCAGTCCAATACAACAGGATCAAGAATAACAAAATTCCTGGAATATACTACTGTGCTATCTTTCTCCCAACAAACAAAACCACAAAATAATAAAATACTTCGAAAGTATGATTGAAAATTGTATATCTTACAGCATTTGATACACTCCAGGGACCAAAATCTGTACATTAAATGTAATGAGTATGAGTAACATACCTCTCTTAATCTAATGACCACAAAAGAGTGTCAGAAGACTGGAGAAGTATCTGGAAGAAATCTCTTGAAGTAGCAAGTTACAAAGATGAACTACTTAGGAGCTCAGAAATCCCAACTTGAAAATAAGCACAGACCAGAAGAGGACTTCAAGGCGCCACAAACTTTTGACTTGTTCTCTTTACACATCTACTTAGAGACTGACCCCATGGCTAGACAGAGCCCTGGTCTGAACCAGTATGGTTGTTACATTCTTAATCATGGGAAGTCAGCCATGTCCCTTTTCAAGAGGCTGATATTATTAAACGCATTTTAAAAACTTTTACTTTACTTGTATAGATAGGGCTGTGACTAAATGACCATTCAACTAGGCCAGTAGGGAACAAAATATATAAGAAAAACTTGCAGCAATGTATTAGAACACAAAGTGCTATTAATATAGATTTTGCATACTAATTGCAGCATTTTCTTTCCTTGATCTTAACAATGGAGAGTGAAAGTGCTGAAAATTAAGAAATCCTCTGCAACAAACATAACACTTGCTGTGATGCTCTAAATAAAATACGAGAAACACAAAATTAACAGCTAACGGATGATTATATAAAGATGTTACCTTGAGTTAATTTTAAGGCAAACTAGAAAATACAGAACAAAGGCATAGGATGCTGAAGTTATGAACAATTGTTAAAAAGAGAAGTCCAGCACCAGAAACTAGTGAAAATATTAACACCTGTGTGGCTCTGTGTAATGACAAGATCTTCCAAATAAAAGACACAATGTGAATGCAGCATTGTGGTTTCTGCAATTGATAAATATCCTTCAAAACACAACTTCTTAATGTTCTCTGCCACTGAGGGCAAAAAGCTGTATTCAATGGTAACCTATGATTCTGGATTTTATACTTGGGATTCTAAACCAGAAATACCTAAACAAGGTCTGATGTCCAGAAGCATTGAATATCCAAACTATGGGAACCAGGCCCCTTTAACAGCAATGATAATTCTCAAAACTTATGCAAGAAAACCAGCAGATGAGATATTAAAATCACGAACACTATTTTGGTGTCTAAGTAGGAAAACCCAAAAATGGCAGTTGATGCCTAAAATTCATTTACAGCAGCTATTCAAACAGAAGGTAGAGAAGGGTTATTCAAAGAAAATATATTTAATCAGTTCAGACAACAATGTTTCACAGTCCTTAAAATACATACCTAAGCTAAAAACATAAGCCACTCACAATACAGTTAGAGTGTAACCATGAAGAGCAGCACTGCCACAGTAAGAGCTCCCCATTCCCTACAAATTTAAAATTTAGCATTAAATATTCTTCTGTTAATGCTCCAGATTTGAAGAACTGTGGGTAATTGCAATGCCTACCACTTCCCAGGTGGAGTTCTATCTTATTTTTAGAAAAACTCTGGAGTTTTCTTATATGTATAAGTATAAACTTGTAACTTTGGTCTTTCAAATGTTAAAGTTTTTGAGTCTTCAGAGGCAGTTTAGTTTCCATCCCTTTCTAACACGCTGAGGTGCCCCATCTGCTGGTTGGAGTGCTACTCTAAGGAATTCTGCCCCTGAGCTGATAACTGATACTTTTTTCAACTTTACCACTTAATAACTGTTTGAAATGTTTTAAACGCAGCAATACAAAAGAAATCAGACCAAATACTTTTAAAGAAAACCATAAAATGTTCTAATACAGTTCATTTATTCCTAACTATGAAAGATATTTTTACTAAATGCTCCTGATGATCTTCCAGCTCTAGGCTATTCTTCAGTCAATAGAAACTGAAAACATCAACTCATATATTATAAATACTTTAGTATGTCTTACACTGATTCATAAAAATGTTAAAGTGCACTTTTCAACCTGAGAGAACATAAATGGAAGACTGTTCTTTTCTCCTGATCTAAACAGGATACATACACATACTTGAAGAGTAAAAAAACCACATAATCAGTTACATATACACATTTAAAACATATATCTGTGTGATATGAATAACTTAGTCATCATAATGCAGATAGGAATGAAAAAATGATGATCACTAAGGTAAGTAAACTGTTTCTTTCTTCTCCATGCCAAGCTAAAAAAAAAAAAAAAATTAAAAAAAAAGTCCTTTCCCACAAAGGAAAATTCTTAGCTTTAGATGAAAGAGGAAATTATTAAGCACATAAGAACAGATAAAGTATACAAAAGTGGCTAAATACTACACAAATTGAGTACAGCTATAGAGCTCTGGTTCAAGCACCACTTAAACTACCACAGACAACTGAACTTAGTCAGTTCTGAGAAATCACCACTAATACTGGACTTTTCAAAAGATAAATGCCTTAATGCATAGGCTGAGTGTAAGGACAGAATCCAAGATGTTTACACTTTAAAATAGTCACAGTCATTCCCATGACTAACTGAAAGTACAGAGTTTTGAGGCTCTGAATTGCCTCTTCTCTCAGACCATTCAGAGATTTTAGGCTTTTAACTGTGCTTTGAGTTTTACCCAAATCAGATTGATTTGAAAGTTGAAAGTAAATCATGCAAACAGCCTGAGTGTCTGCATATTCCCATTAGAGGGAAAGAGGACACAGATCCACTGCCTGGATTTAAATAAGCGATTCCAAGCAGGTGTTTTTTGGGGGAAAAAAAAAAAAATATACAATCCGTGTGAAGTTAAAAGATGAGGAAATAGAAGAGTTGAGATGCATTTTCAATCAGTTGGTTTATGCTTATAGCGGAAAATGGACAACTTCAGGGAACAGTAGACAGCCAAAATCAACTCCCAGAAGGTAAAGCAGCGCTGTAGGAGTCACCAGGGATTTATGTGCTCGTGAGCCCAGAAAGGGAGGGAATTTGGGAGCCTAATACCAAGTGAATCCTCGGTGTCACCGCGCCCTCTGGTGCCCAGGACGGCCCGCGTGGAACAGCGCGACAGCGACAAGGCTCCATAAGAAATACCAGGAAGGGGCATCCATAGCTTGGAGCTGCCCTAAGAGCTGCCTTCCAGAACGTAAAGAAAGGGCAGTTTCAGACGGTTCCTAACAGTTATGTTATTCCTTTATCAATTTTTTAGACCCGCATGCCCTGAAGTGTTGCCAACACTAATATACTCCATTTATATTGAATTTCCAAGGTTTGGGGTACCTAAAACAGTCAGATTTCTTTAAAAAACAGCTTTATTGTTAATGACTGCTTCCAAGCAGGCATGGCAACACTGATTCAGAAAAAAATTTTTTCTTTATGCTCAGAAGACAAACCAAACTGGCCATTATTTCAACTTTTTAATAATTTTATATTGCAGTAACAATTTAGATTTTAGAGTTTTATACCAAATTCAACACATCCATAACTGTCAGTAAAATGAGGCTCTGGAATAGTCAACAAACATTAAGAAGACGACGTGACAATTTAAGATAAAAGGTTCAATTCAGACATCTGAAGGTCAGTATCGTAGAATCTAAATTTACACTGCTGCTTCACAGAAACATCCACCAGTACTTTTTGTATATCTTAGCCTTTTCCTTCTAAGTCTGTCTACAAACAACAGCCAAGATACAACAAATATACTAAAGACGACTCGCAAGGAGAAACAAAGGTATTTTTTTCTTCCATTTAATGTTTAAGGAAAAGAGGTTTAAAAATCCTGGGAAAGAAGGTGGAGGAACAATATTGGTGTGCTGGCACAAGGGATGTTCTTCTTGTCTCTATTCAGGAAGATTTACTGAAGTCCTAAATTTTAGAAGCAAGAAAATAATTGTGCCTGCCATGGTAAATACATGTTAGATGCAACAAAGCATATCTTCCACCAGAAAGGACACTTTCTGTGCACTCTTATCAAATATATGTTCCTGTGCTAGGCCATTTCAGAAGATTATTATTTGAGCCCAGAGACACAATCAGCCCTATATCTGGGAAAGCATACACATAAAATACTTTTATTACCCATTTTAAAAACAAAAGCCTTATTGGACTGACTAAATTACTAAAGAACTAAAGACAAATTCATTAAAGCTAGGAGGAAAATTCACTCTGAGTATTGAGCAAGTAACCCTTGAATCAAATTAAAGTGGGAAGACCCCTGAGATCATGACAAGACACCGTTCTGAGATGCAAAATCCATCTGACCTGACCTACCTCCTCCAGGAGACGTCACACAGGCCTGTCAGAAAGGTAAAGTTCTTCAAAATATTATTCCAGTGTTGGCAGTTAGTTGCCTAATGACTATGGGCAGAATCTGTGTGCATACCATAGGGCTCATGGCCATTGTGATAAAACACTGATACAGATCACGAGAAATGACCTAGCAGGAATCTAACTTCTTATGGTCTGACTGGCATGACTAAAAATACTGGCATGACTAAAATTTAAAACAAACAAACAAACAAACAAAAAACAAAAAACAAAACCAAAACACCAAATTCCAAGTTAATGGAATTGTGGGTATAGTGAAGGACTGGGCTGCAAGTTCATAATAATTTTATAAAGCATCTCCTCAAATTCTGAGTACATTGGAACAGCTAAATACACACAAGCAATGATGCTATTTCCAGAAAAGCATTGTTTAATACAATACTTTTAAGACTGATGACTGATCCACAATGCATCTTGCTTTACATTACCTTGAGTGTTTTGTCCATAGAAGCTGAGAGAAGCATGTGACTTTGTTCCCAGACAGGACACCACTGGATTTCATTAACAGGGCCGCTGTGTTTAGACATGTGAAATATTAAGCTTTTGGGAACTTCAGTTACTTTATATTTAGATCCCAAATATGGCTTAATTAATTCAGAGATCTTTCTCAAAGTCTGCTCTCCTGATACACTTAACTTAACATCACAATCTGAGCTACCTCTTTGGTCAGAGCCTTCTTTTTCAGGCTTCCTGGAATTTTCTTGACGCAATCGTTTAGGGATATATGGTCTAATTCCTTTCATGGTAGTAGTGCTGTCTTTATGTGTTCTCTTCTGGGAAATGCCATTTCCAGAATTGGTTGAAGAGCTTGAAGCCTGTTCATAGTTCCTGTAAGCCACAGATAACACAGCATGGCCAGAGCACACTCTTGGACGACAGGGAGGTGCCAAGTCAGTGTTGTAATTCTGTTTATAATGTTCAGGGGCATCTTCACAAACACTGCTCCTGCCAGGTATGCCAGGGTGCACTTTGTATGTAGATTTTGTACTACCAGGTACAAAGTGCTGAACACAACTCACAGGTCTCAGCTGGTTTGTTTGTCTGCCTGGAGCATCGGGGTCTTCAGTCTTTACAGTTTCTGTCTCAGAGTCTGAATCTTCATAAGCAACCAAACTCATTATGGATAGACACAGCAGACTCCAGAGATCTCAGTGCTGCAATCCTCCAAAATTATGATCTAAAATAAAGAATTGATTATTCAGAGCACAATTAATTACAGAGCCTACAATTTGAGTAACTTATGGATATAAATATGCCTTTCTTAAAAAAAAAAAAATCAAAACTCTTATTTCTGTTTATTAATGGAATTTATTCCTCTATTATAACACACTGTACATTCTATTAAACAACACAATTTGCCTCCAAGCCCTTTGCATACATTTTTAATGCATTGCAGAGGTGTATTTGCATACCACAAAACAATGACAATGAGGATGAAAAGGAAAACAACCTTGCAATATAAATACAGCAAATTACTTTGCCTTACTTCCAGCATTACTTCTACACACACATACAGGGAAAAATTTAATTAATTATGTAGTGGTTTTGTATGTACATTTATAAGAAAACAAATACTACAACTCTTTTGGAGTCAGTCTAACAATATCTATTTAACAGTACAGATGACTTGAAAGATTTGTAGAGGTTCAACTGGCAGCTAAAATGTAAAGAAACTTTTGGCCCCTTCAGCAGCCTTGCAGTATGAGGAAATTTTCCAACTATATCCATAGAGTATGTTCCACACAGCCATCAGTTTTACAGATCACATATGCCAGAAGCTACACTGAATTCACTATTTGCATTTGCTTACAGAAAAATGAGAGCACAGATGACAACAGGGAATGCAGCAAGAAAGCCAGTATCTTCACAAGCATTTGCAGGACATGTAGGACACCAAATGTAGGGACACCACAAACGTAGGTCCTACAAATAGTTCTGCAGGAGAGGACTTTGGAACTTGCAAAGATTTTTCATTTACTTTCAGAATTTGAATTTAAACAACTGTGTTTCGTGTAGCCTGCAGAAGGGTTACATGACTCTATATTCTGTTATCAAATTCTAATCACAGATTCAGAAGACAGGTACTTATTAAGATACACACATTCATCATCACAGATCTTTCTCAACATAAGTGATCAAGACATTGAACTTTGTTGGAACAAAGGTGACCAACATTTCACCACATAAAAGCAACAAGATCTCCCTCTAGAGGACATTTTGTCATTATCTGAAGTTTAAGACAGCTACAAGTGACAGCAAAGAAGAGCAACGAAAAAAATTTTTTTAATAACACAATTTCATTTATTACAACTATATTTCATTTAAAGAGTGTCAAGGAAAAAAAATAAAAGTAGTGTTTCATGAAAACTTAACAAATCAATTCAAAAACGGTAAATTGAAGTTCCTAGCAGCAAATTGAAACATCAAATAAATAAGAGCTTTGAAGGGCTTCACTTCAGTAATTGTATCAAGTGGTTACTGTTTGTGTTGCAGTGCTAAACACATTTCCCAGCCAAATGCATCATGCCCAAAGAACAAATATGTTAAGAAGCTGGCCTCTGGCTAAAGGCTATAAACTAGGATAACAAGTGGATTGGGTTAGACTTACAGTCATTTTAGTATTAACACAAAAAAAAAAAAAAAAAACCAAAACCAAAACAAGCTGAGATTCAGAAGTGTGAGATAGTGCCTGGCAAACACAAGGTGAAAAATGTTTCTCATGTGATACTGTTAAGAAAGTGTCCCATTATATTTGGTCAGCATAAATCCATCCCACCACACACATCACCCATAAACGTCAGGATTTTTTGTAAAAACAAAGCATCTCTTTCATCTAAAGACTTCCCATCACTTTCTGTTTTTAAAGAAACACCACCCAGAGACACTGCCCAAACTGAAGGAAAATGGGGGGTCGGGGTGGGGAACCACAATGCACTTGACTGGAAACATCCTGTACCTAGAGTGTGAGTTTATTAATGATGTGATGTGTACTGTACTGAGATAAAAGAGGTTTACAGCATTTTGGTTTTCCTCACAAGACTGATTTCTCTGAATGCACTGCAGAAGAACGTTCAGCCCGAGGGCACGGATGCCAGCAGAGGTGTGAGATGGAGCAGAGCATCGCAGGTCACTCAGACCCTCCCGCCGGCCCGGGCCCTTCCTCGCTCCTAATGCCCCGAGAGGGAAAGAACAAGCTGAGGGAGAGGGTTCAGTGGAGGTCACAAAGAAGGTAAGGGGTCTGGCACATCTCTCTCATGAGAGACCGTGGGAGACGTGTGAGGGGATCTCATCGATTGATACCAATGTCTCAAAGGCGGGTGCCCAGAGGATGGTGCCAGGCTCTCTTCGCTGGTGCCCAGTGACAGGACGAGGAGCAATGGCCATGAACTAAAACGCAAGGAGTCCCACCTAAACGCGGAGAAGCACTTCTTTCACGGAGGG
>CM031861.1:51320880-51414842 GCA_018697195.1 Certhia americana | reverse complement strand
GGCCCTCCCAGCCCTGGATAAGCTCCAGAGGGCCCTCCCAGCCCTGGCGATTCTGCAAACACCCGGCCCTCTCCACTACCCCAGGAGCAGCCCCACCCGGGGAAGCGGGTCCCGGGAGGGCTCCGGCGACTGAGGCCAGCTCCTTCCCCTGTCCCAGAGCCCCGGGAGCCGAGACCACCCGTGGTACCGGCACGGTTCCGGTTCCCATTCCCATTCCCGTTCCCGTTCCCGTTCCCATTCCCGTTCCCGTTCCCGTTCCCGTTCCCATTCCCATTCCCGTTCCCATTCCCGTTCCCGTTCCCGTTCCCGTTCCCGTTCCCGTTCCCGTTCCCATCCCCGCGGTACCTGCGCTCCCGGCGGCGCAACCGGAACTCACCTGCCGGCCGCCGCCGCGCCGCTCCAAAGCACCGCCGGGTGAAAACAAGGCACGCCACTCAAACAGTTCCGCAATCCTAGCCCCCGCGCTTGGGCCGCGTGTTGGAAAGGGCAGGGGTCAGACCGCGGCTCTTTGAGCGCGCAGAAGCTCTTCTTCTGCCGCTGCGAGAGGAATGGAGAGCGCTCCCTTGGGCTGGCGGCTGGAACAGGACGGAGGACTGTGTGAAGCAATGGTTCCGGGGGGTTGTGTTTCCCAGCCGGAGGCGCGCCGGCCGTGCCGGCTGGGGTGATGCAATGGTGGTGACAGAGGAGCGGCGGGTGAGGAAGGGCGGCAAGGGCCGGGATGGGCACGGGGATAAACACGGGAATGGGCACGGGAATGGGCACGGGGATGGGCACTCGGCAGTGACAGAGGAGCGGCGGGTGAGGAAGGGCGGCAAGGGCCGGGATGGGCACGGGGATGGGCTGCACCGGGCACGGGGATAAATACGGGGATAAACACGGGGATGGGCGCTCGGCAGGGAGACTCCGGCGGCGGGAGAGGGGCTGGTTGGGTGGTCACTGCCGCCCCTGTGAGCGGGGCGAGGCGCCGGCTGTGGAAGGTCTCTGCCGGGAAGGATTTCTCCTTCCCCTTGAGATGCGTCGATGCACGTGAAGGCTTTTCTTCCATTCCCTGGGGGCTGCCTCGCCGAAGAGCCAGGTGAAAATGCCCTTTTCCCTGGGAAGGGCACGGCGGGATGTCCAGGTCCCTGGAAGATGCCTCCCAGCGCAGGGAGGGCCGAGCTGGCGGGTGTCTTTGCTGGGGCGGGGCGGGGAATGCTGCAGCGCTGGGGAGCCCTGGCTGTTGGGGAGGTTTGTGCAGAACCGTTCCTGCACGGGAGCTTTGCTCTTACACAGCTACAGTGTAGCAGAGATTCATGTCGGGCTTTCTTCTAGTGACTCGTCTGTCTTTGGATGGTTATGTTATCTGTCTTCTCGGGGAATCGTCTTGCACTCCTTTCTCGAGGTAAATTGGTGTTTGCCATGACTGGGAATGCCGGTCTGCTGTAAAGTGCAGCCTATCTTGGAGTGCCTCTGACATGTATTTCACATGACATCTGTGTGGATGCTACCTACTTTAATTTTACTTTTCCTTTTTTTTGTTTTGATTGTTTGTTTGTTTTTTTTTTTTACAGGAGGAAAAACAATTTCCAGGAATGTAAGTGCTTTTAGACTTAGTCTCACATTCTTTCATTTGCTCTTGAAAGCTTTTTCTGGACTGTTGTGTAACTGTTGTCTCTGGAAGTCACAATGTGTTTTTGTTCAGTTTGTCTTCTTAACTTAATGTGAAACCCTGATTTTTAATTCTCAGCTCTCTAACTTACAAGTCAGACTGCAGACAGTGAAAATGATCATAGATCTATGATGGTCAGCCAGCTGGAAAGGAAGGAAGATGCAGTAGTTTTCTGATACATTTGCCAAGGATTATATTTGAGCTATGTCTTATAGCAATTTAATATTTTGAAGTGACACAGGAGCAGTACTGATTAAAAATTTACCTGCATTTCATAGGTAGAAAAAGTACACACATCTTGGCTTTCAAGTTCACACAGATCATTCTTTACTACTCTGTTCTAAATGTCCTAATAGTTCATTCTCCAATTCCCATGCATCATTTTTTCCCTTCAGATCTGTTTGCCTATGGTGTGTAATCTGGGACTGTTAATTTTATAATATCAAAAAGAAAGAAAAAAAAAAAGAAAAAAAATCCTGAGAAACAGTAGAATATCCAGACATTTCTTTTTAATGGCTCACAATTTCATTAATGAATTTCAAAAGGTAAAGACCTGTGTTCCATATTACTTAATTCCTGGCTTGAATTCCACTAGCAAACAGGGGCAGTACTGAGGTAAATAGAGATAACCTTTAGGTAGCATTTGCATTTTATAGTCACAATATCCTTGTGTCTTGTTGCACCAAGATTTCTTCTACTACTTCTTAATGAAGATGTACCTTCATTTGAGATTCTCTTTTCAGCTTAAATCCATAATTTTCCAAACATTTTAAGGAGTCTGGTTTGCTGCTTTCCAGTATATGTGCCAAGTGTCAGCTGTCATTTCAGCCTTTCTGAGTGGAGGAAATCCATCAGAAAGACTGTACTGTAAGGAATTAAGTTAAATCAAGTCACAATTTGTTCTACACCAAAGAAAGTTCTTATTTATGTCTTTTTTATTTTGTGAAATTTGAAGCCAGTAAATATAAATGGCATGTTCCTACAGAAGGGTTGTGTGTTAATCTTCATAAACATTTTCTAATATGCATTTATTCTATACTTCCTTTAACACTTAAAATATTCTCTGCCCATGAAGAATAGGAAGGCAATATCCAAATTTTAAAATGTAATTAAATTGTAGGAATGCATCATAAATTGTTAGATCTGCATCAAATTACTTTTTTTTTTAATCACACTGTCAAACAGCATAAAGTCAAGTTTAAAGGGATCAAATGAGGTTAAAAACTTAAGTATTATTATGTAATCTAAGTATGGTAATCCACGAGTTAATAGAGTAAACAGATTACATTAATAAGTGGATGTATCCACTTCTCAGTTTTCTCAGGGTATTCAACTGAGGCTGAAATATGGGAATATTGCAGCTGACTGACAAACAAGCCTTAATGATAGGTATGTTTTAGTAACCACCCGGTTACCAAATCGACCTTCAAAGTTTGCAAGGCTTTTTACAGTAGCAGTTTAAACAAACACTATGTACATATAACCAAGGTTATGATTAGACTGATTATTTTGTAGAAGGAAGGCTTTGAAATACTGCTGAACAGCTAATGCAGCTATTATATGCTTCTGGAGGTTTGATTTTTTTGTTTGGATTTTTTGTTTGCTTTTATTCTGAGAATAGGGAGCCAAAGGACGTGTGTTTTGACTAACACTCCATCCATCTGTGCTCTGTGCACAGCAGTGGATCAGTAATTTGCTAGGGGGGCTCTCCAGAGGGATGAGTCCTTTGCAAGTCATGGCACAGAGCTTCCCACGTGGTGGACATGGGCACAGCATGACAGAGCATGCTTAGGCAGGCTGCTGTGCTTTTTGTCTCAGCCATCTCCTCATCTTAAACCATCCCCTGTCATTTTTCCTGCATAGTTCCGAGAAACACAGGCAGATTTACAGCCTATTACTGACCCAAGGATTCTTTGGAAAGCAGCATTTCTCACCAATCATCAATCTGTTTTGTAACCCCTGGAGAAAAGCCATAAAGAAGATGACTAAGCTTTGCTCTTGTGTATCTTTAAGTACTCTATTACATATACTAAGACAAAATTCCATATTGTGGTTATGAAAGTCTCATCATCCAGAATTTGACAGGGTATCAGTGCAGGAACATTAACTAGTCAGGAATCAGATAGCTTCTACCAGGTGTTCTGAGATGCTCTGAATCATATATACATGTATTTAATTATTTTTCTTTTGCCAGGAATTTGACTTTGAAAAGGTGTTCTAGTGTTAAATACAGAGACAGATAACACAAACCATGATGTCTGAACTTACCTGGTACTCCTGGCAGTCTCTGTCCGTTTTGTGTGAAACTGAAGCTCACTGTGTAATGTCTCCACATTTATCAATATTAATAGAATGTGGGATCATATAGTTTTCATTTTCTTATTCTGTTCACCTAATCTTGAAGACTTACACTAAAGAGTAAAAAATACTACTTCTTGCCCTACAGTTCTGGTGCTGCTGTTTTGAATCTCCAAGCCAAAGAGTTGGAAGAGGATAAATTCAGTTGAGTTGTACCTAAGCAGGTCTGTGCAGTCTGGCAAAATGGCTGACAGCCTGAACTGTGATTTGAAGTCTCTGAGTCCACTTCAGCTGTTTGAAAGAGTGACTGAACAAGGAGACAAAGTCAGAGCACTGAAAGCAGGAAAAGCACCAAAGGTATTTGTGTTTCATGTTTTGAACCCATTCTTTTTCAGTTTAGGTATGTCTTTGAGTGCTGAAGAATTTTCTTGTTCTACGATCTATTTTGCATTGTGATGAGAAGAACTCTTGTTAAAAACTGTTTAATGTCCATTTTGTGAACTGTGGCACACCTGGAGTAGGGTAGTCACTGGCAAGACTGAAGTTTTTACTCTTGAAGTAAGAACAGAGCCCTAGGCTTGGATGTCTGCCTCATCCAATTGCCATACCATGTAACAGGATCCAAGGAATTTTTTTCTTAAGCAAATTTATGTCACTTGCATTCTTCCCTGGTTTTAGATGGTTTATGAAAATCTTTTTCTCTGGGCATTATTGTAGATATTATCAAATATGTCTTCCTGTAACTGTAGTGACAGTCCCTTCTTAATCTCCCTTAAATAATTCAGTAATTTGACATTTATTTCAGGTTCCTTATTGTGTCATCACCATTTTGGCAAGGAGAGCTCAGTTTTAATATGGGCTCTCTTGATGTATTGCCTGTGGGAGTAAGCCTTGAAAACTGAGAGTCAAATAAAGTGTTGTTCTGTTTATTGCTTGCATGAGATTTTACAATAGCTTTATATTAGAGAGGTCATAACCATAACTTCTTGTTCTAGTTTGACTTCAAATCTGTCAATTGTAATGAATTATTTTAAGGTGAGCCACAAAAAGCGTTGTAAAGTAAATTAGATAATAATTTTTTATTATTATTTATATACCTTGGAATTCTATGGTGAAAGTGCTAAGCTTGTTATACTCTGAAAAGAAAACAAGCATTTTTTTCCTAGGCAGAAGTTGAAAAGCAAGACAGAGGTGCTTTAAATATCTTGGCAATGGTAATGATTTATATTCTAATGATTAAGTATTTGCTTTGCTTCTACATTTGATATCGATGCTGGAAACATTTAAATAGAACAGAATTTAGAGTTTATTGATGATGCAGTTCAAGTCAAAGCATGGATGTGGGTTTTTGAAAGGTTGGGACATTGATGTAATTGTCTTTTTTAAGAATATTAAGGCAAACAGTTGTTTGGGTTTTTTCTTTATTCAGGATGAAATCGATGCAGCAGTGAGGATGCTCTTATCATTAAAACTGTCATATAAAACAGCAACAGGACAAGATTATCAGGCAGGCTTGCCTCCAAAAGATCTTGTATTAATAAACAATGGTACAGCTAAAGAAGAGGAGGAGGATTTAGTGGATCCCTGGAATGTACAGACATCAAATGCTAAAGGCGTGGATTATGACAAGCTCATAGGTATAACTCTTCCTTCACTGCTACTAAGGAATTTATGTAAAGTGATCCTAATGACCACAGAAACAGCAAGGCATCATAACAAATCCAGATCAAAACATCATAGGTAACATTTAATTTATGTCTAATCTTAGCATTTCCATGTCTAAAGAATTTGCTGTAAGAGATGAAAATGTCCCAGGTGGAGATTTCCTATGAAGAACTTTGTGAAGAACTTTTAAGTTCAAAATCCAAGTTTTAATGTGGTTTTGTTTTTTGGTGTAAGGACTGTTATCAGAAATTAGGCTAATGAAAACACTGTGACTGAATGTCTGCATCTTCTGTGGCTGGAATGCAGAAGAACATTTTGGCCAGACTGAAGGATTCTTCCTACCCACTCCTCACATCACTTATAGATTAGAGAGGGCAGGAATGGCCCAAAACTGATGCAGAAATCTGTTAAGTCTAATGACTTCTGAAGAAGGCACACTTTTAGGCAGCCAAGTGCTGGCTGGAATGAAGGAGTTGCAGCTCATTCAAAAACATGCAATGTAATGGAAAGTGTTTCAGATGGGGTTGTTACAAAACTTGCAAAGTTTTGTAGTTTAGGAAATAGAGGTTGAGGTAATTTCCTTATTGGTTTTACAGTTTGCTATTTTAATAACTTGTTTGAGTCTGGCATAGAAACATGAGAGAACTATTAATTAATTTCTATGTTTTCCCTTTTTTTCATTGTTGTCAGTTTTCAATTCATGTTTAGTACCTCAGTTGTACATTGCTGAGGTCTGCTTAGTAGTTTTTTCTCACAATAGAGCATACACCCTTATGTGGCAGTAATCATACTTGCTTTTGGAACAGTTGTTTGTGTCAGCATTACTTTGACTCTTTGTGATGTTACTGAGAGATCTTGTCAAATGTATGCACACATTGGCTGAGTCTGCAGGAAGTAACAGGAGAATAAAAAGTTGGAAAGGGAGAAGTGTGCAAAGAAAAATATAGGTCAATGTGAGAGAAGGAAGAGAATGTATTTATTAGAATGTGGAAGTGGCCAAGATCTCTCATAATCTTGTTATTTGCAGAGAGTTACAGAGAAGTGATTTGATTTTTTTTTTTTTTTTCTTGGACGGAGGGGTTCTGAGCATTTTAGAAAAGGAAGAATTGCACAGTTGTGCTAGCACTATCTCAGGATTTTCCTAAAAAGGACTTACTATAAATCAGTTTATACCCTTTTTACCCATTAACTGTGTATGGAAGACCTTTCATCTTCCATAGAGTGTGGGTTAGCCTAGAGGGTTTTTACTTCTTTACACTACTCTCAGATTAGTGAATTTGATCAATGAGTCATTTTGCTTGTTCTAGGTGCTTTGTTGGAAATTTTTCAGAGAAGAATGCTAGCCTAGCCACTTTAGAATGTGAAGCAGGTGCTGTTTGTTATTGATAAGCTTCCTTCTTTTCCTTACCTTTTTAAAAATAACAATGAAAGATATTGTCCAAGAGCTTGTTACATTGGGTAGCTCCTACCCTAAGTGCAATCTTTGTGCCACCTATAAACTGTTCCTAGTGGTACCTGAGAAAGTTGCGCTATGTTTAATCAAACTTAGAAAAAATGAAATCAGTGTTTGAATTGGAAGAGGTCTTCTCAAATGGTTGTCTTAGATGTGTGCTGAAGTGTATGGTAGCACAACAAAACAGCCTGAAGATACTATGGGAAGAAGGGTTCTGTCAGCTAAGTACTAGTTATGGACGTCCCTAGAAATTTGTTTGTTTGAGCAAGAGCAGAGGAATGAGTGAGAAAGAGCTTTTCATGCTAACTGTGCTGAATTCAGTAAGCTGAATATTGTAAGTGATACCGACTGGTTGAAGTTTGTAGGCAGTCTTGCAGATCATCTAGTCAGCCTCTCTCCCCCAGAGCAGAGTCAACTAGAGCAGGTTGCTCAGGACCCTGTCCAGTAGGAGTTTTTTATCTCCAAGGATGGAGATCCCATGACCTTGCTGGGCAACACATTCCAGTATTTGACCATGTGCACAGTATGAAGAGCTTTTTTTATGTTTAAATAGAATTTCTCTTCTAAGTTGTACCATTTGCTCCTTGTCCTTTCACTGAGAAAAGTCTGGTGCTGGTTTTTTTATTTCCTCCCCACTTTGCCTTATCACATATTTATACACATTGATAAGATCCCTCCTGAGCCTTCTCTTCCCCTAGCTCAGCAATCTCAGCTCTCTCAAACTCTCCTTTTATGACAGGTGATCTGAGTCTTTCATATTCATGGCCTTTTGCTGGATTCACTTTATTATATCCAAGTCCTTATGCCAGAGCTGAGAACCAGTGCTCCAGATTTGTCTCCTCAGTGCTTAATACAGGGAAAGGATCACCTCCCCTGTCCTGGCAGAGCTGTTCCTGATGCAGCCCACAAGGCCTTAGACCATCCAACCCACAAAAGTGCATTACAAGCTGTGTTCATTTCCTTGTCTGTCAGGACCTTGAGACCCTGAGGTCCTTCTGCTCTCCAGCCAGTTGGTCCCTGCTGTACCTGTGTACAGAGTTATCCCACCCCAAATTCAGGACTTTGCATTCCCTTTTCAATTTCATGAGATTCTTGCCATTCCATTTCTCTATTGCTGAGGTCCCTCTCAAGAGCACCACAGCCATCTGTTGTATCAGCCACCCCTCCCAGGATTATTTCGTCTGCACACTTGCTGAGACTGGGCTCTGGGCTCCAGCTGGGCTTTGTGCTTGCTGCTCACCACCCTTTGAGCTTGGCAGTTCAGCTAGCTTTCAGTTCCACTTGCTTAGTCCAGGCATCATCAGTTATCTCTGAAAATGAGCTGGAAGGCAATGTCAAAAGCCTTACTAAAGCTGAGGTTAACAACATTCACTGTTCTCACCTCAGCTATAGTTATAGCATCATAGGAATATTAAGTTGGTCTGACAATGATTTTCCATTCATAAATCCTTGCTGACTGCTACCAGTCACCTTTATGTCTTTAATGTTTGGGAATGATTTCCAGGATTATTTGCTTCAGCACATGCCCACAGATTGCAGTGAGGAGGACTGGCCTGTCCACCTCAATTCCACAATTCCTTCTTCCAGCCTTTCTTTAAGGTAGGATTGGCATTTGCTTTCTTCCAGCCTCCAGAAGCCTCTCCCAGCTGTCATGTCTGTTCAGAGATCACAGAGGCTGGCCTGGTCACCAGAGTTACTATATAACAAATATTAGGGTATACATTTCTCCATGTAATTATAATAGGACAATGGCAAAGAGGAAAAGTACACAATGAATTTTCAGCAAATGCAAATATGCTTTTGAAAATGGCATTTCTCGTGACTTCAGCACAGTGAGTTGAAAGCTGTATTTTGGTAAAAGCTAGAACACCAGAGATGAAAGGCACACTAGGAATTTTTTTAAAGCTTGTTTAGGAGTGGAGACTGTGTCTTTGTCAGAAGCTGTTTAGAAAGGCAGATTCTTTGTCAGCAGAGAGCCTAAGATGTTCTGAACATTCAAACAGGAGGAAATAGGTAGGGAAAAATATTCCATTTTTTTAACAGAAACGGTGAACATGGGCAAAGAAAAAGGAGTTATGCAACCTGTGAATGTTTAATAAAGATATTTAGGCGTTCCCAGTGAAGTGTTCTATACCCCAGAGAGGTTTTCTAGTCGCTTTGTACAACAGCACATGAATATTTCTAAGGTAGCTAGTCCCAGTTAATCCGGGGGATTTTCATGTTTTCTGTTTCTATCAGATTAGCCTCTTACCAGTTGCTGTTGATGTGCTGAATCATTTTCATGCTCATTTGATCTCTTTTTAGCTTTCATTCAGATTAAAATTTGCCATTTTGTGGTGGTACATTTTGCATTTCATTAGTGCAATGTTGAATAGTTCTAACATTGAATACAGCAGAATAGTAGCAAGCAGTAGATTCATACATAGATTTTTTTTCAAACAAGATTGAATTATAGAGCATTGCCCTGATTATTAGGATCCCAGAATTACTGGGAATAGGGAAGATACTGCTATTTTACTCTATCACAACCTTTCCTAAACCACCAGGTTGTAAGTCTTACTCATTGCCATGAAGAGCATTATGCATTTCCCTTTCAAGCCTCTTGAGGGGAGCAGTGTCTGTAATACATATTAAAGAAGATGTCTGACAGCAGAAAGTTTAGATATCAAGAGAAAAACATTCAGAGCCTCATAGGCAATTTATCATGCGGCTTAGGCCAAGTTGGTGATCTGAATGTGTTTCTTTAGCATGCTTTTTTTCCTTGGAATATCAATGCTTCTGCTGTAAGGAGACTGCAGTTACAGTAATTCATGGATAGAGAAATACTGCATGTTTTGAGTGAGCTGAACCTTCTAGCATAGAGATTATACTGGAGGTGACTGCTGGGTCTTCAGGCAAGATTCATGAAAATTGACTTTGACTTTTTGACTTGAAAGTGTCTTTTTTAATCTAGCCTGCATTGCTTTGTTTTTGGTATTCCAAGATTTGGCTGTAGCTATGCTGTGCTTATTTTAATTTTTTTTTAAACATTTTATGATTATAGTTCGGTTTGGCAGCAGTAAAATTGACACAGATCTGATTAATCGAATAGAAAGAGCTATTGGGCAGAAGCCTCACCACTTTCTACGTAGAGGAATCTTTTTTTCCCACAGGTGAGTTTTTCTTTTATTAAAATTCAAAAGGTCCTGTTGGGCAGACTTCCTGTGAGAATTATTGGGAGAAGCCTGTAACTAGCAAAACCCGTGTGCTTTTATACAAAGGCAAACCAAATGTGCCATTTGAAATTAGCAACTATTGCAGATTTCCCCTGGCAACACTTGAAACTTTTGGTTGTGTGGGTTTCTGATATGTCCTCAGTAACCCCAAAATGAAGAAATGTGCTCAGAGTGCTGCTTCATTTTTACTCTGTGTCAGCAGCCAGAGGCAGTGAACAGGTACAGAACTCCAGGTGCCACTGGTGTTCAGCAGGGCTCCTGTGCATCTGTTTGTGGTGCAGAAAAGGCTCAGGGAATAATCTTAAGCATGAGCCTGCCAGTGACCTTCAGTGTTTAATTGTTAGCACGCAGGGGCTTTTGGGCTGTGGCACCAGCAGATTTCACAGAAGGGCCTGAGCATGACTCAGGGCATGACCTCCACCAGAAGTCAGCTAAGCTGCCTGGTTCAACCTGTTTGAGAAATGGTCCCTGGTGTTTTACTAGGTCCTAGAGATTACTATCCAATGAAGTAATTTTAAAAGTTGCACAATATCAACATTAAATTTTCACTTTTGATTTCATTTTTCTTTGAGTTTTTTTCCCCCCCCCCATGAGGACTGAAGGAGAGCATGGTTTTCTTAAATTAAAAAACGAGTAAAATGAGTAAACAAGATTTTTTTTTTACTTCTAGGACACTTAACATACTATAATTCATTTATAAATACTTTTGGCTTTAAAACACTCAGATTTTTATAAAGGTTCATCATGGATATTTTACTGTGGATATTTCTTACTGAAGAGTTATATCCTGTTTTCTCTGTTTTTTCTCTAGAGATATGGACCAAGTACTTGATGCTTATGAAAATAAGAAGCCGTTTTACCTTTATACAGGCAGAGGGCCATCTTCTCAGGCAATGCACGTTGGTCATCTTATCCCATTTATGTTCACAAAGTAAGCTATTTCTACCAGTTGTATTAATCAAAGCATTTCTTTCAAAGAAGCATTGAACATGGCTTGTGAAACTGCTGAAATGATGCATTACAAGGAGTTGTGATTATGTGAAGTGAATATTAATGAACTTAATCCAGTCTTACCTTTTCACTCTAATGATTACAATCCCTGCATCAACATAAAGCCCTCTTCCTTATTCCCTTAGCCATGTGGCACTGCTTAGAATTTCTGTTGTTCCTAAAAACCAGTTCCTTGCAAGACTCAGTAACATTACTCTGTAAGGTGGTGTCTGCAGCAGCAGGACACAGAGGCATTGGGCTCAGAAAGGTAAAATCTCTTTGAATTCTGGTTCCTTTGCAACTGGTGACCTCTGTCATGTGTACAGCAGTGAGTCTTTTTTCTAGGTGAGTTGCCATTATCATCTGTATAAAACATTTTATCTGTTCACATAAATATAACTGCATATGCATACAAAGAAAAGAGCAGACCTCTCCATATATTTTTGTTTAAATATATAAAAATATTTTAGCTGTATGATTTACATCTTCATTTTAACTTAATTTGGGATAAAACATCTGTTTCTATTAGGTGGCTGCAAGAAGTATTTGATGTTCCCTTGGTAATACAGTTAACTGATGATGAGAAATACCTTTGGAAGGACATGACAGTTGAGAAGGCATATGAATATGCTAGAGAAAATGCAAAAGACATCATTGCATGTGGTTTTGACATCAATAAAACCTTTATATTTTCGGATTTAGACTATTTAGGGTAAGTATAAATTTCTTTAGAGCATTGTAGTGAAATAAGTGTCTGTATTTTCTCTCTAACTTTGACTACCAGCAATGTTTTCATGAGTGTGTCTAAATTTGAAAGCTTCAGGACAAGTTTTGTAACACTTGAAATAGAAACGTATTATTTTTTCTGCTAACATTTTATATATATTATTTATATATATTATTGTCATTCTTCTGAATGACACATGAACAAATACTTATGTGTGCAGTGTGTAAATTATGAAAAACATATTAAACCAGCCAAAGTGTAAAAATACCTAAACCACCAGAAACTTTCAGATTGATTTGCTTAGGGTGGTAGCAAAATCTCTCAGATGTGTTTACACTTTATTGGCTTTAACAGAAGGCATTGGAGCAACTTGTTGTGGTCATTTATTTTAATAATACAGCAGTGAGTGAAGTTTAAAGAATGTTTGGGGTAATTATTGGTGGAAGGGAAGAATAAATTAAAATTTCAAGGCATAAAATTCCTGTTTGTAAATGATTCTCTAATAATCATCTCAATGGGCCACAGAAGGTCTGAAACTGTGAGATTTAATCCTGCAGGTTTTCTGATGTTTTCAGCTTTTGCAGTCAAAATTTGTGTATCACTCTTCTCATTTTATTTTTCCATATTTTTTTTTTCCTCACAGGACAAGTGCTGGATTCTACAAAAACATTGTCAAAGTTCAGAAGCATGTCACATTTAACCAAGTGAAAGGAATCTTTGGCTTTACAGACAGTGATTGCATTGGTAGGGAGTCATGCCACTTACAAGAACAGTGCTTGCTTTCACTTTCAATTGAGCTATTTTAAGTAATAGTTTAAAGAAATTAAATGTCTGCCACTCATGAAACAGACAGAAAAAGCAGGAGGATTATATTTCTAGGCAGATTCTGATGTTATTGTTGTTTCTTCAGAATAGAGCACACTTTACAATGAAATTTCTAGCATATCTACCTTTTTGATTTTAGTAAAAGCAAAATACAAAACACAAATGTTGAAGAGTCTAAAACAGAGAATTGACTTACTTTCTTTTTTATTCTGTTGTTGCAGTGATTGGAGCTATAGACAATCTTACCTCCTAGGAATTTCTATGCCAGTTGGTAAAGAAACTTGTCAGAAAAAGTTATGTTATTACACATAGTCATTTACATATCTGAAAAAAGTTGAGTGCTGAATAGCCTAATTATCAAGGTGCTGAGTAGCCCAAGTGTTCCATTTACTTCACTGCAATTGCAGGTTTCTGTCACATGGCCGAGGAAAAAGATTCTGTGTAAAAATCACATTAAATCCTGGATGTTTCTGAGCATTATCATCATTCTTCATCCAGTAATGAGGCCAGTGACAGCTTTCAGCCTTCACTGTAACCAAGGAACAGATTTCCACTTATTTTAGCAGTGTCCTGATAAAAGATGGTATTGTGATTATGACTTCATCATATGTGTGTAAAGGTCCACTGCTTACTGTCTGTTCTGATAGGATTTTATCAGTTCCAGGCTGGCCATGCTGTGATTAAGCCCTGTATAAAAAAGAAAACTGGGCGTATCTGAGATGCTTCACGAGTACCGAGTGTGTATAGCAGTGATTTAAGTTCTTAGAGGGAGGCTTATGTGATGACTGTAGCTATTCTCTCACAAAGTTAAAAAATGAATAGCTTAGTCAGTTCTGTTTCTGGAAAGGGTAGATAGTTCAATGATCAGGAGAGTAGGCAGTGATGGACTTCTGCTCAGTCAAGGTGGTCACAGCTTACCTTTTGTCATTAGTTTTTATGTCAGTTGAAGATTTGTTGACATTGCAGAAGGCAAAGATGAAAAGGTTTCCTCAGATATGACAGCAGTGCTTGATAAAGCTAGAGCTTGGTCTTCAACTAAGTACTTGGATGATTCACTTGTGCATTTTACATATTGCAAAGAATTCTCTCTATTTATCACTGCTTCTGTTGATTGCTTAGCTTTTTCAAACGTGTTTTTTAGGTAAGATCAGCTTTCCTGCTATCCAAGCTGCTCCATCCTTCAGTTCATCATTTCCACAGATATTCAATGGCAAGGAGAATATTCAGTGTCTTATCCCATGTGCTATTGACCAGGTAAGAAAATCATATTGCTTAATTTGGTTTACATGGATTTGGTTTTGTGTTGTACCATTCAAGCTTCTTGGTGGTGTCTCGAGGCATCTGTAAAACATTCCTGCAATTACCTTTCTGGGGTAGAAACTGAAAGACCTAAAATATGAAAAGATGTAGGCTTAACCCAATCATGTATTCATCCAGTCTTGGATCTCTCTTGATCTCAACTCCATTCACACTGAGCTGACATCTAGGAAAGCAAGGACAGTAACATCTATGCAAAAGCACACTGACACGAGGGTAGGAAAAAGCTTTTGGCCATCTCCATGGTAACTTGGACAAGATGGAATGAGCTAAACTTGCAGCACAAGAGATTTCTGTTGAACCATGGGGAAAAACTCTCTCTCAGTAAGAATAAAGAGGCATTGAAATAGTTTGCCAGAAAGGCTGCAGAACCTTAACAATTCAGATTTATAGAGAGAGCTGGAAGAACTTCAGATACCGATGAGAGTAATAGGTCTTTACTTTAAATAAGTAGTGTTTCTAGGAATCACATCCTGCACTGTCTGAATCTTTAGCTGTTTTAGCCACAGGGACAGACACAGGAAGATGATGTAGTCATATTCATCAGCCACAATATTATGAAGTAATATTTCACTTTGGTTTATGTCACATCTTCAGCACAGCTTGATTGCTGATTTAGGTCAGATTCTCTGCTGGTTGTAAAAATGCTTTGGGAGAAAGTTTTCTTCTTAGGCTGCATCTGTCTCCAGGCATATTAAGCATAGTTTTAGCAACTATTTGAATTCATGTAAAATTTTGTAAATATGCCTGTTAAGGGAATCAGAGTGTACAGCACTATGGGAAAGAAAAAAAGGGGATTTTGTTGGTGTCCTGAATGAACTGGATTGAAAGTAGGTTATGGAATATTTCATGGGGGGGATTTGTTCAGTTTTTCAGTTTTTGACATCACTTTTTATGGCATGAATAAGTCAGCATCAATCAGCTTTCAATCACGTTTTTCAACTTTATTCTGTGCTTTTATTCATGGTTGTTTTAGGATCCTTATTTTAGAATGACCCGCGATGTAGCACCAAGAATTGGACAGCCTAAACCAGCCTTACTCCACTCAGTCTTCTTCCCAGCCCTACAAGGAGCGCAGACCAAAATGAGTGCCAGTGACCCAAACTCCTCCATCTTCCTCACTGATACACCTAAACAAATCAAGACAAAGGTATGGGCCTGCAAAACCTGATAGCACAAAGCTTTACAACAAAAAGGAATGGTGGTCGTAGAATCAGAGTCATTTGGGTGAGGAAGGACTCTTATGGTCATAGAGTACAACCATGAAATTATCCCTGTCGAGTCCATCCCTAAACCTTGTCTGTAGGTACCATATTATTATAATCTCCAGCTTCATCTGGAAGTGCTGCAGAGGTTGGCCCACAGCTACTACCTGACACTTCTTTGATATCCCCCTCAGCTATCTAACACTACGTTCAGAAGTCCTTCTGGTTACAAAGGCAATTTTTAGTGTTTTCCTTGGAACATATATGAATCGTGTTTTCCATGCATTTCATAGCAAAGCATCTTCAGGAATTGATTGAGTTATGCAAATTTCGCTAGATTGTCAAATATGATTTTTTCTATTACCAGCTAGTCTGACAGTACAAATATTAGCTGGGGTAGTATACAAAACATGTTTGTTTTTCTGATACCTGCAGAGCAGTGGTGTAAGAATAAAAACTGGGGAGGGTCATGCTCTTAAAATAAATATTATGTTACCATAGTTTTGAAATCTGACAAGCCATAATGTAAACCTAATACACAGCTGCAAGTAGTGCCAAGCATTGCGCGGTGTTAGTTGCAACACAGGTTAGACCTTTCCTGCTGCTTGAGAACCTATTGCTGCCAATTCACAAAGAAATCTGCTCACTCCAATTAACAAATAAACATTATTCTGAATTTCAACTCAGAAGGGTTATTTTCTTCTGAGTGTGTTTCTAGTTTGTTTCTAAGTTCAAAGGAAGATTGCTCTTATCTGGTGTCAGATGATTTAGTTTGGCAAAAGTTCACCTGTGTTGTGGTATTTAAAGAAAATGAAAATCAGTCCTTGGGAAGGAATTTATAGGCATGAAACCAGACATTAAATAACTATCAAAACAAGAAGAAAAGATGTTTATGTTGTTTCTATTGGGCAGGCTTGGATTAATTCTCTTATGGTGAGACTCTTCTGCAGCCACCTCATAACACTTCATTCTCTTGTAGAAACTGATTAAGCAGTACTATTTTGAAGAATTGGAATTCTTCATGTGTTTGGATTATAATAATTGCAGTTTATTTGCACAGTTAAAGAGTTGCTTTAAAAAAAATAAAACCTGTAATTTCAGAATAGAGAATATGTGGTTAATGGTAATATTGGTAACATTCTTCCATGGTTTTTTCCTGTCAAGTAACTTGTGATCTGCAAAGAGATCTAAGTTCATAAGTCCTAATTCTACTGTCTTTAAACTGCTTGAAAAAAAAAAAATAATTCTAGCTACCTGGAATATAAAAGACATAGAGAAAAATCCTAAACATGACATAAAGTGTTGAGTAATGGAGGACAAGCTGAGATTTATTTCAGCTTCTGAAGCCCATCAGAAACAAATCTATATGGAAATAGAGGTTGAGTGAAAGACCAAATACTGTTACAGCAAATAAATAAAAAAAATATATTAGGAAAGGTGACTGCTGGTCATGAATGGAGGTTAAAAAGAGAATGCTACACTGGACAAAAAAAACTACTAGTTACAGCATTTTCCAGATTACTGGTACATTGCTAATTAATGAGGTTCAAAATTTACAGGTAATGGAAGATAAAAAAGTTACTGTATATTGGGAATGGCTAAGAGGATTCTGGGTAATCCAATGAGATGAATGTCAGTGTTTTCATAAATTATTCTTATTGTACCTGTCAGCAAATTACAACTCAATTACTTGTTTTCTTATAAAGTGTTATTTAAATTTGATGTCTATAGACATACTGAGGGATTCAGAGAAATTCAGGGGAAAAAAAATCAGTGCATCGCTATAGATAGGTCACTGAAACTCTCCGTCAATGAGTAGGTGCCAGAATATGTAAAAAAAATTAATTTAAGATTAAGGAAAGAAACATTTTGGTTTTGTGTTTCAACAAAAATATGCTTTCACCTGGCATATTGTATTTAATCCTGCTGTTTAGGAAAAACACAAACTGTAGAGATAAAGGGCATTGAAAAAATTTCATACAAGCTTATAAAATCTCGTAAGGAGGAAGGTCAGTGCAGAAGAGTATGTAAAAACTTCATCTTACAGCTGCTGAGACAGCTATTCAGGCTGCCCTACAATAGAAGAAGAGACGTAATGTGGCAGATTGCAGTTCATTTCCTTGAAATATTCATCAGTGTGTGATTTCTGATTGTAGTTCCTTGCCACAAGACTTCATCTGTAACTTGGTTGCAGAGATTCAAAAAAGCACTAGACAGTCTATACAGATAGTAGGAATGTTCATAAATTGTAAATATATAACAGCTCCTAGATACCAGGACTAAAAAAACCTACTTCATATGCAAATGTGTCTCTTGGCAGGTTGATTATGGTACCTCAAAAGATAGAAGAGCTAAATGAAAGCTCAGCATATGGTTAAGAAATATTTTCTTTCCTCCACTTAGCAATTTATTTTCTTTAAATTTGTAGGAAGATTAGCATCCTCAGAGAGTTCTACATATGTATAAATGTTCAAAATAGGCCAGTGGCTTCTGAATTTATTGGGAAGGGGATTAGCAATTGCATCTGTTCAATAGTGCTGTTCGTCTGCCTGTAGGAAACTATGCTTTAAAAGAGGGAGGCTGTCAGTGAATATTCCATTTTTAGACTGAACAATTGGGCATTGGTCTGATTTTAAGTATTCTAGACAAACTTCTGTAATCTTTAACTTTGCTTTCTCATGTTTTCCTTTTCCCCAACAAGAGGAGATTAGGTTGTCTCTAGGATTTCTGCAGCATTTTCTATGCTTTCTTTATCTCTTTCAAAATTAATTTCTTGATAAAGTAAAAATCTTAACTTTTGTTACATTTTCTGTAAGCACAACGTCTATCCAACAGCTTCAGCAAAATGGACTTAAATTTTTTTTCACTGAGTCTTGGGTAGATTATTTTATTTCACTTAATTTTTGTTCTGATTATGCAGTCTGAGGTGTATAGCTATTTTTCTCTGCTGGGTTCTAATGACCTCTTTTTTTCAGTCCTGAGGCTCTGCTTTAACTTGTCCCAGTCATTCTTCAGCTAATCCTTTGTAAAGAATCTGGAGGATCATGACACATCTCTGTTTGCAATAAAGGAATCCCGTTTGTGGTGGGATTTACAGCCTGAGGTGCTGCTGTTGTTTCAGATTAACAAGCACGCCTTCTCAGGGGGCAGGGACACCATTGAAGAGCACAGGAAGTACGGAGGCAACTGTGACGTTGACGTGTCTTTTATGTACCTGACTTTCTTCCTGGAAGATGATGACAGGCTCGAGCAACTGAAGCAGGTGAGTGACCAAACTGCAGACAGGATTATTCATTCCCTGCTGTGGGGACAAAGCTCTACCTCAGCCCTCAACAGAGCTGTAGCTCAGCCCTCCTGTGAATCTTCTCCAGGAAGGGAATTTTGGTGTTATTCTCATGCTCTCCAGCCCTTGCAAGTTTCAGTATTAGTATCTCATTTTTGTTTCTTTGCAGTTTTCTTTCTCACAGCCTAATCTGTCTCTTCTTCAAAACAAAAAGTCCCGAGTGTTTTCATAGGAATTTCTAGCCCACTGGAGATACTCTCTGTAGGACAGTATCTTCCCTAGCTTTCAAATGAAGTCACCTTGGCTTTAGTGTTGTTTTAATTGTATAATACACTGCCTGATCCTTATTGTAAAGTACCTAAACATTCTGCAAAACTGCAAAAGCTCATGTCTAAAACTTGCTTTTTTTTGTTTTTTCTTATCATCACAAGAAATTTAATAGCTCTGGGGAGCTGATTTACTCATCCAAGCAAAAACTGCTTCATATATGTTGCATTTTCTTTAAAACTATCTGGCAGACTTCTGTCCCCATGGCTGGTAGCAAGCCATTTCCCTTCCTTTCATCACCAATACTAGGTGGTGTATGTTCTCTGGAAGGCAGGAGCTGCAGTAGATAACACCCATGGCACACTGGTTTATTAACTTTCTCCTGCTGGGAGCAGCTACAAAAAAGTCAAGTGCTGCAGATTTTTCTCCAGCCCTCTACTCCTTCCCACATGAGAGCAGGATTGGTTAGCTACTCTTTTCTGTGCTGTTGTAAATTCCTTATAGAAACCTGAAGCACATTTGCCTTAAATAGTTTTTTCATTAATCTCCAACCACTTCAAGAGTGTCAGCCTAAGTCTGCTGCAGAGCACAAAGACTGGCCCACAGCTTGCAGCTTGCTGCAGTGGTGCCTCAGAACCTGAGTAGAAAACAAGAACTCACCCACTGTAGCAGCATCAGTGCAGCTGCTTCACTTGTAGCACCAGAGGACACTTCCAGGAAAAGCAGCCTTGGTGTTTTTATAACAAATTAACAAGCAAAAAAATAACACACATACCCCAAACAACACCACTGAAATTTCAATTCCATTTGTTCTTGTTAATGTGTTTTACTCTTGATGAGTGAACATCAGCAGCATTTACACCTTGAGCAGATGTTACAAATGGCTTAATGATGAGGGGAGGTAAGATTATCATGTTTATTGTCATTTCAAATACAGCTGAACTGTCCCAGCCAGGGTTGCTAAATGTGGCTGAACCAATAAAGTGTTTGCCTGTGCTTCTAAGTTAAAGCATTTCAATATTGAGCAATGGAATGGATTACCAACTGTGAATATGACTACAGTGTGAACATAGATTCTGAGTGTCTTTGCTATAAAAAGGATATTTTATCACATCTAGTCTCTTACCCAAATGCAATGAGAGAAAAATATGAGAATTTTTACCTGTTATTAAAAAAAAAAAAATGGCTTAGGGTGGCTGTTTATTTGAACTGGGATTCTGGGAGGAAAATTCCAGTTTCCTGCAAGTAATTACAGGATTTCCTAGTTAATGTAGTTTATTCAGTCCTTATAATAACTTGTCACATATGAACTTTGCCAGCTGCTTTAATCTTGTAACCCCAACAAGCAACTCGGCAAGTTGCTTTTCAGAGTGATACCAGATAATCTCCTAAGGGGTGTACTTACTTTTAAGTCTTCCCAATTTGTCTTTTAAAAAAAGTACTGATCACTGAGTGTTTTTGTGAATGGCACCATGTTCAGCAAACAACACTTTCTTGACAGGCCTACACCAGTGGGGAATTGCTCACGGGGGAGCTGAAGAAGGTTCTTATTGAAACAATGCAGCCCTTGGTAGCAGCTCATCAGGAAAGAAGGAAGCAGGTCACAGATGAAATCGTGAAGCAGTTCATGACTCCAAGGAAGCTGGCTTTTGAATTTTGAAGAAATGTGTGTGTAACGTAGCACTTGATAATCCACAACCAAGTAACTGTTGTCTTCTGTCGTATGTCATCACTCCCTAGTTATGTACAGCCTGTAATCGGTGCTTTATAAATAATGAGTAAATTATCATGAGCAGCAGAGTACAGAAAAAGTTTAAAATAGAACTTGAATCTATTTAAAATCAGAATATGCAAGACAGAATTGGTCAGTCTTGCAGAAAAGCATGTATGTCAGCCCAACATTGTATTTTAATGTATTTCATGTTGAAAATATAAATAAAATTTCCATTTGATGATAAAGGCTAACTTGGAAATGGTTTTAAATATGTTGGTAAGAGGTCATATCTCTAATAAATAGTAGCTCTATTTTCTTTTGTACTATGTACCTTGGTTTACTCTGTATGTCTTCTTGGGCTACTGAGAACATGCTGCACACAAAAAAGTAAATGTTACAAAGTGGGATCAGTACAGAAAGAGTTGATATCTGTGAATTGAACACTGGAGGAAAAATATAAAACTTGTCTTGCTATCACCTACCTCTTTGACAATGGGCAAGTTGTAGAAAGCTCACTGTACTTTTTTTCTGGAGCTTTTTGCCTGATCTGGGTGTGTCTGGAGGGAGGAGGTTATCAAGAAGTTGTCAAGTCCTTGATATTCTCAGGTGGAAGATAGTATAGAAATGCAAATACTAGTTTCTAGTAATAAATAACAAGTGTTAAATCATGTTGTGAAAATTGAAGTCACACTGGACACAGGGATACTTCTAGTACTGTCTGTTCTCTTTCACTGCACTAGGAGGTTTAAACTAGGGATATTTATTTTAGGATGCATTCCCGTGAGAAAATATACTTTGTTAAAATACCTCATGTAATATTTAATTATGTCCTTTCTTCAAAAGAACTTCTATGTCTTTGCTATGATTTGGATATGGAAGAAAAATCCAAATTATTTGCTATTTGTTTTGAACTGAGCAGTGCTGAGTGCAAACTGTTAGATCTGTCTTGTATAGAATAGAAAGTTGCTAGCCCAGGTACAGTCTTAGCAAAGGCAGTTTTATTTGATGTAGATAACACAGGTGGGTTAACCTGGTTATGTTTGATCAAGGAACCAAGGAAAAGGCAGAAGTGCAATGCAAATTTAGGCCTATTGCACAAGTGTCAACTTGTGCTGGAAATAACAAGGCTTAGCTTTTGTCTTTTTCTTTACAGTTCATGTGAGTTGACATTTCTAATCTAATGCCAGTGACTTCAGCGTATTAATGAAAACGTTTCCCAGAGACTGTCTCCATAACCCAGAGGCTAAGCATCTCAGTGCCAGAAGGAGCTTTACAATGACTAGAAAAACTTTTTTTTCTAGAACTAGTGGAGCAATTCTTAGGGGAAAAAAGCAGCTTCTTAAATCCAGTAATAAATACGCTAAGTCTTAATTACTTTAGACTTTAATGATGACCTTCCTGTTCTTGCAGTCTACTCTGTATCCTCTTTAAGCCATACATAAAAGATAAGCCTTAAATTGACTTTAAAAGTGCTTTTACAAACTTAAAATGCAAATATATTGTTTAAAATGTATGCAGCTTTGTTCTGCTAGATTTATTTCATTCACTGAGAATTAATTTTGTTATTCAGCAAAGGGAAACATGCTGTAGGAGAAACAGTGCCGTGTTCTATTCTAGATAAGCAGATGGATTATTTTATGACAACAATTGAAATGTGTTTTGAAAGTTCTAGAAAGGAAAATGATAGGAAAACTATTTAGTATTTTAGTTTGCTGAACAAGCACTGTTTTCAAGTCCTCTGATGAATTCTAACCAACCTGCTTCTGAGATGGTACACGTTCTCAGAGGAGTCTTGGTGAATTCCTGACTCTTGTAATTATGGTTCATGTCCCAGAGGTCATTTTAAAGGTCAAGGCAAGGCAGTTTTCAAAAGCACACTGAAATGTTACCAGGCATTGTTCATTACATTTTCTTCAATTTGCTCATTGTGTTCATCTCACTGTAATAAAAATTTAGATAAAAGTCTGTATCAAACTTCTTTTGCTTTACTTTTTTATTTTTTTTAAAGCCTTAATTTACCCTTAGTCTGGTTTTGACCTCTTTTCCTATCTTTTTAGGAGTTGATTTGTCATCTGATGTAGCTGATCCATGTTTTGAAGTGTTGAAATGTGGTGCCTTAGGACCCCCTTCCAGGAAGACTTCAGACTGCTCCTAGAGCAGGCTAGTAAGGGTCAGTTGTCCAGAGATGACCTGGTCACAAGCCAGACTGGATGTTGCATGTCCCTGTGCACAACAACCAGCTCTGGGATGGAGGAAGGTCAATGAGACCTGTTTACAGTGACACCTCAGTAGGTTTGGTGTAACACTGGTGTTTAAGTGGAACACAGTGCTCACAATTTCTGTGCAGAAGCACAGATTCTGAATAGCTTCACCCAGCACTTCCACAGTCACCAAGAGGAATGCCAAAATCTACCTGGGTATTCATGAGCATTGTCAGAGCAAATAGGAACTATCAGCAACATGGAACCTGATCCTGAGTGTGACTTCTAAGAGGCTTTTTTCTCAAGGCCACCAACTTTGTTGCTGGAAGAAATTATCTGTACAACAAGCTGCAGTCCATACAGCAAAGTAAACCAAATAGCACAGCAAGTGTGGTCCCTTCTTTCTGTTGGCTGGCCTTCAGCTAGCTAATGTATCAAAATAAATAGTTCTGTGATCATTAGAGTAGCTAAAGGTCAAGATAATACAATCAGAAAATAAAGCAGTCAAGTGCTGAAAACCACAAGCTGGACACACAGCTTGGGGCATGTGTAGTGAAGTACATAATATGTGTCCTGTCAGTAAACAAAAATTGGTTCAAATTTATGTGCTTGTGTTTACAATACTCACACAGTTCATGTACCTGTTGCTGTTTGTATCTGCTGTGAGTTCCTCAGGTTGTCACCCACACACTGTGTAGGTGTTTTTCCCAGTAAATGGCCCTGAGCAGGATGGATTGTGAAGCCATTACCTTCCTGAAATAAGCTTCCTTCAGGTACAGTTTGGCTCTCATGTAACATTTTTTCAGACCACAAGAGCCTGCTTATATGTAGTGCTGAATACCCTGAGGCTTGGAGTTCTCAGCCCCTTGCACTGGCTTCTGCAGTTATTCCCACCCATATTTACAATTCCTCAGTAATTCCTCTCCCTTGAAATCAGTTGTATTTCAGTTACACCCACAGGAGACATTTTTAGTTATCTGAGAGCGTGAGCGCACTGGGAAAGATGAGCTATTTAATATTCAAACCTTGGGCTGACCGTGGATGGTATCAGTGCTGCCTAACAATAAATGGTTGTTTAGTCTGTTTTGCAGGCATTCTTTCATTTGTCTTTCACATGTCTCATTTCAGACAATGTTATGCCTGAGAAAAAGGTTGGCTGAGAATAACATGGCGTAAAGGAGTATGATTCCAAACATCCAGGCAGAGCAGGGATAAATCACCAGTTAAACGCATCCCGTGTCAAAAGAGGTGAGGGTAGTAGACTCTTAAGAGACATTCCAAACTTCAGGGACATAATTAAATCTTCTGTTTTAAGGACTTTCTGACTAAAGGAAGTCTGGTGCTGATACCCAAAGCTGTCACCAGGGCAGCAGGTTGCTGAGGCCATAAGCATTTTAGAGAGAATCCAGTTCAGTATTGGGTCTTTCATTTCACCTCCCTTAAGGTGACATAGTGTGCACCAGCCTGCTCTTGGATCAGCTGCAAGAACTGGGTAGACCCCTAAAAGAATTCAGGTGCTTGTTTGGTATGATAGCATGGCTGTGAATGTGTTTAAAAGGCCAGTTGGCTTAGATTTCAGGGGGAGTCACGGAGCTTTTTAATGTTTTCAGTCTGGGGAAGAAGAGGTTCCCTTTATTCTCATCCAGGAGTACCTGAATTCTTCAAACTTGTAGTTCTGTCTGTATGTCCAAGGCACCTGGCAAGTCCTGTCTCCTGCAAAACTGCAGTCAGTGTAGTAAAACCATGCCATCAACTGGTGATTTTAAAATACAGTATTTCTCTTTCCCACCAATAAATGCATTTTTAGCAAAATCTGAGAGCTTGCATCCAGAATGCTTCAAGTGTCATCACCAAGGGATTAAACAAGAAACATGTATGTGGCCTCTGAGGCAGGATGAGCAAACTAACGTTTCTGGTTTTAGGGATTTTCCTTCCAAAGCAATAACATGGGCATTGGATTTACAACTGACTTTTTCATGAAAAAAGTAGGAAAAAATAATGAAAAATAAGTAGTAGGAAGATGAGAAAGAGGTAATAGAAAAGCCTGGAATTCTTTCAAAATGCACCTGTGGCAAAACACATTTGGCTGCTCCTAACAGCACCATTTAAAGGGAGAAGAGCATGCACTTTTAACCTGGAAGTCTTGATTATGTTCGACAACTTTGTAACTCTCCTCTAAGTTGCCTAACCCCGCCAGTGCGCAGATTTTATGGCAGCAAAGAGGCTTTGCATCTGTTGCTACCCTGGCTGCAGGAGGAGAAGAGATCTCCTCCAAAGCCGTGCCGGGCTGGTAGAGCCGCTGGTGTCCTGCGGGGAGGGCTGGGCTCCGGCAGAGAACCGCCCGCCTGCCCTGATGGAGCACATTAGCGCACTCATGGAAACACACCGAGTCTGCTGCTCGGCAAAGAGCAGCGGGGAAAAGAAAGGACATTCCTGCCTCAGCTGCTGCCAAGGGGGTATAATTGGAGAGCGCTTTGGGAAAATTACTGCTGGGAAGGCGAAGTTGCAGCCTGAAGCGCAAATATGTGAGTCACTCGGTGAATGCAGTGCAGGCATAGCATGTAAAGAGCACACACTGGAGAGTGTTAAATCTTACACAAACTGCCCCCAGCTCTTCTTTGGGTTGTGAGGATCATTTTCTCTCCCAGTAGGAAAAAAAATTATTTGATTTACCAAAACCCCTGATCAGGCAAGCAACTTACTAGAACATAAAAATTTGCAAATGTTTCAAGGGCCCAAGCAGCAGCTACAGTCTAAATACCTTAATGAGATAAAAGGGAGGTTTTATATGAAGCCAAGGCTCCCTGATGAGTCTGTAATCCTATAAGAATAAAACAAAGCCATCAATCATCAGCTTTGGGCTGAAGTGTCTATGCCTCTTATGCTGTCCATCCATTCAACAGTTGTTTCTACATGTTGTCTTACAAAAAAGAAAAAAATACACTTTGGACAGAGTGGAACAAGCTATTTTTTGTTTATATAATGATCTGTAAATCTCAGCACACCTTCATATGTTACAAATACTACCATGTTCACCGGAAAGGCACGAATGCAGTTTAAACCCAGTCCTTTGAAAAGTACTTTTGCCCCCTCCTTTCTCACACTTTCCCTCACACAGTGGATCAGGCCTTTGTACTTGTGCTGCTCCGATTCATCTATTTGCATGCGTGATTTGATGACATCCATGGGAGTAGCTAATCCCCAGGCCAGGACTCCAGCAAAACCACCAGAAAGCAGCACAACAAGAAAACCTGCAGGAGAGAGTGAAGGGAGAAGGGCAGTTCACCTGCATTTCATTCAGCTACAGCCATCTCAGATTTGACAAGAAACTTTCATATTTTTGAGAGTTATTTTGTGCAGCTCTTGCAGTTGTGTGTTTCCGGTGATCTCAGAGAATTTTTGCACATGTGACACTTTGAATACCATGTGAATTGGATGTGGTACAGCCTGAGAGCACTCACACCCTCTTCAGATGGATCTAATTTTTATAATTCTTGGGGAAATCCTCTTTTGCTGAATCTTACCTATTCAATTTTTCCCAAAGGGGATAGTTGCTTTTTGGAACCAAATCACAAGTGAAGTGTCTTTACCTTCTCCACCTGGACTTCAAGTTCTGGACTGACCCTTGTCTGAGCTTCATGATGGCTCCCAGGAGCTTTGTCCATGTTTAATTTCTAGTGATCCTGTTTTCTCATTAACAGGATTTCATATCCACAGTGGAGGGACCAGAGAGTGTGGTAAAAACCCCTCCTGAAGGAGGAGGAGGAGCTGCTTCGGGACAAGGAGGGACCAGTGAAGCCCTTCATGCAGGCTGCTGGCACACAGCCTGGGGCCAAAACCAGCACACACAGAGCAACCCCTGATGATGATCTGGGTGAGGTTTTATAGGTACTGGGTGATATTTGCCCAGAGCCTGATTTCCCTCTTCGTGTGGGACCAAATAAGCCATTTTTGCAGGTAATGCCAGATGCTTTCAAATGCCTACCTGGTTTATTTCTCCCATCTGGTGTGAGCCAGTCACACAGAGCAGAATAGGAAAGGAAATATATTGCAGAAGCAGAGCAATCCCTGCAGAGTAATGCAGAACAGCCCTTGTAGAGACCCCCAAAGCCTTCCTCCTTGATGATAACCTTCAGACAGTGCAGAGAGCCTTGGTACTTTGGCTTGGAGACAGGCTGATGTGTGATGGAAGGGTGTGGGTTCCTCTGAGTCTGCATCCGAACTTTAGCCACTTCGCTAGGGTTTGTCAACACAACCTGCAACACCAGAGAATGGCATTTTAACCCTCACAGTTAAACAGTGTTTTGATCTCCCTCCTGTAAATTCTTGTCTTCCAGCTTTTCAGGCAATAATATTGTCTGCAAGTTCCAGCAAGCTCCAGCCTCCTCCCCTCTGCCTGTGCTGTTCCACCCAGGAGCAGCAGGACACGTGTATGAGCTGCATTGGGCAGAGAGGGAGGCAAGGCAGAAATCAACACAGGATATTAAATACCTGTAACTACTTGCTAAAGTAGATGAACGTGGAAAGGGGGATGTCGTCAGCCATAGGGAAGCATGCATCAAGGCTCTTGTTTATAATCCGTATTTGAACCGAGACCATGCAGACTATAAAAAGTTAGCCCATGTTGAGTCACTGACTGCTGGGAAACACCTAGAAACCTGACCATCTGGACTGCTCTGTAAGAGGATTGTGACCAGGCACACATTTCTGCCCAGCATGCCATTGGCGTGATGGGATGAGCTCCACCACACTCACAGCACCTCTGGACGCTCACACTCATCTGCTTGTGGAAAACTGCTCCTGGCCCCAGCCTCGCCTCCCTGTCTGAGGATCCTGCAGGTTTGGCAGGCAGCATCGCTTCTCAGCAGCACCCCGTTGAGTTTTAAGTCCTGGCAAGGCAGCACTGTGCTCTGCCCGTTCCTGCAGCGATGCTTGTGCAGTCCCTGGGAAAGCACCGACCTGTGCCTTAACTCAGAGTTGGGTCTTTCTTACATAAACACACCATCGCAGCCACTTGGGGAGTTTGCTGCCTATGCTGTTTTTTTCTTCCTTGTTCTGCGTTTGCTGCCAAGGACTGTGTCATTTTAATGGCACGTTTTAAAGTGTTCTGGTGCTCCAAACCAAATCCAGCACGAGCTGCCCAGCAGGACTCGGCCACGCCACGGAGCCGACCAGTGATGGGGCAGTGTGGGCAGAGCATGACCTCCCCTGCAAAAACAAACCCAGCAGACTTGTTGCAGGCTCCCCGTGTGGCCTCCCGGACCATAAAAACATTCCCTGCTTTTCCAGCCGCCTATGTTTGTGAACAAGATCTCTTGTTGTGCTTTCCCTGCGGGCTGTTTACCTACCCGGGCAGCGCCGGCAGCAGCTCCAGCGAGAGAAACATCCAGCTTGGACGGCTTGGCGTCTGCAGCCCCGTATCGCAGCTTGCAGAGGGCACCGAGGGAGTTTTTGTATGTGCCAAAGGAAACGGAGGAAACCACTGACACAGCGAGGACTGACGCGCTCAGACCTTTGTAAAAGCCCCGGACCTCGTGGGAAGCAGAGGAGAAAGGCGACTTTTAAGGGTGAATAGCATGGGAAGGCATCTGCTCAAAAGCACTGGCTGTACATTGCTGAGTCAAAACTTATTCCCACCTTTCAGCTCACCAGCAAAGCCAAATTTCACCCTGACCCCTCTCCCAACAGATGCTTGTATGCAGCAACTGGTGCCCATCCTCCCCAAACTGACAGAGGCAGTTCTGCTTCTCTGAAACAAGGCATCTGCAACTGGTATCAGCAGTTCTGATGAGAGGCACCTACCTTTTCTGTCCTGTATGTTTCCTGAACACAGTGCCAAAATCCTTTGTAGTGGTTCTCAGTCTGAATTCTCACCTAGGAATAGAGGAACAACTTTAAAATGCAGATACCAGATTGAAAATAAATAGAGCAACAAATACCATGGCAGCAAATCAGATAATTAGCCATAAAATATCATCACCAAGTAATTTTAATTTTTTTCTCAAAAGACAAACAGCGCAACCAAATACAGTGAAATATGTAGATGTAATACAGAAAAAGTATTATCATGGTACTAGTTTTCTGAAAAGGAGGGAGAAAAAAAAATGTCTTCTTTGTTTTTGTTCTGTAGTCAAGAAATAAAGCTCCAACAGGTACCTTTACTGTGTCCAGTGGATAACCCACAGCTGTGCTTAGACCACCTGAAACAGAGAATATGTTGGAGATGGTTATCAGCACATGTCACAACACAGCATTTCCTCCATCACAGAAGGGCACTGGGAAAGAGCAGAAAACAACTCCAGGGCCCAGCCATGCCTGGCACCAGACTTCTCAAGCTCCAGTAATGACATCTGAGCCAAGAATGACAGAGAAAAATGCAGAGATCTCCATGTGATCAAGGCTCACTCACAGGAGGAAACAGAATATGGGAAACTTATCAGGGAGGAACAACAAGATGGAGCAAAATGAGACAGGGAGAGACACTGAGAGCACTGCCCCACAAAGGATGGAGGGAGGATACTGGGCTGTATTTATTTTCCCTCTCATTTTAGGCAATAAATCATCTTTGGGCTATGACCAAGCATCCTCACGTGAAGTGCAAAGCATCCCCACTCTGGAGTCTGGAGCAGTTTTGGTTTTCAGGGCTCAGTGGGATTTGGGGGCAGGGAGGGATTAGTGCTGGGAGTGCCCAGAGGCGCAGCACGGCCAGCTGACCATCCCTCCTGCTTGTGCCATGACGGTATCCAGCCCCCAGGACAATCCTCTAGCAACACACACGCTCACTCCTAGAGCCTTAAAATAGCTGCTGGATATGCATTAATCCCCTGAGACAAAGCCACTGCCTTCATGGCAAGTAAGGAGGGCTAAAGAGCTCCAACAATGATTTCTCTCTGTTGCAATAATAAATAGATCTCGCATTTCTCAGTTCTAAGTGTTAGCAGGTAACAAAGGTGCTGACCAGCAAACTTCCTCCCAGTACATCCCCTGAAAGGAAATCAGGCTGGAGAACAATGGAGCTGTACCCACATGAGTTATTTAGACAGAGATCAAGTTCATAGAAGTGCTGGATGAGCCCATCATGCAGCCAGGCATTCAGAGATACAGGGCACATCTGGTGGTTCACCTGTTGAAAACTGCCTCTCACTGAGTTCTTTAAAAAAGAAAAGTTTAAACCCAAGATACTTAAAAACGTGTCAGTTGGTGTGGGCATGTTCACCTATGATTACATGGCTGCTTGAGAGCTCTGGAAATCTCTCCCGTGTTCTGGAGAAAAGCAGCAGCTGCTGTTCTGAGTCACCAGGAGACAATCCCAAAGTGCATTACTCAGAGGAAATAACCAACAGCATCTTTCTTGCAGAAAATTGGGGTTTGTTCTTCAAAAACATCTATCAAACCTGACACCAGATAAACAGCAATGAAGGGGGAAAAGGACCTAGATGGCAGAGGGTCAGTGATGGAAGAGAGAGGACAAGGGCAGATACACAGGCAATAATATGGCTTGAAGAAGCAATGGCTTTGGTCCAAGCAGAGAGTGACAATGCACAAAGTCATCTGGGGACACCTGTGCTGTCCCAGGTTCCCGGCCATCAGCCAGAGTAAACATGGGCCCTGCCAGCCAGGGAAGAGCAGCACTCAATGCCAGGATGACAGTGCTGACCTCACAGCTGAAGTCCCCCAGCCCAAGCACCCCAGCTCAGCTGGGAGATTTTGACACACCTCACCATTTTCAGAATTCCTGAACCTTAGAGGAGATGGGCCTGCACTGACTAGATGCTGGTGACACAGGTGACCATGCACAGCTCAGTCCTGGCTCACTCCACTGGATAAAGAAGGTAGGAGCTTTATCTCATGCAGGTTCATATTACAAGGATGATTTGGGGCAGCGTTTGACAAGACCTGACCTCCCTTCTGGAGAAATCACCCTATTCACAAGTTAAGATACAAAGACAGCATCCCAGTAGCTTGCCCAAAACAGACTGTTTCAGCCCTAAAGGCTCCCAATCAGCTTGGTTCCAATAAGGACCAAATATCTCTACTTGGGAGGAGACCATAAAAGTAAATTTTTCATGGCTCCCAGCAAGGACTTGAATCCCCCAAAACTTCAAATAACCCAGCTTGCCATGAATTGTGCTACTTAGGGCCACAAAGCACTCCAAGCAGTCATCAGAGCTGAGAAGCTCAGCCAAGTCTCTCAAAGGCTGAGGAATGAGGGCTTTGCACACTCTCACATGATATAAATAGCCTGGGACTAAGATAGCATGACCCACACATGCCCTGTTTGTGCAGCAAAATCAAAGACTGCTAGCAATGAAGAGTGGGCATACAGGAGAGGGTTTCTGTGGGACTCCTGCTGAGTAACACTGCATCATCTGTGACAAAAATTAATAGCAAAACATGGGGAATTACCTTTTCTTGTAATTTTAGTGGGCCATTTCTTATGCCTCCTTTATCTGAGATATTCCCAGGTATTGAGCAGAAGTTGTAGCATCCCCTATACACACGGAGTGCACAAAATGGATCACTTGCAGTCCTACACAATTCAGGTCACGCTGACCAAGCAACTCAAATAAGGAGATTCCGGTGGGTTGGCAATCACCAGGAGCAAGTGGCAGATGTACAGAGCCCACCAGGCTGCAACAGCTCTGAGCTGCTGGCAAACCCATGGCTGAGACACCCAGGGAGAAGCAGGGATCATTGTCCATGCCCTGGATGGGCAGATAGTGACTTTCAAAAACCTTTGTTTTGTGCAGAGTTGGGAACACCAGTGGCCCATACCCTAAGGAAGCTGAGCTTCATTTGGTAACCCTAGCAGGAGCTGCTTTAGCTGTAAGAAGGAGACAGCATGTTCCTTCTATGGGGGGATTATTTTATCTGCCCTCCCAGCTGTGGAAAAGCTCAGTCACACTGCAGACCCTGCTGCTCTACCACTACTGAGTAAACCTTGGCTTCGCTTTCCCAAATCTTGACATAAGAGTCAAGTCATCCCACAGTCTTCAATAGCCTCAGTCAGCAATCCTCATCCCCTGCCATGGCCCTGCACAGGCTGCTGCTGTAGCAGGGCTAGAAAGTATGCATGGGATCATAGGAAAATTCAAGTCAGAAGGGACCTCAGGAGGTCTCTAGTCCAACCTCCTGCTCAATTTTACTGGCCAGGAAGGACTGCTTGGAAGCAATCCTTCCACATTTGCTGGTCATAGAAAGTCTTCACAGTCACTAAGGATGTTCCTGTCATGATTTTTCTATCTGGAGCCATAGTAGAACACTGTTTCTTGGGCTGAAGATGCTGAGTTTATGTCATTGCTGCAGAATCCATAGCCCAGAGGTGATGCACAGTATTTGTGCAGCTGTCTGAGGCAGCCAGAGGCTGGAATTTGAATGGGCATAACCTCTGCTGTTTTTCAGAGGTACTTAAGCCGTGCTCTCTCCAAGACATTCTGAAAATAGACCTAGGTCACAAGAATGTAATTTACTAAACAGAAACTCTTATTTTTTTTGTCGCCTCAACTTGCTTGATGCTCTTTAGCTGGGTTCCTAGTCTCCTTAGGAATATGAAAATGTCTTTTTCTCTATAAAAAGCTCTAGCAAACATAAACCCCAAAACAAGCTCAGCACCAAAACCATCCCAGTTTTTGCAGGATAGATGTCCAACCCCAGGAGCTGTCCTATCTGAGGGGAAGGATGATGGCCCTGAAGCCCTGCCCAGGTACCTCCCATGTGTCTGTGGGCAATCTCCCACCTCTGTCAGCCAGCGAGAAGTTGCAGTATCCCTCCTAGAAAAGCTGTGAGCTGGACATAGAGCACAGGATGGAAAGTCTTGCCCTCTGACACGCTGAGGTCAGTGAAGTGCCTGACAACAACCAAGGACCTTTCTGGTCCCAGCTGGATCTCCACAGCCTGCATCCCCTCAGGCTGAGCCCGTGTCCAGGGCACACATGGGAGATTCTTGCTGCATGGCTGGGCAGAACATGATGCTGGAGCCTGGGCAGGGGGTCACAACATAAACTCTGGCTTTGCATGGGAGCCGGGGCAGAAAGCCAAGGTCAATGGTCATGTTCAAACTGTTTTCAGCTCTTTATATTCCCTTGCAAAAGAAATTTGTCCTTAAGTGACCTATTTCAAACTGTGCTAAAAAAGCAAAGCAGTCTAAGCAACAAATGCAATCATTTCTGCCCCACCATGAACATGAAGTCTGAGAGGAGGTTTGGTTAATTCTTCTGGGATGGACATCCCCTTGCCAGCCCTAGGACAGGGCTTTCATCTCCATAGGGTGCTCTAAGTCAGAAGGGAAATAGGAGGAGAAAGACAAGCTGTCATGGTGGGGCTGGTTATATCCTCCCTCTGCCAACACCCCAGGAAGACCAACACCCCAAGCGTAGGCACAACAGGCACCTCCAGGGCTGGATGCTGTTGAGATGCCAAACCTCACCCCATTTGGGTGATGAGCAATTAATGGGCAGGGTAAGACTCAGCATGGTCCTTCCCAGGAAAAACACATCTGCAGCAGGACCACAGGCTGCTCCTGGTAAGAGAAAATGCCAAATTTCAGTGAATATCAAAGTGATATCTGCCATGCAGGCTTATGCTGGATGTCTCAGCCACCTGGTAGCTTTACCTGATCTTTCTGTCAGTGGTGACTCAAAGGCTTTTCTCCTGGTATTTATTGGTACATATTATCTTGTATATGCCACTAAATTTAATGAGATTTCAGCAAAGAACTGAGACCAATGGGTACATTTTGTCATTTGAAACAAAGATGGGCTTGTGCAGTACATGCTCTAAAAATGTCTAGAATTTAATCACACTTTGCTCCTGTTACTTTTTTTGTATACAGCTAACCTACTTTCTCACAGATCAAAGCCTGCTGCGTAGCTCGCCTGCACTGAGATCACCATCACAACTGCAAGTACATCTTAACCTAAGATAATGCAAAGGTCATTCATCCAGACATTCTGAATGCAGTAAGAACACTGTGCTTCCTCCCCTCCTGTATCACAAATCACACCCTCAGCCCCCCAGACCCACCATCCCAGCAGCTGGGACCCCTAGATGCCAGACACATGAGGGTTTCTCTGTCAGGGCTATACAAGCCCGTTTGAATCTGCACAAAACCTATTACACTCTGTCTCTTCCTATTAGAGTTTTACCCTGTCCCACTGCAATCAGACTCGAGGAGATTGCAGGCAATGACCTCAGCTGACCAAGCTGCAGCACTGCCTCTCCAGCAGCTCTGTAAACCTGCTCTGATGGCATTTCCCAATTAATAAGGAAGAACACACTTTTAACAAGCAGCTCCCTTCCAAAGACTTTCAGCTCTGCTATTGAGACCTGCTCTTTCGCTGAACAAGAAGGAAACACAGCTATCTGCTTTAATCAACAAGCACTAATTCATGTATTTACCTCCGATGGCCCCAGCAATGAATTCCATCCAGAGCTCGGCTGCTGCCTTAATCACCCTGATGAGCGTTAGGGAGGCAGAAGGGACGAGGACACCGGTTCGCTCTTCCCAGAGCCCTTCGGAGACACTGATTTGGAATATGAATCACCTTCCTACAGTCTGCTCTTGCCTCTGGGGACTCTGAGCCTTGTGGGTACTTGATGAATTTGTACACAGAGCTGGGAAGCCTGGAACTGTTCCAGGAACACAGTGAATAAATAATCCCATGAAGCCCTGAAGTGCTGCGCCAAAGCTGCTGTTCCCAGTGCCCTTTTGCCTGGAAAGTCCCGAGGGGTGGTGGCTCACAGAGCAAGGCTGGCTGTCAAGGGGCCATCCCCTGCTGTACTTTCTAGCCCCAGAACACAGCCTTGCACACTTGTTTGGCAGAGGACACTGTTGACCTGAGCCACGGAGACACTGCATTTGTGGCTACATGCAGGATTCCTCCTCCCCCTGTGCCAGCCCTCTCTTTCTCCTTCTGGCAGACCAAACACCCTTTCCAGTAATGAAAATTCCTTCTGCCTTTACCAAGCCATTTTTCTTGACTTTCCTAACACATAAAACTGACCCTAAACTTCTACATAGATCCCCACAGATTATTACCCACTCATTATGTATACAAATTGTGAACCCCAGAAATCAATCCAGCCACAGCCAGAGTATTTGCTTCTATTTCAGTCAGCAGCAGCATACTTGTCCCAGACAAGAAGAGCTGGAGCAGCTCTTCATTTTTTGCTCAGATTCCAAACCCCATTTCTTTGTCATCTTGTAGAGAAACCTGCTGATCAAGGGAAGGTAAGAGCTCAAGGAAACATCATATTGCCTGTTTTTGTACAACAGTTCTGTTACCAAAGGGTGCCTCATCTACACGTGGAAGGTTAAGCTTTGCCCAGAGAGACCCTGGAAACTAAAGTCCTGATTCAATGAAGGGCTCGCCAAGCCGTGACCTGAATTGTACCCCTCTTGTAGAGGTTTTCTCGGGTCAGAGCCAAGGTACATTGGCAGCAAAGGGAAAAGAAAATTTCATGGCTGCTGACCCTGGGTCAATTTTACAGGGAGTTGAGGACTTTAGCATTCAGTGCCATTTCCTGCACATTTTCCAAGAACCTATTTCTCACTGAAGTATATGTTTTGGGGTTCCTGTGCCAGTGACATATAGCATAGCTCTGTGTGAGGGCACAGAGCTTCTGGGAATCCAAAATTAAAGGATTTTTATTAACATGCTTCCTGTGACTTCTTATACATCCTTCCCTGAATGCTTTCTGTTCTGAAAAGAACATAATATTCTAGTTTACCATCATGCAAGGACAGCAAAAACTTAAAACCAGAAGTAAAATATTATCTAGAGTGGTAGCAATGTAGTTGCAAAAACAAACTGGGTTATTTAGTAGCTCTTGCTTGTTATACCTGGTGTCTGTACAGGAGTTATTAATGGTTTGTCAGCAGTCTGTGCATGCCAAGTGCAGGGAATTCTGCTGTTTCCTCTTCTCCCATCATCCAATTCTGCTGCTGTCCTTGCAGGACCCCTCCAGCAGCACAACCAGGTATGGGACCTGTTGTGTCAGTGACACACGGGGACAAGGACACAGTCCCCTATGGAGGGGCAGCCTGGAAGCACATGGTGGGGGGAACTTTTCTACGCATTGCAGTGACTGGTGCCATATCAGCAAGAAAATAGAGGCTGGCTGGCATTTTGCACTGACTGACTAAAGCATCAGGGCTAATTAGTATTTTCCATGAAATATCAAAAGACCAAGCAAAATTTCTGCCTCTTTTAGCTGAGCTGAACAGCTCAAAGGGAATCTTTTTCATGAAATCTTCTGAGATTGTAAAAAAACCCACCCCAACCAACCCAATCTGCTTCCTTTTGGGAAAGAAAATTAATCCTTTGTTTATTTTTTTAACCATTCATGTCAATGCTTCTAGCAAAATGTTACTTGCTTTATATAGCAGGAATCTGGCTGCATAACATTTTGATAATGGTTTTGGTGGCTTCATTGTGGCATACCAGGAGAGATCAGGTTTTCCATTTGACTGGGATTGCTTTGCAAAAGGTCATTCAGAAGGTGTTCATATGAAAAAAAAATATTTTGGGGCTTGAACCGTTTCGCCTTGCCCCATGAAGGCATTACTGGGCAGCCAGCTCTGGAGGAATGCACATACAGAGCTACTTCAAGGACATCTGCCTCAGCCAGGGCTTAGCAGAGTAACATGAGCCTCAAGCAAACACAATCACCACCACAGTACTCTTTCTCCTGGTGTGTGGCCGGGACTTAGGGGAAAATAGGATCCACTGCCACGCTCAGCCTGGCCACCACGTGATGGCAGCAAGGCAAGAGTTTTCTGGAAGAGGAGCCCCACACAAGGGTTCAAATGCTCACACAAGGGCAAGTACTGAGGAAGGCGTAATCCTGCGTGAAGGAAACCCCATCTGAGGAATAATCCTGTGCTATTGCTGGCACACTCCAAACAGCACAGACCAACTCCCCCCTGAAGAGAGGGAACCTCAAATCAGCTGATTTTCTTCTGTTACCACAAGTCCTCCCAGAGGCCTTGAAGTCTCACCCTTCTTCATACCTTGCTGAAGGAGCTTCCTCCTCCATCCTCTCTTCTCTAGATTTCAGAAATATACCAGCTTCATTAATTTACCAGAACCAGGTCCCCCAGTACTACAGGTCAGCAGAAACAGTCCAGTAAAGAAATCTTGAGTTATTCAGGCATTTCTCCAAGTTGAAATGCAAATCATTCCTGTCCCACTTTGACACAGTGACCAAGGACTGCAGATCCACAGATCACTGCTAATCTAGCTTGCAAATAAACACCATGGTCCACATTTATGCAGGGAGGAGAGAAAGTGCCTGGTCCCAGCCTAGGTTGTCTTCTCAAAGCAGGCCCTAGGAAATCACACACAAAACATGTTTTGAGACTCCACAAGGGACAGCATTCCACGATAAATAATTCACAAGTTCTTTCCTCCAGTAGCAAACTCTTCAACAGCGATTTGTTCAAAATGGGCCAATTTCCAGGTGATTTTGAGAAAGCAGAGCGTGGAAGATGCTGTCACATAAAATGACAAATCTGATGATATGAAGCAATCTGTAGGAAATCATGAAACTGAGTGATAAAAAGTGAGGAAGGCACTAATTTTGCCCAGTGTGTGATGGATGAAACACTCCATTTGCTTCACAGGAGGAGGCAGCTGTCTGCCCACCTAGGCAGAGAGAACTGCTCCACAGCAAAGTTGCAGAGGGTCTAGAGGATTGGTACAGGTGATGGAGGAAAAGGGAAGTTGGTAAGGGAGCATTTAGATAGGCAATCAATAGCACCACATAGGTGAGACAAAATAGCAGGGGCCTCCTTTTACCATCTTCTTCCATGGCTCACTTGCAGGATATCAACAACTCCATCCATTCTGCAAAGCCTCTTTCAACTCTGTCACCACCTCCCAGCTCATCCATCCAGATTTGCTGAGAAAATGATCCTCATTTCCTGCCATAACATGTTGCATTTTCTGTCCCACCTGCACTGTGCCATACCGCACTCACATGCACATCCATAAATTCCTGTCCAATTTATTTTTGAGAAATCCTTGACTGGAGAGACTGTTCAAACAGCGTTACCCTGCTGCGTCACCAGGCTGTTTGCACATTGCAGAACAGGAAAGAGTGACACCAGCAGTGCTGAGCTGGCAGAGCCTGGCACTTGGCTTGCATGGTGGGGGTGGAATGGGGGGTGGAAACTCCTGGCTCCAGCTGTGTTACAGATTCTCAAATCAAAGCGGCTCATTGTCCTTTATGTCAGGTACTAAAGAAAAACCAATAATTCCAAGGTCTCAAGAACTCACAGCAGGAATCTCACAGCAAAACAAACAGAAGCAGTAAGGAAAACACTCTGAGCATTGGCAGCTGCATCAAGTATAAATGACACGTGATTTCATCTCTGGAAAGCTGAAATAAGGTTGTAATGTTTCTACACACATTCCCAAGGGGAAGGAAAATAGTGCATTTCCAAGAAGACTGAAGATGATTGCAGTAATTTAAGAAGGCACAGGTTTTCTGGCTTTTATCAAGTCATTCAATCTCCCTATACCTCATCTTCTCATTAACATAACTGGTGTGTCCACTGCCATGAAGATACTGCAAGGATCCAAACACTTTTCAGAGAGCCACAAGTCTCTGCTCAGGAGTAAATAATGGGAGAAGATGGAAGGAACAATATTAGCACCAATCCTATACAAACACCCCTGTGAAATTATGGATATACTGAAAATTTAATTTTACATATATCTTTGCCCAATATCATAGAATCACACAATCTTAGAGTGGTTTGGGTTGCAAGGGACTTCAAAGATCACCTAGTTCCAACCCTCCTGCTGTGGACATGGACACTTTACACTAGACCAGGTTGATCAGTGTTCCATCCAGCCTGGCCTTGAAGGGATGGGCAGCCACAACCTCTCTGGACAACCTATGCCAGTGCCTCACCACCCTCACAGCAAAGAACTTCATCTTAATATCTAATATAAATCTACTCTATTTCAGTTTGAATCCATTACCCTGTGACTTGCCACCACATGTCCTTGTAAAAAAGTCCCTCTCCCTCTTTCTTGCAGGCTCCCTTCAGCCACTGGAAGGCCCAGATTACATCACCCTGAGCTGCACAGTAAGAAAGAGGAAATTTGATTGCACCACCGCAGCAGCTCTCAGAAAGGATTTTATGCCAGCCTACATTGCTAGCACTGCAGAACTCCTTGCTGTGATGGAGGGAGGGGATGTCAGGACTGTTACTGACTTTCTGACTGCTTTTTGAGATGCTTTCCAACCTCTTGCACATTTTCTGCACTTTAATGAAAAGAAGATGTAGTCAGTGACTTGGCAGAAGGCTTGGAGAGCACAGAGCAGAGGGAGGCACTCACCTTCCTGGCCTACTTTTCCCTACCTCCATGCAATAAAGCACTCTTTATTTCATGATGATGTTAACGTGGAGGCCTCTACCTTTTCAGCAGAGGCCCCTCAGGTGTTAGACAGTAAAACACAGCTGTTGTAGTAGGAACAGTGACAAGCTCCAAATCTATTTATTGGTGTTGCTATCAGTGTTCTCTCCAGAGTCTGTGTCCCTGTATCTTTTTCTGCAATATTCCCAAACTGCATCTCCTTGAGATCTCTAATATACACCTGTGAAAAATCTATCAAGTGCTACATTATTGACTAGCCAATGGCCTTTTTCCTTTTTAACTAGCTGATTTTATATGATTTAACAACCTCAGAGCTACTTGGAAATTAGAAAGAAAACTCAGCTCTAGAACAAGAATTCATTCTTGTCTGGGATGTTGAGATCAGCTGTTAAAGTCACATGGGAAAGAGTTACTTAACTGAAAAACCTGGCACCAATGAGTTCAGAAAAGAACTTTTTCTAAATGCCAGCATTATTATGAGCTTATGTTGAGAGGGGATATATACAAAGGAATTTTATCTTGCAGAATAGAAAACAACTGAAACTACAATGGATTAATTAAAGTCTTCGAGCAAAAGCAAAGCATGTCCCTTAAAAATACTGCTACAAAGCAAATTTAATGCTGGAGAAAAGCACCACATTGTTGGGGAGTGAGGGGACAAAGAGTCTCTGATACCCATCCTAACTGGATCAATACTAATTCAAGGATCTCTGCCATAAAACTTTACAAGCACTGTGCACTGTCCTAGCGCAGATATAGACCCATTTCAGCAGCAAGTGTTCAGTCCTTTGCTTCCGACATTAACCTGACATTTTCCATTAGACCAACCTGGAGAAAAATTGAAATCTCAGCCAGAAGTTTCCATAACCTGTTCAGAAGTACTCTCAACCTTAACAAATAATACTCAGACACCAATAGTAACAGTACCAGGCTCTGAGTATCACAGGAAATGCACAGTCTCACTTATCATGTGCCATTTGTTCAGGAGCCATAGGAGTGTTCACATCCCAGAGTTTACAGGGAGTTTCTGTAGAGGCACATGGTCATCCTGCCAAGCCTGTTCTTTTGGTTTACAAGAAATGGGTGTCTTTACTATAAGGCCATTGCAACAACAAACATTCCACGTGACAGCTGGAAGCCCACAAATCACCCAGCAGGAAGTTGCCTTGAAGACAAGCCAACAGAATAAAAAATTGTCCAGACAATTTAGTGACTGTGTGTCTACTCTGCTAAATAGCCTAGCATTTAGATTTGGCTGGACCCCTGCTCTCCCAGTCATTGACTTTGCATGTGAATACAACTTGTGCCAGAAGATTTCAAATACATGATGTTAATAATATATTTTTATACATGTTGGCAGTGAAAAGCCATTAGCCTCACAGAAAGTTTCCTGTAAGAACAGAGTAACTTAAAAACAAAGCCATGAGGCGGGCAAAGGAGGCTGTCCTCCTAGTTCTGCCTCCTGTTCCCCTAGGCCAAATCAGTATTACTAGTTTCCTTATCTATAAAATAGGCATAATTGCACCTTTCTACCTCACAGAAACAGCCTGAGGTTTAGGTTATATTGTCTGCAATTTCAGACTGGAAAAATGCTATAAAGATGCCAGTTACTGAGCTTTTATCTTCCTTTCCTGAAAGATTTTGATTTCCTGACAGTTTTTGCTCACTGTCACCAATCACAAGTGTATTTGCTGATAGATAGCTGTTAGCTCAGGTGACTGAACTCAGTGCCCACTCTCTTATCTCAGCGTGCCTCTTCATGGTCCCTGGCATCTTCAAACTCTGAAGCTTGATAGCATTTGGGCTCTGCTGGAGATCTGCCCTATCACTGGTTGCATGCTCTTGCAGTCTTCTGACTTTTTCCAAGGAAGGCCAGCTGCTAAGAAACCTGCTCTACCTGCAGCAAATGTAAGAGAATGTAGTCCTCATAGTACTTCAAGTATTTTTGACTCAGTTCCTTGCCCAAATACACATTAAAAAAGTAATTATAGTTTCTTAGCCACTATAGTATTGTCACAGGACAGAGACAAGGATGGGACCTGCAATAAGAGAAGACAAATCTTAGCATGGATGTGTGTAGGTCTGCCCTCTCTGAACCTTCTTGCTGACCAGAAAAATGACAGAAAAGGAGAAGACTTAGCAGTTTAGTTAACAAAATCCAAAGTATGGATGATATTTGAAAACAAAGACAATGCCAAGGAAGTTACTTTGGACTAATGCCTATAGGCAGCTTTTTCTGGCCATTTGGTCTGTACATTTCTCATCTGCTCCCAGGGAAGCACCCAGGGGTTTGCTATAGTTTTGTGTTTCAAACAAAGCACAAGACAACTGACTATGAACAGGGATAGATACTTCCTCTGAATGAACATAAATGTTGTGGACTGTTTAGTGTGCAGTTTATGCTTCTTTCTCTTCTCCAACACACCAGTATCCCGAACTAATCCACATACACATGTAGAAGAGACTGAGACAAACAGCATGTCAGAATTTGGCCATTTCTGCTTAAATTGGAGAGGGGCAGGTTTTCCAGTATGTGTTCCCAGTAATAAAAATGTTTCCATTTTACCAGGATAAAGCATGGAAAGTTGGAGCTAGACCAAACTTTTCAGGGCACCTTACAACTTAGAGCCAACTAAGCCAGTCCTGTCCCCCAACACCTCTGCCTCTGCTTCTCACAAGTTCAACATTTCAGATATTAGCCAAAGCAATTGTTTGTCTGCCATGATTTCCCTGGGAACACAAGAGACCTTACATGCTGGGACCCTGATCAGGACATTTTGGGGGATCACAAAGCCTCTACCCATCAGCTGTAAGCAAGGCAGATCTATTTCAGCAGCCCTCAGCTCTTGTACAACTGCATCAGTTATATTTCATGCTTTGAAACACCAGTCTTATCAAGGGATTTTATCAGGTTGGGAAGTTTCAACACTTGACATACAGTACCTTTGAAGCCAGTGGGATAATGACGTCAGAGAATACCCTAAAGCCACTCAAGGTCACAAAGTTAATGGATAATAAAGGCATCTATTCCCCTGAGAATTATGCCCTAGCTGCTCTGTCTTCAGGTACAGCTGCATCCAGAGGATCTGGAGTATCCCCCTGACCTGACTCAATAACATAACATTGAGTGGGAGAGTGCAAACAACAAGCAGGGCAGCAAACACACAAGAGAGTTTAGGAACACAAAGAAAATGGACCTGAATCCACGCAAAGGTAACCAGTGAATTCACCTGAAGAAGAATATTTTCCAGACAAAGGGGTGCTTCTTTACAGCAGCTTAGTGCCTGCTTGTTTCCTATGTACATTGTGTCCCATGCTTCTCTCTCATTTCACTATTTGGATTTATTTGTCACTGCTTTAGATGCCAGCCATTCTGTAAAGCACTGGATCATCAAGCCTGGCTGTGCTGGACTGCAGTTTCTGGGAAATGCAAGGTTTTCTTTGAAAGCAGTTTGCTGCTGTAAATACAATGTTCACATTGCTCATGGTCTGAATGCCACCCATATTCACATAACATGGGGCACAAAGAGAGAGCTGCTGCCCTCTAAGAGACTTTGAAAAGTGATTCAGGAAACCAAAGAAGGTGCTAGGAAGAACCTCAAAATCCCACCACAGCTCAAAATCCAGCCACAGCTCAAAACTGAAAGAGAAACTGAAGCACTTTTCTGGGTAATGCAATGAGAGCTGAAGTTGTAATGACGCAGCTGTAACCTTAGAAGTTAAAGAAGGGTCTGAAAGCAGAAGACTGTATGAAGAGAATTCCCATGCAGGGTAGTCCCAGAACTGGCCAAGCCTCAGCAAAGCTCTAGGGGGCAAGAGGAGTCTCCTTCATCCACCACCCTCCGCATTGTAGCGGGACTTTTCTACTGGAACATGGCCAATTTTTGATGCCAAATTCACAAGCAAACAGAAAGATTTTGAAACACCTGAGTCAACATTGTATATTTTATTGCATGCCATTGCTACCAGAATTCCTATGAACTCCACACTTTTGTTCCTTTCCTACTTCATTCTGCCCCACTGCCCTTCTGCTTCATGTTATACTTACCCGCAGTGTTTATTGTGTCACACTGCTTGCTCTCTGCCTTTCTCTGATCCATTCTCTAGTCTCCTGATCCCCTTGTGCAGGTTTTAGTTTGGGAAGTCACCTTCTCACAGATTATCCCCATGTGCCATTGAGGACAGCAGACAGCCAGCAGAGTCACTTCTTGCCTCAGAAATGAGGAGAAACTTCCTCTGCTATCTCACCCCTCCAGCACCCTCTGCAAAGCCTCTTCCACCTAAAAGACAAAGAGACAAAGGGAAGAGGTTCTTTGAAAGGTTAGATTAAGTTATCACCTTTTCTCTCAGATACATGGCAGTGCAGCTGCTGTACATGCTGTTTCCCAAGCTGCTCTTTCTTTTCTGCCTTCTTTATCTGAAGGGCGGGCCCACATTTTGCCATGCAGCAGGGAAGCCCAGTGGTCCCAAAGAAGAATAAAGAAGGGAAAGCACAACCCCTCACTCCAGCACTCCAGGGGATGCATCCCAGCAGTTGTAAGTTATGTAAGTTATGTAACAGCCTTAGCAGAATGAGAAGGAAGCAGTCACAGCTGAGCCTAATCCATGGAGCCTGAAGGGCACAAGAGTCCCAACAGGCATCCAAGTCACACTCTGAGCCAGAGGCATCATACATTAACAAAGTGGGCACAAGATCAGACCCAGCTTCTGGAAAATCTAGAAAAACAGCCTGAGTGAAGAGGAGAACCATTAAATCTGGTTTTTTTTGGTGTCAGGTTAGGTGCCCTCTCCAAAACTGTATCTATACTGCACACATAAGGCCCTGGATGAATATTCCAAATACTTGATCTAAGAAATACTTACCCAACTGTAGGAGCTCTAATACTTCCTTCCATTTATCACACAAATACAAGCATGCCTATTGACTCACTGTCCCACCCACACACAAGATTAATAAACTCATCCACATTCACACAGCGTTGCCTCACAAGTGTAACTTGTGTAACAAAACAAAACCCCAAGCAAGAAAAAATGAACAAAAGACAAACTCCCAGTGGGACTAAAGCCATGCTCATGCCTTAGTGTACCAGCCTGGACATCTCAGACTTTATAACAACGAGCCCTTGATGTTCTCTGCACTAGTACATAAAGTGGCTCCCACCCCTCTGAAGTGCTCCAATGGGGTTCAGTAGCATTGAATAAAACATTCTGTAATATTAAATAAAGCTTATTAGGAACAGCTCAAGCATTCAGGAACAGAATCTCTGCCTTGGGAGATTGCAGCAACCTGGGAGGGCCTGCACAAACATCAACAGCAGGATTAGAATTCAAGTGATCTTGAAAAACTGGAAATACAATCTAGAAAAAGCAATTTAGCATGAACAGCTAGGAATGGCTACATAAAAAACCTGCAAGGTCAAGGTAGGGAACATTGTGGCACACAGCTGACCTACTGGAAGGGACCTGCAGCACCTCATGTGTCACAGGCTGCCCATATGTGAACAATATCATGTGTTATGTTATGCTGTGTTATGTTATGGTATGGTATGTTATATGTTATATATGCTATATATGTTATATATGTTATATGTTATATGTTATATATGTTATATATGTTATATATGTTATATGTTATGCTATTTTATGTCTCTTGTGAATATCTGGTCTCATATTCAAATGCATGAACAAGAGTGCTGCCTGCAAATACCCAGGGTAATCTCCCAGAACTCACTCAGCAAAGCCTCAGGGCCTTGGAGCTCAAGTTCAAGGAGCTCCACAGCAGCTGAAGAAAGAGTGGGGTAAAAAGATTCAGAGATCAGAAGATAATTATTAATATAATCCAGAGAAGAAAAGACTAAGACCGAAACCGTCTTCAAATAACCTAGAAGTGCCTACAAAGAGAGCGGAAAAGTTTTTCCTGACCATTGTGAGCAAACATTAGAATTACAAAACCACTTCTGGTAGAGAAGATAATTCCTCTGAGGAAGATTGCTTGGGAGATCAGAGGATTTAATTAAAAATTAAAAACACTTTGTCCAGGAACCTTTTGGGTGAAGCTGATCCTTCCAAGGCTTGTGCTACAAGACAGAGATGTATAACATCTGGATTTTCACCTGCAGAACCCTGCACATGATTGGAGTTTCCTCCATGGATCCATGTCATACAAGAGTCGCAGAAAGTCACTTCCACTTATACTTGCATAAAATGCTTAAGGAAAAACAACTGGTCAGGGATTCCTGTCTGATTTCAAGAACTGTCTGTAGATGAGTGTATTCAAACTTAAGGTTCCAGTTAGCAGGTGGGTGACAGAGCAGGAGTAGGCAGATCCCAAAGCCATTGCTGCTGTGTCAGAGGGCAGGACCAGCTCATCTACCTGCTCTCTAATACCAACTGGTCATGCCCAGATAGGGCAGGTATGTGAATGAGGGAACTCAAGGCATCCTAGGGTCACCTTGGTCCTTGATTCAATTTGATGGTTTTTAGAGATGAGAAGGAACCCGAATGAGCATTGGGTTGGAAGATATGGGTAGTTTCAGGGATTCATTGAATGTTTTGCATTTACATCTAAACCACAATTGTAATGATAGTCCAAAAGCTGCTAAATCTGGGACAGGTTCACAATTTTTTCCTCTAGTAGTAGTTTCAGATGTTTTTGAAAGCATCCATGTCTTCATCCATTTGTTTGTGTGCTTTCTTTGCACAGAAGGAAAAAGCTGCATTGATTTTTAATATGTTATTCTACTGCAAGATTTTATTGATTTTTTTTTTTATTTTTGGACCTGCTACACCTAAAAGACAACTGCCATACCACAGAAAGCAATTAAAAAAAAAAAAAATCTGCTTTTCCATTCTGCTTCTGAAATTTACCGTCTAAAAGCAATTTAGACTGTGCAGGCCCTGAAGAAGATCCTGTTACTCTAAGCAAAGCTGGAATAGGCTATTTATTGTTCTAGGCCACTGGTATTCCCCTTTCCCAGACATTGCCTGCAGAAATAACGAGCAGCTTAAACAGGGCTCCCTTTTGAAACTGTCAACAGCTTGAGTTCCCCATTTAAAGGCTCTGGCATCAGGGCACCCTGAAGCCAGGCAATGTTAGCAGGAAAGCAGAATTAATGCAGAACAAGAAAAGCCTGCGGGGAGGGAGAGGCCCCCTTGTGCAGGGTGAAGTGCAGCACAGTGTAAGAGTGAGATCCAGGGCTCTGCAAAACCCCATGGGCAGCAGGCTACTTGCTTGTGGCTTTGCCCACCAAAGATTGGGTCTCATTCCCACACTTCCTGTCATGCCATGAGGTCAGCATTTAGCACAAAGCCTGTATCTGCTGTTGCAACCCTTCCTCCCCACTCTGCGACAATATTTGGGGGGGCAGTCTGGTAATAGAATCCTAGAATGTTTGGGTCAGAAGGGACCTCAAAAACCATCCAGTTCCAACCCCTCTGCCATGGGCAGGGACACCACTCACTAGAACTGATGGCTTGAAGCGCCATTCAGTTTGGTCTTGAACACTTCCAGGGATGGGGCATCCAGTTGCTCTGGCAACACATTCCAGAGCGTTGCCCCTCTAAGGAGGTGATCCTGCCCCTCTGCTCAGCCTTGGTGAGGCACATCTGGAATGCTGTGTCCTGCTCTGGGCTGCTCAGTACAAGAAGGACATGGAGCTCCTGGAGTGAGTCAGCAAAGGGAAACAAGGTTGATCAAGGAACTGGAACGTGCCTCTTACAAGGAAAGGCTGATGGAGCTGGGCCTGTTCAGCCTCAAGAAGAAACCATTGAGAATGGACTCAGTCAATATCTATGAGTATCCAAAGGGAGGGTGTCAAGAGAATGGACCCAGGCTCTTACTGGTGGTGCTGAGCAAGAGGCAATGCGCAGAAATTGATGCACAGGAAGTTCTTTCTGAACATGAAGAACTTCTTTACTATACAGTGATTGCAGACTGGAACAGATTTCCCAGAAATGGTCCGGAGTTTCACTTCAGTGAAAGTATTCAACAACCATCTGGGTGCAATTTTTGTGCCACGTGCTCTGGGATGACCTGACTTAAGCAGGAAGGTTGGACAAGATGACCCACTGTGGTCCTTTCCAACCCAGGCTGTTCTGTGAAGCTCTCCCTGGAGCCTTCTCTTCTCCAGGCTGAACAGCCCTGACTCCCTCAGTCTTTCTTTGTAACAGGTCTTACAGGCATTTTACCCATTAAATGGAGGCACCCTCTCCAAAGTCCTCATGATAACAGCTCCTCAGGCTTTCCAACCACAAGCACTCAGGAATGCCTCTCCCAGGAAGCAACACCCCCCCAGGACAGCGTCTCCGAACCACCCAAAACAACTGCGGTGCTATCGATGCTCCACAAGAGGGATGCTCTACCTCCTCCACCCACCACCTCCCCAGCCTCCCAAATTGTTTTCAGCCTTTACTTCTGGTTCATTACGCAGCTCTTGCAGAGAAAGAACTGACGGGCTGAAGGCAGGGGGAGAGGTGAGGGGTATCGCAGCCGCCGAAGGGGCGAAAATTCCTTTTCTCACCCCCAACCCCGGCAGCCGCATCTCCGCCCCGTTCCCGGCCGGGAGCCGCCCCCTCGCTGCTGCCAGTGGCTGGGGGTGACCGGGGGGGAGTTGTCCCTCGGTGCCCGCCCCCGGAGGCGCGGCCCTGCCCCGCGGCAGGGTAGAAAGGGCTGGGGCGGTGGGTGAGCAGCGGCAGAGCGCGGCGAGGCGGTGAGCGGGGCCATCGCTGCCGGCATGGCTCTGGATTTCCTGGCGGGATGCGTTGGCGGTGAGTGCCGGGGTCTGCGGGGGGAAAAATAATCGTTGGAGACTGGTGGGGAGGAGGAGGGGGTGAGAGGAAAAGAATAATATTTAAAGAAAAAAAAAAAAAAAAAAGGCAGAAAAAAAGCCAAAGGGGAGAAATATAAAAAGGTAGGAAATGGAGAAGAGGCATGGAAGGGGATAGAGCAGAATGTTTTTAAAATGCGGAAGAAAGGCAGGCAGGTCGGCGGGGAGGGCTGGGCGCGGCGCTGTTATTTTGGGTGGCGGGGGCGATGCGAGCGGCCCCCGCTGCAGCAGGGGCCGATTCCGGGCGGGGAGGCTCTCGGGGGCTCCCGGGGCCAACACCGAGCCCTCCTCGGCTGCGTTCGGGGGGCCGCAGGGAGCGGGGCATGGGGAAGGGGTCTGGGGCAGCGGTCGGGAGCCCCGGGAGCCTGAGCCCCGCGACCCTGGGCAGGTTTCAGATGGAGCGGGGAGAACGCGTCCGGCGCTTCCCCCCCGCATCTGCGGCCGGCCTGCCGCCTGCTATATTTAGCAGTTGTTAAATTGTGTTCAGGAGACTTATTCTCGCGTCTTTTCGGGTATTTGCGCTTGTCGTTTTTCTTGCCAACCTGGCGAACGCGTTTTAAATTCCTTTTTTTTCAGCGTCTCTCTGATTTCATCCTAGCGTTCCTTGCCTTGCCAGGGTTCCCTCGGGGTCAGCTGTGCCGCTGGCCTTTCCGTGCCGAGCACAGTGCACATTGCTGGTTTTCTATCTTGGGCTGTGTTGCTGCCGTGCTGGCCTTAAACAACCTGGGCTGCACCATCCTGGAGCAGGCAGTGTGCTTCCCCGGGACAGGGAGGGCGGCTGTCCTTCCACAAACGTGGGAAAGCGCTCTGCTCCTTCTCGCTGTTGTCATTAAGGATTGCTGGGTCACAGGAGTGCACAGCCAGAGGATTCGTTGTTTCAGCCTGCGTGTGCAAAATGCTTGTGCTCAGAATGGTGTAACTAATAGGCCTGCATGTGACTTCTAAAAAGTCCTTTGATGCTAGAATAAAGGAAATGTTTTTAGTAATGTGTGGTCCCTCTGCAGGTGCTGCTGTCATATCTGGAAAGGCTGTAGGCAGAGAGCAGGAATGTTCTGCTGCGATTTGAGGTGTTTACACGTTTTCTGCGCCTACACAGACCAATATGTACATGTAATATTTTTGCTTTAGAGGAAACCTGCGTTTTTCTGCCCACTGGACTTGCCTTGAGCTGAGGCCAGGAGTCATGGCTGCACATTCCATATGGTGTGGCACAGTCTGTAGTCACACAACTCAACCCCTGCCTGGGGCTCAGAGACTTCCTGAGAAGCATAAAGGCACCTGGTACTGGCTTGAAAGACTGAATTGTAGATCTCATAGCTCCTGACTTGGTAGGATGCTCTTTAACTGGCTTGCCAACCATGTTGTGCACTCACACCTCAGACTGGTGGTCCTGCTTGGGCTGCTGCAGCCCCAGACCCAGGAAGAAACTTGAGAGTAGTAACCATGGCATTTGTTACATTTCAGGTGCTGCTGGTGTGCTGGTGGGTCACCCCTTTGACACTGTTAAGGTGGGTTGATTATGAAATATATTTGTCTTTAAGTAGAAGACTTAGTTTCTCCAAGGAATGGGGGAGGAAAAAAAATCCCCAGACACTGTAGGAATGTAAATGTGTGGGAAAGCTTAGAGCAAGCCTCCACAACTACTGTTTTAGATTCTTCAATCTTCAGCTCTTCATAGGTGAAAACTTAGTAACATAAACCTTGGCCTTAAACTGCAAGTTCAGTGCAGTAGCAATGTGGTATTTGGAAATACAACTTTACACTGAACTAAATTTTGTTCTAAGCTTGCTTCTCTGCAGCTGTTCAACTCTAACTGCTAAAACTGCCTCTCCCTCTGTTTGTAACTCAAACCCACTTTATTAGTAGGTTGAAAGAGTGGTGTTTTGTTTTCCCTTATTATTTCCCTTATGCTATTACTCCTTAATTTGTAGACTAAGTGGAAGTCAATAAAAATCCACATTATGGAGCTTGTCTGGGGGCTGTTTTCTCCAAGCATTTTTATATATTTTTACAACTTTCCAAGTTAAAATTGGTTTTCTGATGGTTCGTGTGTATGTTACATATACTTCAGCTACTATAAATACAATATCTGAGATCTCCTGGAGGGTCCCCAGACAGGGCTCTCAGGAGTCTAGGCCCATCTTTCAGAACAGAATGACAATTTGAGTCATCTTTTGGCACCCTTATCCAAAGCCTTGCACTGAAGAATAGAAGGGATATGTGAGTGTATTCCTTGCTTAAGTAATATATCAGGTCACCTGACTGCAGCAGACAGCATGCCACATAGTAGATCTATATTTGGAATACCTTTACCTTGCTGAATTTAGATATGCAAAAGCTGTGGGCTGATAGTGTTACCGAGGACCCCACCACGTTCTGCATTCCAGTGCATGGTTAATTCAACACACAATCCCCAAGTTAGTGAATATTGAGCCTCCTTGCAAGCTGCTCAAACAGTAAAATCTGTCTTTTTGTTGCTCAGAATGTGACAAATTTGACAGTTAAATAATTTAGCCGAGTTCTAGAATATATTTTCAGGAATGGCATCATCCAGACTCGCACAATTTTTATTATGGTGGTACAGGGCCAACTGCCTTCTTTCTCTCATATCCTGCCAAGTTTTACATGCTTAACTGAAGGTGATCAGTCATTTCATTGAATCTAGTAAAACTGCTAAAATTCTGAGCTCACACTAAAGGTAACCATGTATGAGTTTTTTAGTTTGTTTGTTTCTTTTGGTTTTTTTTTTAAGTGGCACAGCTTCCATTGAATGAAACTGAACATTTAACTGTAAGAACTGGGGATCCCATGCTGGTTTCAGCAGATGTATCATTGCAAAATAGATGTATCAGCTTTGGAAAAAAAAAAGCATTTTTCTTTACAATATAACAAATCATTTGTTTCAAAATTTTTTATGAAATCCAGCGTGACACACTATATTTTCATATCCTTTAGAAGGTGTTGTAGGTGTTTATCTCTATTTTGCTAGAGCAAATATTAATGTTTGTACTATTAGCTGGCAAAGTTACCACTGTATGTGGAAAAACTAACTCTAACCACCCTTTAAGGAAAAAAAAAAAAAAGATCTTGCATAACTTGTGTATGTATATGTGTTAAGAATTAACTTTTTATTGTTCTGCAGTGTTTAAAGGGCTAGCTGGTAGTCACCTTAGACTGTGCATTTTTAATATAACTGAACAATGGGAAAGCTGCTTAGATAAGCCAAAGTTTTACTTCTGCCTTGGCATTTAAACTCTTCTTTTTTTTTGGCTGGTGCTCATGTTTCACAGAGTGGGGAGGGGGATGGTGGGGCACACAGGGAGACATTAAGCCAGTGAAGTCACCCTGCGAAACCTGCAACTGAGCTGATATCAGAACTGGCAAACTCATTATCCCTGGTTTGTTGATGTAATGTATAAAATTGCTTTTTTGCTTTTAACTGCCTTTACTTTCTGAGCTAGGGGCTGTCTTCATTAACAGCAAAAGTGTTACTTTGTTGTAGATGACAGATAAGCCTCATCACGGGAGAGTTACCTAGTAAGTATAGCCCAGGTGAACACTTCTGTTTCTCTAAGTCTTAATTTATTCCCAAATGTATTAGTTCAAGTAAAGAACTGAAAGACTTATGAAGCTTTTTCCCTTTTTAATTTTAAACTGATGTGTCCCTCTTCTACAGCTATGGCATGGAGGGAGCGGGGTTTAAATATTCCTTTTTTTTTTTTAATGAAGTTTTATTCTGAACCTTCTTTCTGCTATGCATTTCTGGCTGTATACACTCCCACATGCAGTGCCTCTAAACTGAATCTCAGGCACGCTGCTGTTGAGGTTTTATTCACTACTTATTCTTGGATGATGTTTTCATTACTCAAATACTTCTGAAGTCACTGATTTCCCACATTATTGAATGCTTGGACTGTTTTGAGGATGTAGTGGTTTGAGTTTTTTATATAGTCTTGAGTGCCTTTATGCAAATCTTTAGTGATGTGAAATTACTAGGTGTTATTATTGGACCTAAAACCTTAGTAACAGTATTTTCCAATAAGAAGGAAGCTAGAATATTGGGCAGTGAATGGACCAGGTGGATAAACTTTGCACATGATTCATCTTTCTTACAGTTGTATACACTAAGGAGCTTGTTGAATATGGCATTAACACGCATGAAAATGCAAGTTTAATGTGCACTCATTGCCATACGTGGCAGTTTGCTAATGTGGGTATCCTTATGTGACCAGCACTGTGCTCAAGAAAGAGAGGTTTTTCATTCTTAGACCTGGGGAGTCAGTACTTTAAATAGTCTACCCTACAGCAAGGCTTAATTGGTTAATATTTCACAGATTATTTAGACAAAAATAGAGAGAGCTGTATGCCACTAGGAAATTCAGCCCATAGATATGACTAATTCTAAACTACTAAACACAAGCAGAAAAGATAAACTAAGAAGATTTCTGAGCTGCAAATCCCCCAAATGTGTGTGGAAGTCACAGACAAGGTTTGAAACAATAATAGTAAATTCTAAATGGAGTAAAATCTTTGTTTGTGCAATTGTGACAGCTTAAGATTTGCCTTTGCTTGTGGACCTTCTTCTTTAACAGTTTTGACAGTCCATCTACCCCCCAAAAGTCACTTGAAGTGACAAAGGATTTATTTCTTTGAATCCTACTGTAAGTCTGCTTTTAATGCTGAGATGTTGCAAGACCCAAGGTGATCTCAGCCTCCCTCTATGGCTAATGTATATACTAAATCAACACTGAAAACTGAAGTTCTGGTTTACAAAGCATAAAATAATATGTTGTAGGAAAAGTACTAAAGCTGTCAATTTCTTTTTGCCTTGAACAAAGCTAACCTGAATATATAGAATTCTGGCAAACCACCTCCATAAATTGTTTTCTAGACACGCATATTACAGGCCTTTCATTGCTGTGGTGGTGTTTTTTCTTACTTTAGGCAATCATGAAAAATAATTAAGTCCAGGAATCTTTCACATAGATGTAAAAATTTTTTTCTTTTGCTCAGAATAGGAGACTGAAGTTTTTTGCCCTGGAGCTGCAGCAGCAGCATTACATGGTTGATAAGCATCTTTTCTGAAGAACATTGCAGCCCTCTATGTGGGAGATCAAACACAGATTTATAACTCTATCAATCCAGTGAAATCAACTTACTGAGTTCATTGCTGTGTGTAGAGCTTTGCCTGAGCTAGGTAGAACTGAGACTCTTTTGAAGTGTGCTGAGGGCAAATAAGCATGAAAAAACAGAATTTGAATTTTCCATTATAGGTTAAAAAGCATAGAGAAAAGGGATCTCCTAAGACCACCAGTTACAGTAGCATTTATCTCTCCAGCAGAATGCAGTGTTTCGGTTCTGGAAAAGTTAATTGACTGCTAACATTTAAAGGTTTGAAGCAGCTACACCCTCACCAATTGCTTGTATTCAGCGGGCTAAAAAGCTAAAACAGACTAAAAGAAGAAATGGTTTTTCACTCCTTCCCTTATGCAAAGACAGATGTCTTAAGAGTCACTTCCCAGCTACCTGCTGAAAAAAAAAATCAGATCTCAATGAATGGGTCCAAATCTGGCATTTAGAAACACTATGGGTATTGTTGAAAGTTTCCATCCCTTTAAAATTATCCTAATCTCATGCTTGACTTGCAAATGATTTATTTTATTAAATTGTCTCAGGTTTGCACAGGTATTCCTTAGTGAGAACAGAAGTATTCTTGGCAGCTAAAGAAAGTCCCTATTGTAGCCTGTAGCATCTGTTTGAAATTTTAGATGTCAAAGTACCCTTCCACTTACTGGTTTGCTAATAGTCACAAGAAGTTACTGATCATCTTCCCCTCGTGTTTTCACCCCCAAACTTAATTCAGAACACTTACACAGGATTTTTCAAATGATTGTGCCACATATGGCATTCCAGTGTCCAGCCTGTGCTCTTGCATATGCATTGCTATAGCAAATCTCCACATAGGTACAAGACAGTAGCTTACCCTTTAGGCTGTTCCTGATGTACAAATTGGTATCTCACACAACTTCTTGTAGGTTCGTCTGCAAGTTCAAAATGTAGAGAAACCTCTCTACCGTGGGACTTTCCATTGCTTTCAGTCCATCATAAAGCAAGAATCTGTAAGTACAAAATTATTGCTTTGTATATTTTTTTTAAATCTTTGTATATTTTGGCTCAGGAGGGTGGGAAAGCTGTTAAAAAGCTGACAAATGTTGAAGATCAAGAGATAAAGCATACTTTGAACCTCACCTGACCGAAGGGCAGATATTGTTTGCCAGAAACTTTGTGAAGAAGATCACTAAGTCAGAAGATGGTATGTTGAGGTTAACTTTTTAAATAAAATAAAAAGTTATTTAAATAACTACTTTTCTGAGAAAATGAGTCTTCTGAGCAATGAGTAAAGAAATTGGTGAAGCGTTTTTGCTGAGTGAACTTCAGGACCATGGTTAAAGTTGGTTTCAGGCTTTAAGTAAGATATTTTAAAAAGTATAAAATTTGCCAGAAAACTTTTCTCTGGGTGGATTATTTTCTGGATGATTTCAACTATATTTTTGTACTGCTAAATTGCTTAGATATTTGTGTCTTATGCAGAGGTGGAATTCTTATTACAAAACAAGGGGGTCCTGATGTGGCCACTGTTAAAAGCTGGGGTATGAGGGAGAGCCAGAAAGGCTGTGTTCTGCAGTTTGAGGAGGTTATTCACACCACTGTTAAAACAGGTTTTTCCTCCCTTCTTCCATTAGGCTTTTGGACTCTATAAAGGTATTGGGTCACCAATGATGGGACTTACGTTCATTAACGCGTTGGTGTTCGGTGTGCAAGGAAACACCCTTCGTGCTCTGGGCAAAGACACTCCTCTGAACCAGTTCCTTGCAGGGTCAGCAGCAGGAGCCATCCAGTGTGTCATCTGCTGTCCCATGGAGCTGGCAAAGACAAGGATGCAGCTTCAAGGAACAGGAGAATATAAACTAAAAACGAAGAACTACAAAAATTCTCTGGACTGTTTGATCAAAATCTATCAAAAGGAAGGGCTGAGGGGTATCAACAGGGGCATGGTTTCTACCTTCATAAGAGAAACTCCAAGCTTTGGCTTTTACTTCCTGACCTATGACTGCATGACCCGGTATTTAGGCTGTGAAGCTGAAGACAGCTATGTTATTCCCAAACTGCTCTTTTCTGGAGGGATGTCGGGAATTGTGTCATGGCTCTCAACCTATCCCATGGATGTGATCAAATCCCGGCTTCAGGCCGACGGAGTCGGAGGTGTCACACAGTACAACGGCATCCTAGACTGTGTCCGAAAGAGTTACCACGAGGAAGGCTGGAGGGTGTTCACAAGAGGTCTCACTTCCACACTTCTCCGTGCTTTTCCTGTCAATGCAGCCACCTTTGCTACTGTCACTGTGTTCCTGATGTACATGAAGTCAGAGGACGACCTTCCTGAATGCGAACCAGTCATCCATCAGCCTTCCAGTTTGTGAACTCTTTGCTCTCCTTGTCCAAAGCCCCGCTGGTTGGGTTTTGTGAAACGTGAACACTTGACCTACACAAGTAGTGTAGATTTATGCTATCTGTACAAAGAATTCCTAAATGTATCAAATTAGGATTTCATCTCACTACTTGTATAAACAGCATCTTGCCTTATTCAGGACTCCATATCTAGTAGTATTCAAGTAAGAGAGGGACCTGCTTTTAGAAAGTTGCTGTTGTGGCTCCAGGAGAGGTTCTGGAGAGTGTTCTAGCACCAGAAATCAAGTTTTCTTTCACTCAGGTTCTGAATGACTGAGTTGAGTCGAATGCAGAAATGTTTTCATGAAAGAAATACTCATTTTGTATGTGACAGGAGGAAATGTACTCCTCTAAGGTGAAGAAGTTTAATGGTGGAGGTGTTTTGCAGGTAACCCTGAACTGTAAAGGCATGGACTAGCATTCAGCTGGTCCTGTGTTTTACTTTTCCTTTGCTTTTATATGTCAATGGTTTTAGTAGCAACTTTGTTCATACTGATTTGTTTAAAAAAAAAAAAGAAAAAACAAAAATTGTACTTAGGTTACTCCCTGACCTTTCAGCTTTGAATAAATATCTTAAGCACAAAGTTAGCATCTGCACTCAAATGCACTTGTTCCTTTAAATCTCAAGGCTTGTAAGGATTTTGGGAAACTCAAATCTAGTAGGACTGGTGTTGTTTGCCCTCACCTCTGTTTCTCTGTTGGTGGGTGCATGGACTGCATTGAGTAGTTCATCCTAGTGAACTTTGTTCTCTGAAGTTAATGCAACTTTGCACCACTTCTCCCAACATGCCCCACAGCAGCCAGTGATGTACAGAAGTCAAAGTCCTGCCTGTGATATTGCACAAAATGTTTGTGGGTGCAATGTTAGCTTAGCAGCGTGAAATATCTTAGAAATATATACATTTTTAGGGCTGGAAGTTTCATACCTTTCCAGAAAATAGGGGTGTAAGTGTCTGAAATGGTTGCTGTTCAATACACTTGCATTAAGAATTTAAACAATACTGATTTTTATGTATTTAGTTACAGTGCTACTGGAAAAAAGACTGAAAAGGGTTTTAGAGAATTTTCTTGTTACATTAATCTGCTGTAATTTGTTTTTTTTTTTACCAGTCTGTTCAAGAAGAATTGAATTAGCCAAAGAGCTACAAACAGTTATTTAAGATTTGAGCTAAAAGCTACACATATTTGGCACATATAGCCAGGAGGAAGGACTGTATGTATGTGAGCAATGTTTTAAAACATATCAAACTAGTTCAGTAAGTACAACTTGTTACACTTTTGGTTGGGACAAGTGCAATATGTGTTTAATTTATATGAATTTTCTAAAGAAGAGTTATTTCATAGTATTTTGCACTGTAACAAAATATGCTGGAGAAACCTGTAAAATTGGTGTGTCTTTTTATACCTTGAAGGTATGGTGGATAGTTTTAGTGCCTACTTGCACTGAGATTCAAATTGAATGTTAAATCTGTCTACTAAGCTGCATATGCACAAAAATCACAGCAAAGACCATTTACACCTTTGTACAGGAGTATGTTAATTCTTGTATATATATATTGAGGGAATAAATTTTTTTTTTAAATTTGCCTTTGGTTCTTTGAAGTTTTTCTTGGGTTTTTTTATGTTAACTTGTTACTCAGATGCTTCTTTGTGTTAAATCAAGCGTGTATGAGGATGGGGGTTCTGGTTTTTGCTGGGGGAAACTTGCTCCTTATCTGCCTTCTGTGCACCACTGGGAAGGGCAGGGTCTTGCTCTGGCTTAGGCCCCACCTCTGAAACAAAGACAGGAAGCTGCCTGACCTGACTTCTTCAAACTGACCTTCCCTCTACTGAAAGAACAATCCTGCTTTTAGAGCCAAAGAGCTGCCCCAATGTTTAGATGCTTCCTATTCTGCATTTACTTGGTTTAATCTGTGCTGATCAGCACCAAGGCTGCAAAACTAAGGAAGACAAGTCTTGGGTCAGAATCAAGTACCAGGCATCCATAACCTCTTTGGGCAACATGTTCCAGCACCTCACCACCCTCACAGTAAAGAATTTCTCCTTAATACCTAATCTCAACCTATTCTCGTTTAGTTTAAATCTGTTACCCCTTACAATTCCATGCCCTAGTCAAAAGTCCCTCTCCACATTCCTAGTAAGTTCCCCTTAAGGTACTGGAACAGCCCCAGTTCTCTCAGCCTGGCTTCAAAGAAGAGGTGCTCCAGCCCTCTGGTCAATTTAGTGTCCCTCCTTGGGACTCACTCTAGTTATGTTCATGTCCTCCTCCTCAGAGGTTACTTCAGGTACTGGCTCTTCTAATTCACCTTCTTAAAGGGTAGGTACACGTGGCTGACACAAACTCTGTCAAGCATCAGTTTCCTGGATCAGAAAACAGCAAGGCCACCACCTCTCCACAACCAGGGGCAGTTCCAGTCAAGTACTTTTTGTCCTCTCAGCAGGAACAACAACTATGTTCAACATTGAACTATGGAACAGAAACAAATACCTGAAATAAGCAAACTGTCTCCTTAGAAGACTAATATTAAAACAAAAGGGCTATACAATGTTTTACTTGCATTGCTTACTAAAGCATTCTTTCCAGAAATTCATCCATCTGGAACTTAAATAATCAGTAGCAGACACTGGCTGTTACTCAATAAGCCTGAGAAGAGGCTAAAGCCAGCTTTCAGCCTCGTCTGATGTCAGTTGCTTGAAATCCATGTGACTTCTAATTATTAAGTCAAGCTAAACAATAGCCTCAGCCTTTTAAATCACGATACAGTTCTTTCCTGATAGATTTTTTGAGATGTGAGCCAATTCAGACAGAACTAAGTTCTGCGTTCCCAGATCATCATTTCCACGCCATTATCAAGCAATTCCCCAATAACTGAAGGGATTAAGAAGGTAAAAATCACTGAAAATGGAACTCACTTGCTATCAAGTCCCTCTGCATGCTCTTTCTTAAACTAGATGAGTTGTGCCAGTTCTAAAAGTTACAGCCACAAACATGTCCAAGACAAGAGGGGAAAAAAGTACCCATGTACACTTTTTGACTAAGTTACTATAGTGAATAACTAGTGTGAAATTTATCACATCTGTAACATGACAAGTTTTTTGTCTTCTCTGTCTTGATATCTGTAATGATCGGATGAGGTGAGCCCGTTGGCTTTATCTGGGGTTTTTTTTCAGCGTTAGGATTAAAAGCACAAGAAACAGAATTTTTGTTTGGATTTAGATGTTTATTATTGATTATTTATATTACAGCTTCACTGACTCCGAGTGCTTTCACATACAAAGTTAATAGAGTAGAAATGGTGCACAGAGTTCTGTTTTCAAAGTTTTTTTAAGCCTAAATTACTCAATTATGAGATGTTAACTAATTTACTTTTACTTTTAACTTAATCATTAACTGCTTGTGTTTTGTACTCCGGACTTTTTCAACTAATCTCACAAAATTACTTAAATTTGTGAAGGAGGACTATTAATTTACGCCTTAAAGCTTCTATCTTGTTACATATATATTACTATATTTAAAAAACTTTAAATTCAAAATCTTTCACTCTCTGATATAAAACATTTCTATTTAACTATATTCTTGCAATTTCAGCGTTATTACTTAATTTTGGAAGCCTTTTTTATGGCTTTAGGTCAAATAAAGTGTATTTTTGAGGATCAGTCTCTGTTAGTACAGAAAGCTTGAAATTCTTTGTGTCTAGGGTTATGACAATAGGACAAGAGATAATGGCCTTTAGCTGAAAGAGGGCAGGTTGAGATTGGATATTAGGAAGCAGTTCCTCACTGTGAGGGTGCTGAGGACCTGGCACAGGCTGCCCAGAGAAGCTGTGGGTGCCACATCCCTGGAAGTGTTCAAGGCCAGGCTAGGTGGGGGTCTGAGCAACCTGGCCTAGTGACAAATGTCCCTGACCATGACAAGGGGGTGTTGGAATTAGATGATCTTAAAGGTTCCTTCTAACCAAGACCATTCTAGGATTCTATGATAAAGTTTTTTATACGATTCAGGTATATTCAGGGTAGAAAGACATTCAAGGATGAAAACCTGTCCATGACAGCATACTGGGAAAAAGACTAAGCCACAAATGTAAATGTTGACCTTGCAAAGAAAAGAGTTTTTTTCTTTGAAATTAAATAATTTATTATTATGCTGGAAAACAGGTGTTAACAGTTTAATGTCAGCCGCTGTTAGTCTGACTTTTAATCCATGGATAGTTAAAGAAGAGTTGAAAACCCAGAAGAGTGCCAAACACCATTAGGTTAGCAGAATGTGCAGTTAAACCCTTCTTCTGCCAGAAAAACAGGCAGAGAAAATAGAAGCTTACTCAAGCCAACATGCCCTGTCAAATACCACAGCCATGAAGATAGATGAAAGATCAGAGGGACTCTGTGACTGGGAGGCACAGCAAGAGATCAGGGAAAGAAGAGAACTTCGTGGGCCAAACCTAAGGGAGACGGCTTTTGATATCAAGAGGAAGCAAACTCTTGCTTTCCATGTTCAGGAATTAATGCATGTCCATGGGCAGTAGGGGAGACAAGCAGAGGAAAATAAGACATTTTCATCTTCCAAGTGCAACTGTTTTGCAATTTTTGAATTAGTGTTGCACTCACTAATTGCAAAAGTGGTTATCACCGAAAGAGAAAAAGTGACATGATATGCACAATAATATATAAGATATACAGTAAAAGCTTTTCTACTTCTAGTTTATTACTAGTTTTAACTGAGTTGATCTAGAAAGTGATTTTGAGCTATACAGGTTCATCAGTAAATAAACTGAAATCAAGGCAAGGTCTGCAGTGAACACCAATGCCATATGTAGAGATTGACATAAATGGAAGAACATCAAGTTCTAATGTTCACAAAATATTCTTAGGGTCTATAAAATGTAAAAACTAACACAGTCAAATTGCTTAATTATAATTCACTATTATAATTTATTATGACTGTTTTTCTTACTGAAAGAAGCATACTGCATCTTTTATTGACAGTAAAATAGACTTATACCATTTTAGCCACATTCACGTGTCAATCAATAAAATACCAAAATCATAATGAAGCCTGACCTCATGGTTTGCACTGTTTCCTATATATATATATCAGAGTAGAAAGAAATGTAATTTGTAATTAAGTAATTTGACTTGACCAGATTAAAGTTGGTATGAAATAAAATTAATATTCTTTTTCTAGGATCTGATCTATTATCTTAAGCAGAAATTTATTGCAGACCAGGAATACTTCAGTGTTGCAATCAACCAGGCCATACACCTTCTTCCTTGTGCACTGAGTTATTTTCACTTAGAAAGAATCTATAAAAGGTGCTTTTCAAACAGGTCAGTAATAAAGTTCAAACTTTTGAACTCCAGTTAAAGGAGTTAATTTAATGCCTTAAATTAATCCAGGCAGTTACCTGCTTCCCTGCCAGTTATTAACCGAGAGACTGGACACATTTTTATTTCACACTCTGGAAAAAATTGAGATGAAATCCCCTGTCCCTAGCCTATGCAGGAGGAAAAATAAAAACAAGCAAACTAACCAATCACACAAGAGGACAACCTAAAGACCTCCCATTCGTACTATTCCTTACAATCTGTTTTCAAACCATAAACATTTGTATGCCCTTTGAAGATGTGAGAGTCACTGTATTCATATAAATCCATTGGAGGTTCAGTCAAAGTATCAGTTAAGAGTGAAACCTGAAGGATTCTATATCAAAAGGCCAAATTTTTTGTTTTGCTGAGAAAAAATAAATGTGTTGAAAAATAAGTCAAAGCATAAGCTGCATGATGCCCCATATGTGAGGCAGTCAATATCTTTGTAAGCCAAAATTGGCACTGGCAAGGTCAGTGAGGTCCTTGGCAAGTCCATCTTGCAGCTCTGTAGGACACCTGACTTTGTGAGCCCTTTGATTTAAGGGCTCACAAAAAAAAAAAAAAAAATTCCAGATTTGTCTTGCAACCAGTTCTTGAGATGAGCTTTAGCCAAAGGAGATTAGGACTTATCTGGTCACCAAGATCTTTTGCGTATAGATTTTCTGCTATTTAACAAGCAGTACATATTACGGCACAATCTTCACAAGTTCTATCATTTATCTCAGAAATATTCATTACTCACATCCTTCTGAAATACACCACCTCTGTGGGTTTGCTCCAGGGAGGAAAACAAGTTACTTGAGATCTCTGATCACTACAGAGCAGTAATGCAGGACTCTGATGCAGCTATCAGTCCTGTTCTGCAGCCTCTGCAATGGCCTTGCACACAGTATGAGCAGTATTTCAACAGACTGAAACAAAGGCCCTAAGAGCCTCAGAAGAGCCTGGACTTTTTAACCATTGCTGGAGAGAAGCAGTGATGTTTTACAGGTCCAGCAGTTAATCGAAATAGCAACTCATGGCTGAAAGCACATTCATCAACACCACTGATCACTGGATTTCCACATTACTCTCTACTTAATATTAGTACTCGATGGATAAATGTATATATGACCCATGTCACACTCAACCATTATTTACAGTCTTTAATTTTCATTGCCTTGCTTTTAATGAATGCACAAGTACACTCAGGACTCTCAGAAATCAGCACACAATTGTACTTCTTATTCAGAGTGGTGTGTGGGCAATTTGCTCTTTGACACTGGCATGCTCAAAGTCTGTCAAGGTCCACTGAACCCCACAGGACACTCTGCACACACTTGACCTTGCAGGGGCACCGTGACACTGCTGTTGTTTCTGCTGGTCACGCTATGCAAACAGGTAATTCACTGCCATCTCCTGGCAAACTGCTACCCAGGACCTTCTGAACTGACTGAAACAAAGCACTGACACAGATGCCATCTGATACCAGAGCAATTAGAGAGGAATCACCTTAAACCTAAAACATCACTTAAAAAGTGGTGGCTAAAGGAGCATTCCTAAGTCCTGCAAAGACATCACAGACTCTCCATCCTTTCCCTCCCTCCCAGAATTCACCAACATCTGGACAAAACTTCAGGATTGCTCCTGAGGGGAGCTCCCAGCAGACACAGGAACCTGGTGAGAACAGCAGCTCACAAGAGAGTATCATGTCCACACCATAACACACAACAGAAGCTGTGGTACCCAACCAGCATCCAGGCTTAGAGCTTTTCTCTTAGAAAAAGTAACAGAATACTTGAAAAACCCTAAAATGGGAATTGTCTAATACTCAGTTGCTATAAGGAATATTTTTCATTCACCTACAGCAAAACAGTGTTTTCCTGCTACTTTAGGGGAAACCAGGACCTGAAAAATGTGCTTTAACTCTCACACAGAAGCTGATGTGCTTGCCCCAAAGAAAATTCAGTACATTCCCAACAATTTCCAGACAAAAGGACTGAAAAAAATTCCAAGTTAAACTGCCTTAATAATATAGGCTCATTCAGAGTACACATAAAAGCTGAGCTCTGATTTAGACAGAGAATGAAGTTGAGAAAAAGGACCACTGATTCAATTACCTTACAAAATGAAGCCAGTAGCCACCCAGGTGACATTTAAGCATTACTTTAAAGCCATCATCACACTCTTGCAACTTGATGCTGGACCAGTTCATATTATCAAACAGAATATTGAGTATCATAATACAAGCACATATAGTCTTGCTCTGGTTCATGTCTACCTTTACAGATCGCTGTGCAGATGTTTCTTCCTTGTGCTCAGCAGCAGAGTTGCACTGCTGCTCTACTTCACTTTCCCATTCTTTTGCCCCAGGATTTTTCCCAAGGGAAAGTGCTACTTTTTAAAGTATTCCATTTACAGAGTCAGGAACAAGAATACAGAAGTTCAACTCTTATTTTTATTCCTGCCTGTAAAATTCACACTCAATATTCAGTTCTGAAATCCACCCCAGGTTCCCCGTGGTAGCTTTAAGTGCTCCAGGAACATCAGTGCAGCAAAGCTCAGTGCTGACACAAATATGCTTTACTCCTCTCCTCAAGCCACCATTACATAGCAGATTTTAGAAGGTGCTGTACAGACAAAAAAACTTGAACTTATTCTAAAGTGCCATCATTATAGATGGTACATTATACACACACATAGACCAGTCAATGCCAGTAGCAGCTGCCACTTGACTGATTAAGACTTCCCAGACAGTTTCGTCTAGCAGCCCTAATGAAAATTCCAGGTTTTCTCAATTTCTTCAAGGCATTAAGGAAACACTTGGAAGAATGATATTCAGCACACTGTCCTCGAGTTTATGCATCTTAATTGAGTAGAAAAACCAACCAGCTCCAGTTTTTCCAAGGCACACTGACAAAATATCCTGTGAGCTACACGATGAGCATGTGGAAATACCTGTTATTACCACTGGCATGCCTCTTTATCTAGCACTTTGAAGGGATTCACTTTCTTCAAACATTTTAAAGCCTTAATACTTTTGCCATTTCTGATAAAAATTGCATCGTTTGCTTTTTACCTACTGTGGAATTAGCAGAGAAAGGATCTCCACCGGCCCTTAAAACTACGTTCTTGCTGACAAGCTGTTAGGATGTGTTTACTATTTGGCTTTATTGATCTACAACTTGCAGCCATTACAGAGGAAAGTCAAAACGCACTACACCTCAATTCCATAGTGACCCTCTTCAGAAGATAACGAAAATTCAGGGCAGGTTCAGCTGAGATCCTGGTGTTCTGTTTCTGTTAAATAAGGATTTATTCTCTTAGCATTTCAAATCCGAACCTGCAGTCCTCCTACAACCTTTTCAAAAAACACTCTCAGCAAGTAATTAGTATTTAAGTTCCGTTTGTTTTGCATTTACTGACAGACCATAAATAGACAGAAAAGTCTAGTCAGTTCTAACTTTAAAGTTGGTCTGAGTTTGCCTCCTTTTGTTTTGGCAGAAGCAGAACCAAATAAAGTGTATGTGCAATCAAATGAGTAGTAGAACATGTGTAATGAGTAAGCATGGAAATTTTATGCCAGTTCTGGAACCACATTTCTACCACCCCTCAGATTCTCCTCCCCTTACCTGAACTCACTCACAAATTGTTGGTGTAATGCAGGAACTCGATAGCACGCTGGGAATGGTGGTTTCAAAGTCAACTCTGTTGCTATTCTCTCAAATCCTGTAATTTCTTCACTGAAAAACCTTGAGGAAAACTCTGGAATCAATTAAGCAGGATGTTTAAAGAGCAAGGTGTGCCAATTGTATTTTAAAAGCTTAAACAAGTTATAGCAGCTGCTCAATGCTAGTATTTATTTATACCCAATATGGAATTCAGCACTTACAAAGCAAGACCTTTCAAGCTACTGAGTGTTGCTACTTACACTCAGGAGTATGTTGTGTGCTACTGATTTGAGGCCTAGATGGAAATGTCTCTCTGTAATCAGATGCAAAATAACCAGAGGCAGTAACAGTTACAGTACCCAGTTGGTCCTCAAATCAATATTTAACATAGCTAAGACTCAAATGTATGTTCAAGGTAAGACAGTTCAGTCCCTAATATATGTTCAAGGATGAAGTACTCACACCTTGCAATTCAATAAATGACTTTTTGACACAGGAAAGCAAACTTCTGTGTAAGCCTAACACCATCACAGATACTGTTTAAGAAAAAATATAAGGTCAATTAGAACTAGACTGAATTAATTTTATTTCCTTCCAAAAAGAATAGACACTAATTTAACTGTATACAGAATTTAATTTAACTATAACTATACAAGTTTCAGTATATTGTCCTGTTCAAAAACTGCTTATATATAAAAGAAAAAATACTGCCAAAATTCTAACGCATACTTTACAATTAAAAGTCCCAACTTTCTTTCTACCCCTAACAACCTCAGACTAGAGTTGCAGTGTTCAGATTAACTTACGTATGGATGAAAATTCCCTTGGTCTTAAGTGCAGTTTCTTTATTACCCATTGCCACTACCACCAACACTGGACTCAAAATTAAGTTTTACAGTATTAGCAATGAAAACTTTGATGAACCTTTTAAGAACAGAATTCAGAAAAAGATTAACAACACTTTTACTGCATTAAAATATGTTACATGCCTCTAAAAATAACTAATGCATTTCTCTGCATTTTCTTCTGTTTATTAATCTGTCACATTTTACTATCGTATCTGCTAAGTTTGCTTTGAACACTTGAACAAATGAGAAGTAACCACTCTTAGTTAGACCATCAAAATTCAACTCCATCTAGTTCTCTTAGAACTTCAAGTTCTTGTTTTGAAACAGAAGGCGTCCAATAAGGTTCCAAGAATTTTTATCATTACACTTAAACATGTTAGCCAAAAGAAGAAACAGTTTCTCTTTTTTCCTGGTATGATCATCCAAACCCTACCATTCCTTCACTTTCTATTGTTACTGCATTTAAACTGCCAACATTCCTTACCTTGACTAAACAAATGTTTCCATTTAGTTATTTCCTGTACTGTTTTACCTAGTTGCTGTCCAGGCACACAGAACACTCCCCACTACACTGCCATGTCTCCAAATCCACTGTTCCAGTTAATGGAAGTCTAGGTCACTCAAAACCAGAATTACAGTCAGCAATTCTGTTTAGATATACCACCTGATGTGGCATTAACTGCATCACAAATCACTGTAATTGAATGCAAAGCAAAGGAAACTTGAGTTTATTTAGCTTCCAGTTTCTGGGAGGTCAAGAGGAACTAGAACTGCTCTGGACAACAAAAGAAAATTGACTGCGCTTACAGATCATTTTCTGCCAGATTCTTTCTTTAGGACCACTGTTTTATTGTTGGCCTTTCTATTACATGGGGGATGTACATATTATCAGGTGTTAATAAACGGTCAGTGCCTGTACAATACATTCTACAACTGAGCACCACTTTCCGTAACTGAACAGGCAAAGAAATTACACTGAACATCAGCATCTGGCAGTATTTCTCCAAAAAAAGTGACTAAAATGGGTTTAAATTGATTAACACTATTAAATCACATCTAATATTTGATACTACATGATTCCATTACAGCTATACGATACAATTATACAAAATGTGTTAACATCAAAGAATACAACCAAAATTAAGATAGCAAACAAAACCTATATAACTTTTTTTTTCTCTTTACAGGAAAATACTTTTGAAGTATGCATGTAACTGCCCATTCTTTTAAAGAAAATCTACCGCAAGCAAGTTATCAACCTCCAGAAAATCACACATAGCATTACTACGCATATCCCCAAAAAGTGTACAATATGCACACTTGGAAAATACAAAATTAAAAAAAATTGTAAGCAACAGGTGAGCTTCATATTTATAAGAACGTGAAAAGAAGTCCAATTTTAGCACTGTTGTATAAAGAATTGTCTTTTCTGATGCAAGTTCATGAGCTGACCCGTCTGGTTGGGGCCACACTTTACAAAACACCGTGTTCTTGAAACGGGGTTACAGACCAAGGTGGAGCGTCTTAGCAATGTCACCTTAAAGTTTTCTGTGTGGTTTTTTTTTTGCTTTTTATTTACTACTTATCAAAACACGTCCTTTAGGTTTGTAGGGTTCTTTTTTTAAAATTCTTTCCTAGAAACAATATACAAAGGGGAGGCGTATTTCTTTCCAATTGATTTTCCTGTAAGATGCTTTGAGTTCAAGAACGTTCTTGTCAACTTTCACTGGTTGTTTTTGGCCTTAGCGTGTGTTAAGATGTGAGATTTCAGGTTGGTAGATTGCGCAAACTTCTTATTGCAGCCGTCAAACGGGCAAACGTAGGGCCTGTCGCCAGTGTGAATTCGCACGTGTGTGCGTAAATTGAAGTCCAGTGAAAATCGCTTTCCACATCCTTCAAACGTACACTGTTGGAAGGAAAAGAAACACTCTGTTAGCTAGTGGAACTCATCTCCATCACTGATCAGAAAAACAGTCTTCTTTAAATCACTAGACTGCACAAACACGAAGCCAGAGCCTGAATATCGTTATAGGTGAAGCTGTGGGGATCCCCTGTGAACTGCACTAAAAACTGCAATGCTTCAGTATAAAGTATACATAAAACAGCACATCTATTTTCAGAGAAGGAAATAAATGACCCCCAGCTTGCAGGCAAGCACTTCCACTAAAAATACCTTCTCTGCAATGAAACAGTACCTCCACTGTATGACAAAACAGAAATAGGATTTCACATCAGAACTTCCTCTTTTGAGTGATGACTTGGAAAGATTTTCTCATTTTACCCGTTTTACTTTTAAGATGGGCTTGATATAAAAAGGACAGCACATTTAGTGTTAAATATTTACCACACAGAATATTCAGTGTATGCATATGAGCAAATGCCTGAGGACTGCAAATCAAGTTTCTGAAATAATTTATTTTTGAAAATAATCTATAACAAAAACCCCACATATCTTAAGTGTGTTCTGAGGAACACATGTATGTTCAAGACTAAGAATAACTTTTAAGATTTATAGGGAGTATCATATAAAGAGGGCAGGGGACCTCTGGTGGCAGAAGCCCATGTGACTCCATATAAATGGAAAGGGATTCAGTGACTCCATCATTTTGTTGAAAACTGATTAATAACCCCTAGTGAAAATTAGAACCTTGAGGTCACTGAGCAAACAGCCCCAAGTCTCAGTTGTTCACGAGTGCTAAGCTGAAAAGATGAGGAGAAAGAGACATTTTCCTACTTCTCTCGTAACTGCAGACTTCATTTTTAAAGAGGGCAGCTTTACATCATATTTTGAAAGGTATCTCCTATGTATATCAAATTTGCCCACTTCTAAGAGGAGTCCATGTAAATAACGAAACGATACCTAATTAACTTAACAAGACTCCCCGTTTTTCAGGTGCCTCATCTCATTATTGGAAAGCCCCAGTATGCCCAAGTCCTATGGAAGCCAGGTTATAGCTACAGTCTCCAGAGTTCCCAGATTAAGTGGTGGCACTGTTGCCTGCAGGTTACCAGTACCTGAAAGGGTTTCTCTCCGGTGTGAACTAGCTGATGCCGCTTTAGTTTCGAGCTCTCCACAAAGGCCTTGCCACATTCTGCACATACGTGTACTCGAGGGCCATGAGTGTGCAGATGCTTCCTCATGGCAGAGTTGTCCCTGAACATCTTTGTGCAGCCCTTAAAAAGAACAGTGAAACTCAATTAGTAGATAAGCTAGTTCTCAGAAAGAAGGTTTTTATCTGCTACAGTACAAGCAGTTAAAATGCTTTCATATCCTGAATAATTTCTTAAGAGCTGGCCCTGAAAAGAACATCCCTTACATTTACTTTTAAGAAAGCAATACAAGAAAACTAATCATTTGAAAAACTGACAACAAAAAAACCACCTTAAACCCAATCCCAAACAAAAATAATCCCAGACCCTTTCCTCACTCAGTATTATGAGCCATGTGCAGTCAAATGAATAACAGGACAGTCTCATGGAGAGGATGCAGCTCTGACAGAAGCAAATGAATAAACCAAACAAAAGCACTTAACAAGTTTCAGAGGAAAAAACAAACACAAAACAAAAATCCAACCAAAAAACCAAAAGACAGAAGGAGAGTTTATATATGGATACCTATGGTATATTCTTCAAAGTGCTACATTCCAAGAACTACAGTACTCCAATATATTCTATAATCTCTAATATAGCACAGATTATTCACTAGTACCAACTTGTATGTGCACCATCTCCCAACATTCTGTCCTCCTCCTTCTCACTTCTGAGAACAAATGGAGCAAGAGGGTTTCCAGCACGTAACAATTTACAGGAACTACCTTATCTAAACTGGCAGCAGCAGACAGATCACTACCACCTTGAGACAGAGAGTGCCACTGCTGCTGTGGTTTAAACCTACAAAGTAATACTGGACAGCAGAGTATAAGGGGACTACAGAGCCTGAGGTAGTCCCAACTCAATCCAAAACCACAAGACACATTAACTCAGGTACAGCACCAAGTGTTAACCTGGGGGTCAACCCGGCATTGACAGAGGAATACCACTTTTGATTCCAGAGTAAGGGTAAGCCAGCAGTGACCCTGAGGCTGTATTTACCCATTCTTTCTGTATTTTTTTTCACTTCTTAGTGACAATCAACAGCTATCTATCATATGTTTTATAAATGTCTTCCTCAAGGTGCAAAGACCCTCATAAAATCCTATTAATAATTAATAATTATAAATTCTATTTGTACTATTCAGTGATGCTGTTTAAACCTATATAAAACCAGTGCCAACACCACTGGGTCATGAGGCATGAAATTTAACAACTACCTACAGGACCATTAAATTGCTATTGTTAAAATCTGCAGGTTTTTTTTGTTTTTTCTTCCCTAAATAAATACATTTAAATAAGTTTTGTTTCTTACAAAAAGGGTAAATACTTTCAGGAGCTCTTTCTTCAGGCACTAGAACAAATCCCTTTGGCTAATTTTGAAGTCTTGTGCCACAATTCGTGGCACACAGCAGAACTGGGTGGGGCAAAGCAGCACCAAAGTAAACAGACTGTCAACTTTTTTTGCATTTATTTCAAAGTCCCTTCTTGTCTCTGAGAGCTGCAGGTACAGCTACAGTATTTTTCTTTTGTTAAAATGAATTCATAAATACATAAAGCCTACAAACACTATAAGATAGAAAATGGAAAGAAAGAACATTCTTCCCCCCCCTCCCCCCCCATTTAGATGAAGTTGAGGCTATGAAAAAGTAAATCAAAGAAATGAAGGTAACATTCCTTGGAATAGCAAAAAGTAACTGTTCCTGTATCTCTTCCTACTGTATTATGAAAAAACTTGACACTTTTAGAATGTGGAGAATTGGAAATCAATATAAGCACAAAGAGGAATTCAGAAAACTCCTTACACTATGGCTGTCAGAAAGTAGCCTTTACTCATGCTCTCTAATGGATAACTCCAAAAGCTATCTGCCCTGATTATTTGCTTAGGCTCACACTTATCTAGACCAGAAGTCAGCAAGATTGTGTTTGTCTTTTTTTGTAGACTAAGTCAGCTAAAAGAAGCACTACAAAAGCTGGATAATGCAGTAAAGCCACAGGCTAGCAATCTAGGTGACTGGCAACATTTATTCAAGACAAAAGCTTCCTTGCTACCAGTGGATCAGAATCACATCTCCAAGATGCCTGCCTCTCTCTTTCAGGATGATGCACTTTCCAGCTCCGTGGAATGTAATTCAGAATCTTCCCAAAAAGCTGACTTTGGCATCCGCACCATAAATTGCTGATTCCTGATCTAGACTCCAAATCTGTCATAGTTTCCAAGCAGAGGATATATAGATCTTAGGAACGTACTTTGAACAGCTTTCAGAACATTCTTTCAAGTATGTATTCTTGGGTGTCGGGAAATCACAACAGTAAAACCAGCATGTTAGGGACTGTGCATCATGGTTACCAGAAGATTAGGGATGCACTAACCTTAAGACAAGGAATGGGAATAATATATTATTCAGTGAAAGGTTTTAAAGGAAGCCTCTAGAGAATGACAACTAAAATACAGTTAACTGTGTGTATTTTATCACCAGTAAGATATTTTAGTTATTCATTCTCAAGAGAAAACATCAACACAAAAAATTCTGATCTACAAATTACTATCTATGCAGAAGCTGAGCACTTCACTTACTTTGTGAGGACAAGCTATCGTTCGTGGAGCATCATCTTCTTTAATTTTTCTTGGTTTCATTCTTAAAGATAAAAAAAGTTACAACAAAATATTAGTAGAAATACATTAGTAGACAGCTCTTCTCCCCAAAGTGCCTACAAAATGAACACATTTTATCCCCCAGTATAACATGTGTCAGTGGTATTCACTTTAACATTTTCAAAACCTTCATAAAAATATTAACAGTATAATATAGCATTTGGAATGCTCTGCTTTCCCAGAAGCACCTCTGAAATACAGAATAAGACATTTAATACTAACTTCTTAATCCTCTATGTGGAAATTGAGCCTTTTCTCCCTGACATATGCTAACTGTAATTAGGAGGTTTTGTTTAAAAACTCCATTTTTGTTGTGCCAGTACCCATGTGGCCTATTTAGCTTCATTTCCTCTCCATCCATGCAGCAGGACATGAAGGAGTATAGGTTCAATCATTCTGCAGTATTTTCATCACACAAGACTTCTAAAGAAAACTCTACAGAAGCAGGGAAAGCAGAATCAGCCAAGTTGTGGAATCTGTACAGACAATGTAGACAGCCATTTCAATCACAGAAATGGTAATTATTCTTACTTTAAGCTACTGTGCACACAGATTCCACTCTTGGCAACTGACAAGCAATCACCAATTTACTCCTGGTCATGGACAGAGATCTTCACCATTGTTTTGTGGGTGCCACTAATCTCCACTGCTACATAAAGAGCCCAGCAAACTATTGCTTGTATGTGTTAGATCTATTTTACACCCAGTAAGACTCTCTGTACAAAATAATCTTAGAACAGTTCAATAACAACCACCTGTCAGACGAGACAGATGTGATTCTGGGTAAGTGCACTGCACTCCCAGTTGTCTTTATTTCTCAAACTTGTGGTGCTGTCTTCAAAAAATTAAAAAGAAAATGTTTATCTCCATCTAACTATAGTGGTAGGTGGGTGTAAATAAATGGACCCCCACACAGGTGAGATTCCCTTAGGTAAGCAATGAGATTTTGCATATTCCCAAACCTTGCTGTGGAAGCAGAACTAGTCTGTTCATGTGGGTTACTGAACTGCTTTTCCTGACAACACAGCACACGACAGTTCTGTGTAACGAGGTGGCTATGCATTATATCTGTAAATTAATCCACAGGTGTATCCTAGTCTCAGACAGAATGAGTAGCTTGAATTTAACGAAATATTGGTATTATCAGAATCACTCTTCTTAATGCTAAGAAGCAGAAGTGCTGTTGCTATCCATGACAGTTTTAATCCACATGAGTTCCTTTTCTGGAAAGTGATATTAAAGAACAAGGTTGGGGAAGAGATTTCCAAGCAATGCATATATGTAACTTTTTACATCCCTTTTTTAAAATTTATATGAGAATGGCTAAACAGCAACTCTTACACACTCAAAAACTTCGCAAGAGCTGTAGGGAAAATAAACTAAAATGCCTCCAATTTTGACCACAAATGCATTTTGTTTTTGCAAGCAGAATCCAGACTTCTTTGGTGCTGTCACACTCCTATATGGCTGAAATCTGCTTTCACCTGTTTCGTTCACAGGACTGTTGAGAGAAGAGAGTGAATTAAGGCAAGAGCGGTGAAAAAACTCCCTCAGAAGTCCTGAAGACCCAGGAAAATCATCTTACAACTCCCAGTGTAGTAATATGTGATGGACAAGTCTCCTACGGCTCTATCAGCTCTCACCGGTCCCTTGCTCTGAGTCCTTTCAGTACTGCAGATGTAGCACATTTCAAGTGATCATCTACAGACTAAAGCACTTGACAGCCACTTCACAGACAACACTAAATCCCAAGGATTTAGAGGTTGCTTTTGTTCTTTTCTCTAAGTGGGCACTTGGGAAACTCTTGCTTGCTTCAGCATCTCCAGACTACACTTAGTAGGTACAGAGCTAACCTGGAGAACACTCCAGTCTCCTGCAGGGTTACAAATACATTTACAGATATTAACCATGACTCACGAATGCATGTAAGGTATTTTGTGTTGACAAAGCTCCTCTTGTGCACCACAACCGGCAGTACAACTAAGATTTCATCAACTTAAGGACAGAAACATTCTGAACACAGCAAACTACATCTGTTCCTGTACAGCAGTCTCCTCATTATCTTAATTTTCACGGTAACTATTTTTTTCAAGATTACAGACCAACTCCGTTGACTTTATTGATTAACTTAATTTATATAATGCAAGTGGAATACAGAATGGTCATGCTGTTTTTAGTTTACCTAATCTCTTTGCATAAAATATTAAAATACCAGACTCCAAGCAAGTGATTGGGATTAACTGACTGACTGCACTCTCCAGTGAGGCTCCAGACACAACAGTATTACAGGTGCTGAGGCTGTAGAAAACACACACACAAAAGCTGCCTTTACAGTGCCCCTATGGAAAGCTTTCAATTACCTTTGGCATGGGAATCTCCTTATGATGTCTCTGTGATTTTAAAAAAAAAACAGGAAAAGGGGCAGAAATGAGCACCTGTAATTGTTAAAATACTCATAGAAGAATGATTTGACAAGATGGGACATGAGAGAACAGTGTCATCACTGAATTCCAGCAGAGAACAAACATCCTTAGGAAACAAAGCTGGTGCCAAAAACACCTCCTTCTAATTCAATCAACCTGTTAAATGTTGGCTGTTATCCTCACAGTCCCAAAACAATGAAGCAAAAAAAATTTCCTAGGTCTGAGATCTGTGTTTTGACATGATCAAAGTGAGTAAAACCACAATTGTTCCAAAGTGTTAACTGGCCACCTGTAAAGAGAGTGACTAGACCAAGAGAACTGCTAACAAGAGATGTGGCAAATAGCTTTAGTGGGCAGTGCCTGCATGTTCACATTTTGTGTTAAATCCTCCTCCTGACTCTTGTATCTTACTTCTGGTAGTAAGGCAATCTTTGAGAAAGAAATGCTGCAACAGTGTCATCTCTAACAGGTTGTTGAGGTAGACTGAGAAGGAAAATACCCTGGGCCAGTGCAGTAAGGGAGCTGAAGGAACCAATTGCAGGTGAACTGGACAGTCAGACATGGGACAGACTGTAGCATCAACATACACCTTACATTTTTCAGTTCAGTGTCTGAGCAGGCATAGAACATGAATGTCCATCCAGGACTTTTAAATGTTCAGGCTTTGTTCCTAAATTAAGCAGTATCAGCCCAGTAGTATACTCGAACATTTGGAAATAAATGACAAAAAAGCTCAGTTAAAAAAATGAGCAATTTTACATCTTCTCATTTTTCATGGAAGCACAGCAAATTAAGCCTAAAATGTGGAACAGGACTGTGCTTATGCACAGGGCTCCACAGATAACCAGGTATATCAACAAAACAGCAGCTGACAACACAAAAGAAGAGGTGGCAAGTGGTGTCCAGGTTGTATCCCAGTGCCACAGGCAGGAGGAAGCTGCTGGGCCCTTTGTAAACCTGGACTAAAGGCATGAGGGCATGAACACCACATGGACAGCTACAGCAGATCATTGTGTCAAAAAATGTCATCTTGCTCACAAAGCTGCAGAAGCCACACGGACAATCCCTCAAAGACAAATTTAAAGACTAACATAGTCATTATATTAGAAAAATAGATTTTGGTCTTACTTTAAAATTAACTTTCTGCAAAAGGAGACCAGACTAGAATCTGTGCTGTTGACCTACACTGGTGCAGGTAGCTCTTGCTGGTGGTGGTTAGACTTTTGGCTCCCACCCAGGAGAGCATCTCTACCAGCTCCGTCCAAGTTTTCTTAGCCTGAAACATTAATCAAAAACAGAACTCTAACAATATCACTATTTAACACAACTACAGACACACATTCTCATACTGGAGGGGGTGGAACTTCAGAAACAGTTGACTTTGCAGAAAGTCAATTTACATGGCAAGACCAAAATTTTCATTTCTGTGGTGAGTTTACATGTGTTGCACCTAGTAGAGGCAACTGCAAATCAATTAACTGTGAAAATCAGGAAGGGTGCCTTTTGGATCAAGTCACTGGGACACTGCAATTAAAGGCTACATCTTAACTTGTGCAGGGGGAGTGGAGGGAGGGAATGGGTGACAGCAGAGGAAGCAGGAATGTGTGCAACCCAACAGCTTTACAGAATGAGCTGCGTAAAAGCACACTCCCTTATCCATGCATAAGGAAGACTGAGCAAAGTCACAGGTATTAAACCACTCTATCTCAAAATAAAGAAAGCAATATGGTCACTGTGCAATATCTGAAAGTTAAATCTAACTACCTCCTTTCATCTGCACAGCTGAACTGTGAGTACTTCACCCTAAGAGAATCTTAATTGTCAGCCCCAATCCCTGTAAAACTCCATAACCTACAGACTTGTCAATTGATGCAATTTTAAAATTCAGCCATAGAAAACGTGTTAAAGCTGGGAAGAAAGGAAATATAATCCAAATAACAGTAAAGGCTTTCCCCCTTGCTCCATAATCTCCCTTTTTTTGCCGCTGCTAAAGAGTTCTGTGTTCTCAGCTCCTTTCTGCTCCCTCTGTTCATAAAGCTAACCTTAACAGCTTTACTCTCTCTCAAGTAACTCCTTTATCACATCCTAGAGGTCTCTGATGACCAGCAATGATATTCACCTCTGCTGATGGCCACCTCCCAGGAATGGTCAGAGGTGGAGGGAATGATTCTCTCAACTGGCACTGCTGGTGCCATCCTCATTCTGCTATTCCCTTGCACTGCCCTGCTGAGCAGAACCAACTTGAGCGTCACAGCCCTGTGCTACTGCAAGAGTTCATTTGTGCTGAACAACTCCTGGAACTGGCTAGACTGGCTTTCGGATAAACAAGATGAAAGGGGAGTGGCACAAGGTGTCCTAGGAATCTACCTACATACAACCCAAGAACCGCCAGTATCTTACCTGCTTCAGTCACAGTTAGGAAGAAAACTGCCATAAGAAGTTCTTTCACTCCACGACTCGGCAAAAATTATTACTAGGTTTGTCCCAGTTATGAGAAATATCATATTTGTAAACAGGGACAGTGATCTGTGCAGTGTGGCACAGGGCAGGAGATCTCCCCTCCCCTAGAAGAACACTTGGTAGAGCAATTGTCACTTTACTGCCCTTTAAGCTTCTCTGTAACAAGAACAAAACCAACACAGAAGCATACACCTTATAAAGAGGCCTAAGTCATAAATCTGGATGACCAGAAGGCTTTGTCACATCTAAGAAGGGTGTCCAATTTCAAACTCTAATGCAGTTTCCTCTCCTTTGTTTTCTATAGGTTTGGAAAGTGGATAGAAAGGAAGGCCAGTCCTCCCAATGGCTCTCCTTCAGAAAAGATACGAAGATCAGCAGAAAATAAAACCACAAAGAGTAAAGCTTTTACCACCAGGACCCATTACTGTCCCTACTTCCCAGCAACAGGATATTCATTCTTATTTCTTTGTTTTATCAATGTCTATGCTCTGCTGTCTTTAGCCAGTTCAGTCATGTATTTGGAGGACAAGAAGGAGGGAGGGGGCAACCAGGGAAATCCTTTTTAGTGGTTTGCTTTGAGAGAATTTGTCATATGCACATTCTAGAAATATCCCTGCTACTTTCCTAAGTTTTCACTACCAAGCAGCTATGATTACTTCACAGGTAACTACTGAGCTGTCATCAATTTAGATTTGGATGAAGCATTTTACTCCACTTGAAGGGATTTCCAGTTTCCCAAAGGTATGAAATGAAAACATAGTAATTTATTAGTTTTTGTTCTTCTGAGCAAATCATTCACAATTAACATTTCACCTTCTGATATGATTGCCAAAGAGAATTCCTTTTTCTTTTTTATTGCATTTTTAAAGCATGCTAGAGGAAATTCAAGACTCCTAAAACAGAATAAAATGATCTGTAAAACATAATAAACTGCCAGCCTGGTGTAACTTATGGTCATTCACCTATGGATTACTGAACGTGTCAATGTTCTGACACAGCCTATTTATTCACAATGTTTTCAATGGAATCATAGAATGCATAAAAGCTTTTCCAGGAAAAACTGCAAGAGTTCCAGTTAAAGGATTCAGATTCCTGCTACATGACTCAATGACATATGCTCTAAACCAGGCAGTGAAAGACAACTGTATCACAAGAGACACCACACCACTCACTCTGCCAGAGCCACCAAGCTCTGAGCACTGGTGGCCACTGCAGACGCTCAATTATTACAGTTCTGAACTATATTTTTAAAGGGCTGCAGAGTTACAAACAACTTCAGATATCAGGTTTGTCCCTGCATTACCTTTCACTAACTAGATCGTGATCAGAATACCAGAACCTTGCTCAAATTTTACTGCCACTAGAATTCAAGCTTTGTCTGTGTAAGCTCAACCTCAGGTCTTTGTTTCTAATAATCAGTGCAAGTATTTCAAATCAATTTATCCTTAATCAAAATATATAAACAGTGGATCTAGCCTGGTTCAGAGGAGGTAATTTCTAGAAATGTAAGGTGAGATTCCTTCCTACTTTAATGAAAACCAAAAAGCAACCTTATGTAACTTCCTCTCAACTACACACAATGAACTTAGCATACACTTTTACTAGCAAGTTCACACTTCCTCATACGTAGACTGTCAGAATCCTCTTTTAAAGTAATCCAAATACAAATTTGTAATTCAAAACCTTACAGCACGTGAAACTACTCAAGTTTAGAAGCAATTTTCAACTTCATGTGCTGCTAAAAGTGCTCAGAGTACAGCTACTGAGAATTTTAAACTTCTGAACTGTAAAGCAATGAGCAATGTTTGACAATTTCAGAGAACCTTATACTAAACAAACACATTCTTTTAGCATGAAAAACTGTACTTATTAAACCTCCAAAGCCAATTCCAACCACGTAGACCAAATTTTTTTCTTCCAGCTTGCCATTCAAACTTCCTAGTGATACTGGCACACAGCAAGGTCACCAAGACAGTTGAACAGTAGTCTGCAGATATCAGTACTTGAATCCATCTTATTAGCTAAGGAGTCCCTTCAAAACACTTCACTGCAAGAGGACAAGACCTTAACAAGAAATATCCAAATTCTTCAGTCTCAGAAGAACTAACAAAGTAATTATTAATAATTATTATAATTATATATTACTTATTAAGTATTAGTTAGTAATTTAAGACATAGAACTGTAAGGCATGAGTAAAAATTTGACAGTCATCGATTCTGACCAAGAAATCAAATAACCTTTCTTAGAAAATGCATGAAATTCTCATGTATCTACAATTAAGCTATGAGACCAATTTTTCCCAGGTTCTAAGCAATTTGGGGATATTACTAAAGGTGATACCCACACAAGGTGCTTCCTCTATCATCATGCACTTATTTTCTGACTGAAATGGATTACATTTTATCTGCTGTGAGAAAAGAGGCTACACATAAACTGAATCTTTTTACTACCTACTACAAATTCCAGCTCTGGAACATAGAATATTCTACTATAAATACAGAAAAGTAATAATTTTAAAATACTGCCAACAGTCACTATTTTCTCAATAGAAACTAAAACATTTTACAATATTCTGAAATATATAGACACATCTGATAGAAGCAGCCTGGTCATTTCAGGAAGTTCAAATCCTGACAACAATTTCAAGTATTCAACTTAATCTGAAGAAAGAAAGCACTCAGTATTTGCATGGAGAACACAGGGTGAGAAACTATTCCCACTTCCTAACAAAAGACAGCTATTCAGTACCTCAGTGTCTAATAGAACCAGAGGTTTTAGCATGTTTTAAAGTAATGGAGAACACCCTTCTAAGCACGCATCAAGTGGAAATACCTAACACAGTTTAGAAGTGGGACACTATGTACACTCGAGTATCACTTAAACATTTGCTTTCATAAAAAAATGTATGAACTCCTCAGCAGGTTCCACAGAAAATTACAGTAACTTTGACAGATGATAGTAAAACACAAAAGAAGAATATTAATAGCTAGAACCACACACCACTTCAGATAGAACCCTGTTTTCAGCTGTTTGTGATGTGCTTTTATACACTTCCAGATCAGACAGTCTGAAGTAGGAAGAAAGCTCTACAGAACTATTTTATTAGGAGCCTTCAAAATTCATAGTTAACAGCTTCAGTGAAAGTAATTGTGGAATGAGGCCCTGGTCATTATTATTATCCTTAGTTATTCCTCCAGCACAAACATGGTACAGAGTAACACGACAAAACTTGTAAAAAAGGTGACACAGAAGTAAACGCACACACTGAACATCAAGATCCAGCTATAATCAAGAAACCAGACCAGAACTTGTATCAACAGTCCCTGCCACCCAGCAACTACCAGAGAAAGGCACACTCTATCAATAGTAGAATAGTAAGGATAACAACATCTGACTGTCCACCTGCTCTGAAGGGCAGAACTGTGCACCCGAGCTCTGAAGAACAGCCGGCTGCTAAAAAAAATACAAATTAATATGGCTTTATACGTTTTGCTTTCAGCTCGGGAAAAAGCGTTAGTAGCAGCAGCCGGAGACAGGCAGGAGCCGTGCTCAGCCACCTGGAGACACAGCAGTCACGGCGCTGCCCTCAGCACAAGGGGACAGGGACAGCACAGACACCCCGCCCGCCTGGCCGCTGCCCTCCGGTGGCTGAGCACAGCACCGCAGCGCGGCCCGCCGACACCCTCACTGCGCCGAAAGACACTCCACCGCAGCCTGAAAGGAAAAGTCACCTTCCCACCCAGGTCAGGCTAGTGGTATGTCAAAGAGCGACAATTCTGACTCAACAGAGAGAATGTCATCGGTATAGTTACCTAACTGTGAAACTGCAATTATCAGCGGCACTTGAAAGTGCGGGACACATGATGTAAGAGCTTGAGTTGAAGAAGTAGGTGAAAAAGAACAGGAAGTAGTGCTGCCAGCTAAATCCTGCAGCCTTGCTATTTTGTATTGAACAACCCGAATGCAGAATTTCACTTACTGGATCCTTTGGTTCTCAGGAATTTAAGGCTACTCACATAGAAGAAATATTCTGTCATATAAAATCACAGAATTGTTGGGCTTGAAGGGACCTCTAGGAACTATCTAGTCCAACCCCAAGGCAGGGTTACTTAGAGCAATGAGTGACACAGTCTATCACTGTATTTAGGTCCTGTCTTACCTAATGGAACTAAGGACTGGAAGACACTAAAGAATTCACCTCTGAATATAAAATCCTGTTAGTTTAATTCAGAACAGAGTAGCTGATGCTGTGTTAAGTTCTGTTTTAGAAGATAATTAAATGGAATAATAAGCCATACTAAATATATCATTTCACCTAAGTTTCATAATTAAACCAGTGCAAAGAACACAACTTTAAAGTTCCTTTCTTCCTACTTACCTAGCAAATTCAGCCAGTTGCTTGGGGTCTGAGAGGTCAATGCCAGGTATTCCACCAGGTGGAAGTTTCTTCCCTGTCATGTACTCTGAGTAATCTGGAGGAGAATTCTCTCCAATGATCTGCTCTTCCACCACTGTTTCATGGTCAATATCCTTTTTATCATCTGAAATACACAAAATACTGAATTTAATACATACTAAAGATCAAAACAACATACAAAACATACAATTTATTAGGCTACATTTCAGTACAAATTCATTATTGCTGCACATTTAAAAGAATACACTTCACTTCCAGATTTCCACACTAATTGTGAAGAGCAAAAAGACACCGATACAGCTACAGGCTGAAGAACACAGAAAGAATACAGTGAGTGAGGAAAAAAAAGCAGAAATTGTGTATCTATTTTAAACACAAATACAGAAATTAGTAGAACAAACCCACAAATATTGACTGCACTTGAAAGATAATATACTTTTCCTGAAACAATGCCTAAATACATAAGTGCCTTAACCTCTTCACAACTAATCTTCACTATACCCATGCTGATACTCAGCAGCAGTCCCTAACTTTGCAAGCCTATCAGAAGAGCAGCAGACACCCTAAGACATCAGGACTACTGATCATTACTTCAGGGTCTTCAGACTTCCCTGACCTCCAATAGAAATGTCACAAAGAGACAAGAAATTTAAAAATGACTGCTGATGGGCTTCAGCACCTGCCTGTAAATTTAAGTTTTTCTAACACCTGCAGACAGATCTCAAAGAAAGCAAATAACTCTATCGTGTGTCTCTCTCCCAAGGGGCTTCTTCCTTCTGTGGCAAAGGCCAGCCTAAGCTCTTTCCCACTCCACTATGTAAACAGCAGACTGGGATTATTCAAAGCTTTGATCTACAAGCCAGTTAAGATACTGCTGTTTTTTCTGCTCTAGAGCTCCTCCTATGAATTAGTGCTCAAGGACTGCAGTGAAATCAGGTGGAAGACCTGCTGTTGCTGTCCACTCACATCCATACCTTAGAAAACATCATACCATGCATTCTATCTTCTCTTGCTATTTTACAACAGAAACTGAGAGACACAAAAATGGGAGAGAACAGAAACATCCATCTATGTTCCAAGATGCAGTGTTCACAGCAGCAGAAAGGAAGACACAGCACCTACCCTGTTTTCCACCCTCAAATACACCTGGGACAACAGATGTATATATGGCTGTAACTACTCAGCTCGATGTAATTGAACTTGACAGTACTTCTCCTACTATGTGTATGGGGAGCAGATTCTGGAAATTGTTTTATACACAAGAGGCTATACAAAAACAACAGGAAGTTTTATTTTACAGATATTGTTTAAGCAGTGGAAACACAAGGTGGTAGGACAGAAATAGTATTTCATCGATTAAAAAAAAAGATAGGAAAAGATAAGGCAGAAAACAAAAGATAAAATGTTTTGGGATTTTTCCCCTAAACAGAAACACAGGAAATAACATTAGTCATTACTCAGTAACTTAGGCTAGGAAAGAGAGAACAAGACAAGCAAATAAAAGAAATATACCGCATACAAATTTCTATTCAATTTGTAATGCCTGCTTTTAACGTTTGCCACTGAGCTATTTCTAGAAATGTTACTGCTAGTTTGAGGTTTAATCTGATCTACCAGATCAAATAGCAGTTCATGTATATTCCATGGTGAGAGAGGAAAACAGACTCGCACACTGCAAAGACAGAAGTGTAAATAAGAAAATACTATCTGCTGCATTAAACTCAAAATAAACTACAAAACTGAATATTGACCTTTTTAGCTGTCCACTCACCACCACACTCCCTATCAGTCACTAACCTGTGCTTTAAAAAAGCAATTCAATTTACCTCAGGAGAGGATTATATGTTAAGTTTTACAGCAGTTGCAGGAGTTACAAATTGGAGTCAATAAGCCCGTAGTTTGGCAACAATTTCTTCTTTCTAACAGAGGCTTGAAAAAAGATTATGTAGCAATGCCTACACAGGGAGAAAAGACTCAGAGCTCAGAATGACACAGAATTTTTGCAAAGCTGAAAGTGACACCTTCTCTATGCTGTAGACTAGAATGAGAACAGCTGCCCTCAACGTGGCCATTTCAACAGCTACCCAGAATGTGCAGTTTGATTGTTTGATGACATTCATAACACAGACAAGTTTTCATTTCCTGCCTACATGACATGCATGAGTCAACTGGGAAATTCTGTATACATTCTTAAAGATTTCCCTTCCTTCCCTAGAGTAAAGGTTTGCTATTCCACAGTGCTTTTTTGCTATTTGAGGACCAAACTGAAAGCCAGCCTTCAATGGCTTTACTTCCCAAAAGCCTGCCAACATAAGTCAATCCACAGCTATTTAATTCCACAGACTACTGGAGCAAAACACAAAAAACTATAAACATATTGCTTGGATAGAGTAAAACATTAGAGAAACAATTTTTAGTATATTAAGTTATATGAAAACGAAAACCCACAATATTCTCCAATAACAAAAAACTACATCTCTACAGCAGCACACACCTCCACTTCTGAAATAAATTTAAACCAAAACAATAAAATACAAAACAGTTACCTTGAAGTGATATGTTAGGCTAATATTTCTGAAAAAGTAGCAGCAGATTTCAGTAGCTCTTTAGTATTGTCACCATCCTGTGACATTATCAGGTCATTTGGAAAACAAAATGAAAACACACAAAAGAACCCCCCACACACACTTTTTTGGAGGAAGTTTGGAAATGGAAAAAACTTTACCTATGTCCTCTATGCACAAATTTAGTTTATTTGTGATGGCCTACCAACCTGGACCAGGCAGCTCAAAGTCTGGAGGGTAAAGTGCAAGCAAACTTTCACTCAGGCTGAACTGATCATTCTCATTACAAACTGGGCAAGTTAACTGTTTGTTGGTTTTTGCCTTCATGCAAGTCCTGATACCTACTACAGGCAAATTACTTCCCCCTTTTCTCTCTTGTAGAAGCATGAGAGAATCAAACACACTGCATTGAAAGCAAAACACAGACATAACCCTGAAATTACAGTGACACCTCTTGATGCTACCCATGCAAATATGGACAGAATCATAGAGGCAGCCAGGAAAAGGAAATGAACTACTATATATACTATCTGATCTACTTTGGTTTGTCCCTTAAAACCACCTGTGAGTATAGCAGACTCAAATATAAGGTATTTGGCTGACACATTCTTCTGGCAGATCCAATGAAGCTTTCTTCATTGGATCTTTTCCTTTTTTTTTTTTTTTTTTTTTTTTCTCAATTGAACTTGGAACACAATTTTAATGGCCTCCCCCTACATCCTTCTATGCCAACTTACATTAAGGTAGACACTTAGTCTAAACTGGGATGTTCTATGCACCATTTTAGGAAACACCCTAACACATCTTCAGGTTCAGTGTCCTTCCATCTGCACGTCTCTCACTGCTCCCTAAATATGGGCAATACACATATTGAACCAGATCCACTCAGGCACTTCAAAGCAAGTATGTCAAACACTTTCCTACTAAGATCAGTGAAAGTTCTGTGTTTAGCCACTTGTGTCTTTTGACTACTGGTGAAAAAACCTAAAGAAAGGACCAAGAGAAGAACGTAAGAGAACCAAGCCCAAGTATTGAATGAAGTAGGAAGAAGCAAGATTACTGGGATAAAACTAGTAATAAAACATGCAACAAATCAATAAGAAAACATGGTAGAATCTGCTGCCCAAGACTTAGTGTGGTAATAGGAGCAAGATGTGATCAACGTTCTCCATCTCTTATAGCCCTTCTGTTACACAGAAAAATCCACCCGCTTTGAAATCCCAGTATTTTGTGCATTTCTTGAGCAGTAGCTGACAACTCTGGAACTCCCCAGCTTACTAAGATGACCCTCTTAACTCTCTACCCAAGAAGCTGTGTCATTATTTTTTCCTCAGCTATTCTTGATTTTATCATATTCCACTTCTAAATTGCCAGATCTCCAAGCCATCCTCCTCCTCTATTACTGAGTAGGGAGAATGCATTGCTGTTCAATCAGTTTTCATCTGAGGAAAACTGGGTGCAAAAGGGAACTCGGGAGATGCACCTGGTAACAAAGCAATGACACCTGATCCTACAGCTTTCTCCACAAGGCACCAAATTAAAAGACATTCTACTTAGCCACTAAAAGGATGAACAACATTTAAGCTTAAAATATGATCAAACAGCTATAAACATTTGCTTTTAGAACAGCTGAAAAGCAATTACAGGATAAAGGATGTATTCAGCAGCTGTGCAGTACCAAGGCACTGTGGTAACAGCTTGGATATTGCTACCACATTGCAATCTCCTCAGGCAAATTAGTTCATTGGTCATATTTGGAAGCAAAGAGCTGTAATTAGCTTGTTAAATAATACAGTTATTTAGCAGACACTTCTGAATGTTAAAATTTCATTTTGCACAGTGTGTCATTTTTTAACCTAAACCAGGTTACTAACTAGGTTTAACCTAAGCTAGGTTACTTTCCCTCTGACGTGCCCTGCACACAGATGGAAAACAGGTTCTTCTTTCCCTGTGTCACCCATCTCTTATTTCACACCACTGAGACATGAACTGACAAAACCAGTGCATATATCAATAGTCATCATCTGACTTCAGCACTTATGAGACTGAGCTGAAGCACTGTGACCTTCTGAATGGTCAGCACAGGACTGACTCAAGGGCCCCAGGGAAGGATCCAACAACAAGTTAGAGGATTGTAGTCTGAAGGTGGGCTAAGAAGCAAATTAATTGAGTTATTTTAGATGGTGAACCACATTCATGCATTTCACTTTCAAAACTGAAAATACATTTAGAACAAACGCAGAGAACAGCCTACCTTATCACTGCAAAAAATGTCAGGGCAGATTCAATACTTGCACCAGAAGCCTATATCATTGTCTTAATCAGAGTCAGAAATAGATTGTCATCTTAATATTTTAAAACAGGGAATCACTTTCTGCCTCTATTATAACAAAGTTTATAGGAAGCTCATTACCTATCTGTCATTGCAAAGCATTTTGGCCATTCTTGATACAGGCACACAACTGAACTAAGTGACTCATCTATCATTTATACAACATAAGACAACTGGTCAGATAGCACACAGTTATTTTTCTCACCCCTGCAATCTGATGAATTAAAATGAAAACCTTTCTATTTTTTGAGACATTAAAAGTTTAAGAGTTTTTGAAGAACCTTCTAGAAACCCAACATGAACTCTCCAAGCTTCCAAATAAGGGTCCACAGCACAGGCTTTCTGCATTATCAAAAATAAATTCCAAATCCTACATGTAACTTCTGTATCTCTGTCTTTCCCATCTAGGGATGGGACACGAGCAATTTAACATCTGTGGGCAATGCTTGGTTGTGTTACTTCAGCCCTTAGCTTGCAGCCTACACTAACAATAATAGTTTAAGACAATACCTATTTCAGGTTTGAAAGCTACATAGAGTCATTACCTAGAAGGAGATGTAGATACAGTAATCCATTTTTTTGCCTTCGAACTGAAGCCTCAATCGCTTGAAATTTCCAGCACTTGGTGCAACCAGCATTTAAGCACCACCTTCCCAAATGTTCCTGCGTGCAAGAATCAGTTTTGCAAGCACCATCTGACAAAGTGATTTCTCACGATCTTTCCCCTCCCCCTTCACTATTGTGCACCCAACCTGGAAAAATTCACTAATGACAATGATTCAAGCTGAATGCAGCAAAGGTTCAAATAAATTCCACTTGATAAGAACAATTTTGCTAGTACAAACCAGTGTGTTTGTACTAGCTCTCTCTCACTTGGAGAGCCTCATTAACTATATGCAATTTTCCGACATATATATTTGAAATAAAGTAAACACACTACAGGAAAATGATTCAACTATCTGCCATATACACTCTTCAACCCTTTCAGAAATACACCTTCACTCACTTCTTACTTTCATGAACACATGAAGAAAGACAAATAATTGTATTCTGGAGAACTGAAAAGCTGATTTGAACCAGAAGAAGGCACTCCTGTTTCAAATTAAACACTTTAATTATGAGTCACAAGTTTGATATCACCATATATAACAAGGTGATAAGAGAAGTTACGGCAAGTCTAAATCGTTGCCAACTACAGTACTTCAATTTCTAGGTAACCACGTAGCAAGACAAGGATTAAGTGGTCCCCTTTAGTCACATTGCTATATATTTCACAGATTATTTCTACACATTTCAAGAGGTGCTACAAGACATGTTATACTCATTTATGGAAAAAGATTTATGATTGGTTAAATTTGGTACCACCTCTGTACTAGCCAATATAGTAGCACCAGCAAAACAGTAACAGGGAATTAATTGACATTGTCTTCCCACACTGTGGTAAGCAAAGTGGCCTTCTTCCCAATTCAAAATCCCATGCACAGCAATATAGGACTCATTGTTTTATCTTCATGCATGGCCTTATTATCACTTGTCTTTTGATTAACTTTTCACTTAGCTTTTAAAACAGTGAACTGAATCAGTGTACAAGCAAAATTTTAATTATGTCAGAATACAGATTCAAAACAACTATATTTCTTCAAAATAAAGTAGTTTGATTCTTAAGGGAAACTTTAGAACTACACTTTTTCAAGCCAGTGATTCTGGGTTTTCTTGGCATTGATTTAGTTTGAGGGTTTTGGGGGGTACTCAGGTGGTGGTTTTTTGGGTTTGGGCGTCTATCCCTCTGCCTCAAGTTTTGTTTCTTTTTCAATTTCTCTGGCAACACTTTAGCATCTGAAGCTTCAGGAGGGAAAAAAAAAGGAAAAAAAAAAGAAACAAAAAACAAACAAACAAACAAACAAAAAAAACCAGCATTTGACCACATCGGACCCCTTCTGTAACATTAAATAAGCTGCATATGAGGAGTGAGAGACTGTCCAATATTCTCAGTAAAACTTCAGAACACTCTCAACTGAGCAGATTATTACCAAGGCTGTATGAGGCAGGGGGGTGGTGTCTGCATGTGCAAAGGGAGGGGATATATATTTCCCTTATATATTTGATTTTGCTTTTGGAAGAGCGCTTTTTGGCAAGTCAAATCAGACTAGGTATCCTTTATTCTTCTGCATCATGGATATAATTGAGTTAAATGCAGCAATGCAATTCAATGTCCAGTAAATTGTAAGTGGGTATGATTCCTACTGAGCTTGCACGGTCATGCTTCTAAACAAGAACACCAAAATCAATAAGGCTACCCCTGATATAAAAGCTGTGTACGTGGGAAGAGAAGCAAATTTATTGATTACACACATGCTTCACTTCGGCCAAGTAATAATCAGCACGCAGTCCTAAGGAAGCATCCTATCAGGCATTCTGAATTTCCAAGTGCAAATGCATGCTAGAAATTGTCAATTGATCTCAGCAAGGTCCTGTATCCTGCCAGCTCATGAGTCATACAGCCACTTGCATTCAGCTACCTCCAGTAGCTTCCACAAGCCAGCAGACTATGTTAGTTTCTATTACCTTTTATCTTTCTTGGATGGTCAGTTGCAAGAAAACTACTAGCAAGGGAATCTGTTCAGTTTCTACGGATACAGAAGCAAAAGCAGAAACCATCCTACTGAAACAGGTATTGGGAAGGAGGGAAACGCTTCATCAAGAAAGAAATAAAGAACGTGCAATGCAAAACTCATTGGGCTGTCAACTGGACGCCAACAGATGTAGGGTACACTGTGAAAAACTTGAAATCTAGTTATCGTATCTAAAAAGAGAATAAAATCCATAGAGACAACCCAACTGGCACTTCCATCTTTTAAGGGAAGGAGAACTCAGCTGTCCAAAGTCCTTCACTTCTACAATGCCCTTTCTAACAAGGTTCTGTATTTGCAAACGTTTTCAACTACATCAAAGATTCAAGCGTATCTCTAAGCTTGTCCCCCTACTAGAATCCTAAAAAATTGGAACAGAGCACAAAAATGATGAATGCGAGAGCGTCTTACCACTACAACTCCAAGAAGGCCCACATTAATATTACATGACTGCATGATTGGACCTCTTTTCTATTACATTAATTTATGGAACAACTGATACAGGCATTGCTGCCGGCACAGCAAATACATTTATTGTCAGAATAAAAAAAAAAAAAAAAAAAAAAAAAAAAAAAGTGGGTAGGGGAAGGTAGGATGTCGCTTTACTCCAAGTCTATAATACTAACACCTTCACAAGATTTTATTGCCTTTAAAAGCACTCCCACACACACACAAAAAAAAATAAACTCCACCAAAAACATAGAATCCCCACGACAAGGTCTCCCTGTACCTAACTAAAAAAGCTATTTAAAGCTTTCAGACCTAGGCGAGGAAAAAATCCCGACGTTTCCGAGCGAAAGGCACGAATTGGCCCCTTTGCTCCCCGCACGGCGCAGGGACGGAGGATGCGCAGCTGCGGCCGCCCCTCCGGCTGTCCCCCCGGCTGTCCCCCCGAGGCAGTTGTTTTGCGGCCCGCCACCTCCGAGCGGCGGGAGAGCGGGCGCCCTCGCGGGGGCGAGGAGCTGCTTCCCTCGCGCACGAGGGCTCCGGGCTGGGGAACGCACCACCACCGCCCGCCCGCAGCGCCGCCGCCGCCCAGCGACGGGTACGGAAGGGCGGCCCCCGGCGAGCTGTTACACGAGGATGTTTCGGGGGTTCGCTTCCCCGGCCGGGGAGCCGCGGGTCGGGGCGGGCGGGTCTACGCCCGAGCGCATACGCGGTCCGGCCCGGCGGCCAAACCAAGCTTCACCCGCGCGGCAGGGGGCGGGAGGAGAGAACGGGAGAGGAACGGCAGGCGGGACGTCGGGGAGGGGGCGGGACGGGACCGGGGAGCGAGACGGAGACAGAGGCGGCAGGCGCGGCCGGGGGAGGGGAAGGGGAGGGCGAGGGGCAGGCGCGGAGCGGGCCCCGAGGGGAGCGGCGGCGGGGCGGGGAAAAACGGGTGGGAGCGAGGGGAGGATGTACGCCCCGACCCAGCCTCCAGCTGCTGCAGAAAACTACGCCATTTGCGGCCCTGGCACGGGAGACGGGGCGCTGACCGCACCGACGCGCACCCCCCGCCGCCGCCATCTGGCGGCCGCCCCCAGGTTTGCCCTACTTCCAACGCCGCGGCCGGGCAGGAGCGCACGGCGGCAAGCGCAGACCCGCCATCTTTTCGGGGATCCGCCAAATTGCCCTGGCGAAGTATGAAATGGCGGCGCCCATCGCCACACATCAAAACATGGCCTCCGTCAAAACAAACTGTCCCGGCCGCAACGCGCGGCGCCGGCGGGCCCGCGGCCCAGGAGGGAGGGGGAAGTGCGGCTGAGCACTTACCCGAGAGGCCACAGGTGACCGAGAACTCCCCCTCCAGGGTCTTGATCTGCACATGCTTCTGCTCCATTTCAGCCGCCGCCGCACACGCCCCACGACGCCGCCCCCCCGCTCAGGTAATCTTCTTGCTGCTCTTCTTGCACGCGGCCGCCCTCACTTAACGCGGCCTCCTCCACAGGACCGAGGAGAGGAACCGCCGCCTCCGCTCTTGCTGCCGCGGCGGCAAAAGGACCAGGGTCTGCTCGATAAGTAAATCGTCCTCCCCGGCGGGCGGGGCCGGCACCGGGATTAGAGGATCCTGGTCCTCGACCCGCCTCGGCAGCCCGCCGTCCGTCCGAGTAGTCTCACGCCACCAAGTCCTCCTCCGGAGGGTCTGCCCAGGCTCACCTACTGGTGGGGGTGGTGAGTGCAGGTGGAGATGACACCCCGCCGGCCCGCGGCCGCGCGCGCCCGCCCGACTGGGGTCCCCGGCCGACACAGCGGCCTGCAGCGCGCTCATGGCTGGTTGGGGGTTGGTAGAGTGATGCGGGCGGGTGGTGCGGGCCGCACTCCTACGGCAGCAGCACTCGTCCTCCTCCTCTCCTCCTCGTCCTCCCGCCGCCCACCACGGTGGGTCGTCGATGGGTCTCCACGGGATGGTACGTCCACTCGATTCGTGCAGCGCCACGATATCGGCCGGCTCTCCGGCCGTCCCGCCAGCATGGAGAGTTGTACCAGGTGTCTCCCGAAGCCATGGCGGGGCGAGCGGGGTGAGAGACGAGCTACGCGGGTGCGGAGGGGCTCGGTTCCGCTCCCACGGCGGAATGGTGGGGCTGCGGCCTCTATTAGCCTGACGGCTCCTTCTCCTCCGCCTCCCCCTTCCACACAAACACCACGCGCCCTCAGCGAGCCAGCGACAGGCAGGGAGGAGGAGGGAGGGATGAGGCAGCCACCAGCCAAACCGCCGCGCTCCCTCGCGAGACATGCAGCCGCGGCCGCCGAGACGGACCCAGCCCCGGAGGCCGCTGCCGCCGGACTACGCACCCCCCGCCGACAGCAGGCCAATTGCAGCGCCCGCCGCGCCCAGGCCGGAGAAGACAGCAACGGGGGCGCGCCGTGCAGCCCCGCCGCCAACGGGCTATCGTTGCCTATCAAGCGGAGCGCGAGAGCGCGGGGCGCACCTCCCGGCGAAGCGGAGCAGCCAATCAGGTTCGCCGTGCGCGTCTCCGCCCAGCCCCTCCCCGCGCGAGAAGGAACCGCCCCAGCCGGGACGGGCCCGCCGCTCCGCTCAGAGCGCGCGCGGGGCGTGACCGGGTCAGCGCCGCCAGGGGCGCTGCGGGCCGTTAACGGGCGGGCGGCCTCCACCGGCGGGCGCGCGCGATGAGTGCCGGGCCCTGTCCCGGGAGGCCCCGCGGGGGGCGCGTGGCCGGCAGCCGCCCCGGCCGGGGCGGTCCCGGCCGGACCCGCGGCCGGTCCGGGACGGGCGAGCGCCGAGCTGCGGATGAGCCTGGGGGACGCGGTCAGCGCGTTTGAAATTTACCAGTCGCAGCGGTAATGGCAGTGGGAGTGTTCTACTCTCCTCCTCATTCCTTTGCTTATCCCGCCTTGGAGGGTGGCGCACGGATTGCTTCCGCTGCCCTGGCATGGAGATGCGACCCGGGCGAGTGCGGAGCTCTCGGGCCCCGTCAGCCCGGCCGAACGAGCTGACCAAAGGATGCATCATCAACTCGCTACGAGAAACAGCGCTGAAATAAGCGAAGCATTGCAGTTCAATCACTCCACAAAATGCCATGTACGTGAAGAGTAAGTCCCATCATTTAAACTACCAAGTGTAGGTATTTGCTAGTATTAACGACACCAGCTCTAGTCCGTCGCTGAGCTCCGTTTCTCCCCAAAACCCTCTCAAACAGCAACAAAAGTGCATTTCGTGCCATGTGCGCAGCAGTATCCGCGCTCCAGCACACTCCATTCCTTCCCCCTCTGCCGACTGAGGACATTCCCTTCCCTCCCTTTACCCATCAAGGAACTGACGTGTGCATGAGGTGCCTAGGCAGGAGTTTGCCTCGTGGTGTGTGCAACTGCGTTTGGGTAAGGGCTTTGTCTGGGTCAGGCCTCTATAGCATATACATCAGGAGCAGAACTTGCGAAGAGAGCGTCGGTCTTGATGAACAAGCAGATGCAAAAGAGTATGACTAGAGAGATGTGGAGCCGGGTGAGTAATTGTAAAATATCTTCTACGGGTTAGCCAGAAGTCATTCCAAGCGACTGATGTTCGGCAGAAGTTAATGTGCTGGTGGCCTACAAGCATTTACATCTTTAAAAAACGGAAAGTTCTTGAATTAGAGGCAAATGTAAATTACGGTTGAGGGTTTTAAACAAGTCTTCACAGCCTGACGGTACTCAGGGCAAGATATATCTCCATCAACTCCTTTTTTCCAGCTGTTACATCACCTTTCCTGCCCCTTTTATGTTAACAAAGTGCAGGATTGCCTCAAGAAAGTATTCCAAGGCTGATGAAGGTATACATCCCATTTTAACTTCACTTCTCGTTACACCATTGCTTTGTTTGCTTCATATCCCAAACTGCCACGATTTAAAATGATAGAAGGTCCTGCTAAAAAATACTCTCTTATACCTCATCGATCAAGACGTTTTCTCTAAGGTAGTCTAGTCAAGTCTCAGGACTCCAGTATATATAGAGCTTTTCCTAAGGATGAGTTTTAGAAATACGTTACTATTAACTATTAGAAATAGCAACAAACTTACTTGAGGAGATCTGAATTTTCCTTCTCTCAGTCCTTACCAGCACTTCAATTTTAACAAACTACAAAGATGTAGTTTATCAGGGCATGTTTCTCCCAAACTGAAAGGCCTGTATTTTAGATCCGTAAAGGATTCAGTCTACAGATGGAGTTCTGCCCTTCGTTATAGTGGCGGGACAAGTGTAGAGCAGCGTGGGAAAAATGGTTCTGTAGTTTTAAGACAGATTTCAAAATAGAATGAAGTCTCCCTAGACCCTTCGTTAAAAAAGGTACATGTTAATTTAAAAAAAAACGGTGCGTGAGTCATATGGTACTTCCTATTTAATGTTTTGTTTTTTAGAGGAACATACACCACGCCTCCTACTTTATATTCTCAGCTGCATAGAGCAAATATTAATTTTTTTTTTTCACCTACATGTTAAGCATGACGACTCCGTCAATGCTCTTGAATTACCATCAGAGCTGGCATTGCCATCAGAGAAAAGTGGGACTGGGCTGAGCAGTATTTGTGCGGGAACGGGTTTTTTTGTGTTAGTGTAAACGAGCTTTTTCAAATACTAGAACAAATCACAAGTCTTTCTTGTTTATCAAGATACAAATTTTTGGTTCAGGTCAGTGATAATAGTTAAAATAATCTTGCACAACCTTGTTTCATTTTTGTGGTTTTCTTTTTTTGTTCTACTGCAAGCAAGTAATTAATTCAGAGATAAAGGCACTTAAAGGGCACTTCAAGCCTGTACGTATCACAACACTCTCATTTTCAATTGTGTTCTCTTTATTCGGATGAGAAGAAATCTGCTTAACTTACATTCCTTTTCCATCAACAGCTTGACAAAAAACAATACATCAAAAAGGAAAAATAAAGACATAAATGTGGTGCCCAGGGAAAGAAAAGGTTTAGAGAAAACTTCGTCACCTATCCAAGTGAGCAAGCAGAATTTCTCCCCTTATAATCTACTATCTTCTTGCCTATGCCAACCTATTTCTCCCCGTGCCTCAGAACTCCAGTTGTAGTTCCCAGACAACAGTAGAGCAAGTGGTTAAAAGAGGTTTAATTTAAAATGTAAACAAATCCATGAAAGAGAAGTATGTTTAAGCATCCTTAACAAGTGTTAGTAATAAATATTCGTGTAAGCTCTAAATGCCTCAGGTTAGCTGTTTTGTTGGAGAGATGGGGTGGTGTATCTTCCCTAGTTTCTTTACAAAATCTGCTGCAGGAAATTGCAGGCCAATCACTCTCCACAAGACACACCTCCGCATTTGCTCTATCTCCACTCTCAGTTTTGCCGCCTGCAAAATTCCTGGGTAGTGCTTTAAGAGGGTGCCAAGCACACCGACTGAAAGAAACAAATGTCATGTTGCTTGCTCTCACCTAAACCCAGTATCTGCGTACTCACAGCTTCCTTTTTTGATGAACTGAGCCACACAATCGGCTTTCTTAGCACCAGAATGTAAGGGAAGACCTCGGGATTCAACGAAGCATGCATCTTCAAAGCCGAATCAG
>CM031861.1:51182250-51307270 GCA_018697195.1 Certhia americana | reverse complement strand
CAATGGTCAGATAGACAGGTTATTTTTCTCACCGCAATTGGATGGAATTAAAATGAAAACCTTCTTTTGCGACATTAAAGTTTAAGAGTTTTTGAAGAACTTCTAGCAACCCAACTGAAACTCTCCAAGCTTCCAAATAAGGGTCCACAGCACAGCTCTGCATTATCAAAAATAAATGCCAAATCAGACATTAACTTCTATCCGGTCTTCCCATCTCGGGATGGGACCGAGCAATTTAACATCTGTGGGCAATGCTTGGTGTGTTACTCAGCCCTAGCTTGCAGAGACAATAACGAATAATAGTCCCCCTAACAATCATATTCAGGTTTGAAAGCTACTAGAGTCATTACCGAGAAGGAGTGTAGATACAAGTATCCATTTTTTTGCCTTCGAACTGAAGAAAAAATTTTGAAAAAAAAAAAAAACCCTCATATCGCTTGCAAATCCAGCACTTGGTGCAACCAGAATTAAGCACCACCTTCCAAATGGTTCCTGCGTGCAAGAATCAGTTTTGCAAGCACCAATCTGACAAAGTGATTTATCACGATATTTCCCCGCCCCTTCAATATTGTGCACCCAACCTGGGAAAAATTCACTAATGACAAGATTCAAGCTGAATGGCAGCAAGGTCAATAAATTCCACTTGATAAGAACAATTTTGCTAGTACAAACAGTGTGTTTGTACTAGGCTCTCTCTCACTTGGAGAGCCTCATTAAACTATATGCAATTTCCGACATATATATTTGAAAATAAGTAAACACACTACAAGGAAAAATGATTCAACTATCTGCCATATTACACTCTTCACGCTTCAGAAATACACTTCACTCACTTCTTACTTTCATGAACACATTGAAGAAAGAAAATAATTGCTTCTGAGAACTGAAAAGCTGATTTGAACCAGAAGAATGCACTCTGTTTCAAACTAAAACACTTTAATTATGAGTCACAAGTTTGAATATCACCTATATACAAGGTTGAATAAGAGAAGTACGGCAAGTCTAAATCGTGCAAACTACAGTACTTCAATTTCTAGGTAACCACGTCGAAAGACAAGGATTAAGTGGTCCCCTTTAGTCACATTGCTATATATTTCACAGATTATTTCTACACATTCAAGAGTGCTACAAGAAATGTTAACTCATTATGGAAAAAAGATTTATGATGGTTAAATTGGTACCACCTCTGTACAAAAGCCAATATAGTAGCACCAGCAAACAGTAACAAGGAATTAATTGACATTGTCTTCCCACACGGTGGTAAGCAAAGTGTCCTTCTTCCCATATTCAAAATCGAATGCACAGCACTATAGGACTCATTGTTTTATCTGATGCATGGCGGACGTATATATCACTTGTCTTTTGATTAACTTTTCACTTAGCACTTTTAAAAACAGTGAACTAATCAGTGTACAAGCAAAATTTTAATTATGTCAGGAATACAGATTCAAAAACAAATATATTTTTCAAAATAAAGTAGTTTGCTTCTAAGGAAAACTTAGAACTCCCACTTTTTCAAGCAGTGATTCTGGGTTTTTTTGGCATTGATTTAGTTTGAGGTTTTGGGGGGGTACTCAGGTGGTGGTTTTTGGGTTGGGCTGTCTATCCCTCGCCTCAAGTTTTGTTTCTTTTCAATTTCTCTGGCAAACACGTTAGCATCTGAAGATTCAGGAGGGAAAAAAAAGGAAAAAAAAAGAACAAAAAACAAACAAACAAACAAAAAAACCCCAGCATTTGGACCACATCGGACCCCTTCTGTAACAGTAACTAAAGCTGCATATGAGGAGTGAGAGACTGTCCAATATTCTCAGTAAAACTTCAGAACACTCTCAACTGAGCAGATTATACCAAGGCTGTATGAGGCAGGGTGGTGGTTGTCTGCATGTGCAAAGGGAGGGATATTATATTTCCCTTATATAATTTGATTTTGCTTTGGAAGAGCGGCTTTTTGGCAAGTCAAAAAAAAAAAAAAAAAAAAATCAGATAGGTATCCTTTATTCTCTGCATCATGGATCTAATTGAGTTAAATGCAGCAAGCAATTCAATGTCCAGTAAATTGTAAGTGGTAGTGATTCCTATTGAGACTTGCACGGTCAGGCTTCTAAACAAGAACGCACCAAAATCAATAAGGAACCCTGATATAAAAGCTGTGTACGTGGGAAGAGAAGCAAATTTATGATTACACAATGCTTCACTTCGGCCAAGTAATAATCAAGCACGCAGTCCTAAGGAAGCAGCCTATCAGCATTCTGAATTCCAAAGTGCAAATGATGCTAGAAATTGTCCAATTGATCTCAGCAAGGTCCTGTATCCTGCCAGCTCATGAGTCATACAGCCACTTGGCCATCAGCTACCTCCAGTAGCTTCCACAAGCCAGAGACTAGTCGTTTCTATACCTTTTATATTTCTGGAGGTTCAGTTGCAAGAAAACTACTAGCAAGGAATTGTTCAGTTTCCTACAGTGATACAGAAGCACACAGAACAACCTCCCTATAGAACAGTATTTGGGGAAACGGCTTCATCAGAAATAAAGAAATTCAATCAAACTCATTGGGCTGTCAACTGACACGCCAACAGTGTCAGGTACTCTGTGAAAACTTGGTAATATAGTTATCTGTATCTAGAGAAAAGAGAATAAAAATCAGACACTGCACTTCCATCTTTCAGGCAGGAGAACTCAGCTGTCCAGTACCATCACTTCTACCAATGTCCTTTCTAACAAGTTCTGGTCATTTGCAAAACATTTCAACTACATCAAAAGTTCAAGAGTATCTCTAGTTATAGAATTCCTAAAAATGAAAGAGCACAAAAATGATGAATGCACGAGCGATACAACTTACAAACTCAAAAGAGTGCCCACCAATTTAAATATTACATGAACTGCATTATTGACCTCTTTTTTTCCTATTTACATAATTTATGGACACAACTCTGATTACCAGAGCAATTGCTGCCGGCAAATAATTTTATTTCAGAATAAAAAAAAAAAAAAAAAAAAAAAAAAAAAAAAAAGTGGGTAGGGAAGGTGCCATGTCAGCTTACTCAAGTCTATAAATACTAAACACCTCACAAGATTTTATCGCCTTTAAAAGACACTCCCACAACACACACACACACCAAAAAATAAAACCCCCAAAACAGAGAATCTCCACGACAAGGTCCCTCCCTGTTCCACTATACAAAAAAGCATTATTAAAGCTTCAGGACTAGGCGAGGAAAAGCACGGACGTGTTTTCCGAGCGCCAGGCAGGATTGCCCCTTTGCTCCCGCAGCCCAGACGGGAGGTCAGCTGCGGAGACGCCCGTCACACGGGCTGTCCCCCCCGGCTGTACCCGGGCCGGTTGTTTGCGCCGCCCCCTCGAGACGGGGAGGCCGCGGGCAGCCCGCGGGGCGAGGAGCTGCTTCCCCTCGCCGGCACCGCGGGCTCCGGGGGGGGGACGCACCACCCACCGACCCGCCCGGCCGCCGCGCAGCGGCCGGGGGCCGGGGAGGACCCGGGCGAGCTGTTAACGGTATTTAGGGGTTCGCCTTCCCCGGGCCGGGGAGCCGCGGGGTCGGGGCGGGGGGTCTCCGCCGCGATCGCGGTACGGCCCGCTGCACACGCTTCACCCGCGGCGGAGGGGCGGGAGAGACGGGAGCGGAAACGGCAGGCAGGGAGTCGGGGAGGGGCGGCGGGGGACGGGACACGGGGGAGAAGGAGGACAGAGGGCGGCGGCGGGCCGGGGGAGGGGAAGGGAGGGCGGAGGGGCAGGAGCGGAGCGGGCCCGAGGGGTACGGCGGCGGGGCGGGGACGGGGGGAGCGCGGGGAGGATTCGCCCCGCACCCGCCTCCCCCTGCCTGCAGAAATACGCCATTGCGGCCTGGCCAGGGAGCCGGCGGCGCTTGCCGCCCCGGCCCGCGAACCCCCGCCGCCGCCATCTGGCGGCCGCCCGACCATGTTTGCCTCCTTCCCCCGCCGCGGCCGGGCAGGTAGCGGCGGCGCAGCGCAGACCCCGCATCCTTTTCGGGGAGCCGCCCTTTTTTGTTTTTTTTTTTAAACCCCTTGCCTGGCGATGAACATGGCGGCGGCCCATCGCACACATCAAAAACATGGCTCCTTAAAACAAAAACTGTCTCCGGCCGCACCGCGCGGCCGACGGCGGGGCCCGCGGCCAGGGAGGGAGGGGTGCGGCGCGCACTTTAACCGAGGCCCCACATGGTGACGCGAGAACTCACCCTCAGGTATTGATCTGCACCTGCTTCGCTCCCATTTTCTGCCGCCGCGCCCTCGAGCCCCGCCGCAGCTCTCCCCCGCTGCAGTTAAATCTTCTTGCTGCTCTTCTTGCCGCTGCCGACCTCTTAACGCGGCCTCCTCCACCGGCGAGGAGGAACCGCCGCCTCCGCTCTTGCTGCCGCAGGCGGCACAGTGACCAGGGGTTGCTCGATATACTCGTCCTCCCCGGCGGGGGCCGGCACCGGGATGAGGATCTGCGTCCTCGAACCGTCGGGGGTGGGGGGCAGCCCGCAGTCCGTCCGAGTCGTCTCCCACCACAACCTCCTCGCGCGGTCTGCAACAGGATCACCTCCTGGTGTGTGGTGCAGGTGGAGCGGGCCCCCGCCGACGCCGGCCGCGCCGCCGCCCCGCCCCGCGGGGTCCCCGTCCGACCGCGGCTGCAGCGCGATCATGGGCTGGTGGTGGTGGTAGTGATGGGGCGGGTGGCGCGGGCCGCATCCTCGCAGCACTCGTCCTCCGCCTCCTCCTTTCCTCGTCCCTCCTCGCCGCCACCACGGTGGTCTCGATGGTCTCCACTGGATGGGCTCCACCTCGATTCGATGCAAGCTCCACGGATCTCGGCCGGCCCTCCGAGCACGTCCGCCCTGGATGTACAGGGTTGTCTCCCGGGCCATGGCGGGGCGAGCGGGGTGAGAGAAGCTCCGCGGGTGGAGAGGGGGCACGGTCCGCTCCCTCGGCGGTGTGGGGCTTGGGCCCTTTCGCCTGCCCTCCGACTCCTCCTCCTCCCCCTTCCACAAAACACCAGAGCCTCGCAGCCAGCGACAGGCAGGGAGGGAGGAGGGAGGGAGGGAGGCAGCACGCAAATCCGGCCGCGCCTCCTGCGAGACTTCCGCGCTGCCGCCGAGGACGAGGACCCAGCCCCGGAGACGCTGCCGCCGGACTCGGCCACCCCCGCGCCAGCCGGCCAAATGGCAGCGCCCGCCGCGCCCAGCCGGAGAAGCAGCCAACGGGGGCGGCGCAGTGCCGCCCCGCCCCGCCCGCTCCTTTTTTTTTTCTATTTTTATTTTCCTTTTGTTTTGTTTCTGGCTTCGTTGCCCTATCACTGGAGCGTGAGAGGCGGGGCGCACCTCCCGGCGCGGAGCAGTCCAATCGGTTCGCGGCGCGTCTCCGCCCCGACCCTCCCCGCGCGGAAGCACCGACCCGGCCCCGCCGGCCCGCGGGCCCCAGCCGCTACGCGCGCGCTCGGGGGGGTGAAGGGTCCGCGCCGCCAGGGCGGGCGCACTGCGGCGTTAACGGGCCGACGGGCGGCCCACCGGGCGGGCCGCGCAGCGGAGTGCCGGGCCCTGTCCCGGGCGGGCCCGCGGGGGCGCGGGCCGGCAGCCGCCGCACGTGCCGGGGGCGTGTCCCGGCCGGACCCGCGCCGGTCCGGACGGGCGAGCGCCGAGCTGCGGCTGAGCCGTGGGACGCGGTCAGCGCGTTTGAATTTTACAGTCGCGCTGTTAATGGCAGTGGGAGTTTTCCTCTCTCCTCCCTTCATTCCTTTGCTTTCCCGTTGGAGGGTGGCGCGGTGCTTTCCCGCTGCTCTGCACTGGAGATGCGCCCCGGGCGCTTGCGGAGCTCTCGGTGCCGCCGGCGGCCCGGCCGGAACGCACGGAGTGCATCAACTCGCTTACCGAGAAACAGCGCTTGAAATAAGTGAAGCATTGCAGTTCAATCACTCCACAAAATTCCAGTACGTGAAGTAATCCCCTCATTTAAACTACCAAGTGTAGGTATTTGCCTTAGTTATTAACACACCTCTCCGTCCCTGAACTCCGTTGCTCCCCAAAACCCTCTCAACAGCAACACAACAGTTCATTTCTTGCCAGTGCAGCAGCTCCGCGCTCCAGTCACACTCCACTTCCTTCCCCTTCTGCCGACTGCAGGACATCCCTTCCCTCCTTTCCCATCAAGGAACTGCCGTGTGCAGAGGTGCCTAGGCAGGAGTTGCCCTCGTGAGTGTGTTGCACTCGTTTGGTTATTGGCTTTGTAAGGGGTCAGGCCTCTATACATATAAATCAGGAGCAGAACTTGCGAAGAAGCAGCTGTCGGTCTTGATAGAACAAGCAGATGCAAAAGAGTTATGACTAGGAGATGTGGAGCCGTGGACTGAGTAATTGTAAAATATCTTCTACGGGTAGCCAGAAGTCCTTCAAAGCGACTGTATGTTCAGTCAGACGTTAATGTGCTGGTGGCTCTACAAGCATTTACATCTTAAAAAACGGAAAGTCTTGAATTATGCAAAGTAAATTAAGGTGAGGGTTTTAAAACAAGTCTCACAGGCCTGCTGTACTCAGGGCAAGATCACCTCTCCCTCACTCCTTTTTTTCCCAGCTGTTACATCACCTTTCCTGCCCCTTTTATGTTAACAAGTGCAGATTTGCCTCAGAAGTATTTCCAAGGCTGCTGCAAGTATACATTCCATTTTAACCTTCACTTCTCAGTACACCATTGCTTTGTTTGCTCATATCCCAAACTGCCACGATTTAAAAACTGATAAAAGGTTCCTGCTAAAAAATACTTTCTTCTTCTACCTCATCATCAAGCGTTCTCTAAGTTAGTCTAGTCCAAGTCTCAAGACTCCAGTACATTAGAGCTTTGCCCTAATGATGAGATTAGGAAATACTTTCCTATTAACTATTAGAAATAGCAACAAACTTACTTGAGGAGATCTGGAATTTCCTTCTCTCCAGTCATACTCAGCACTTCCATTTTAACAAACTACAAAATGTAGTTTATCATGGCAAAGTTCTCACAAACTGAAAGGCTGTTTTTAGATCCTGTAAAGAGATTTCCAGTCTACATATGAGTTCTGCCCTTCTGTTTATAGCTGGAGGGACAAGTGTAGCAGCGTGGGAAAAATGATTCTGTAGCTTTTAAGAACAAGATTTCAAAATTAGAATGAAGTCTCCCTAGACCCTTTGTAAAAGTTACTTGTAATTAAAAAAAAAGTGGTGAGTCATTATGGTACTTTCCTATTTATTTTTTTTTAGGAGACATACACCACTCACTCCTACTTTATGTTCTCAGCTTGCATAGAGAAAATATTAATTTCACCTACATGTTAAGCATGCACTCAGTCCTGCTCTTGAATTCCCATCAGAGCTGGCATTGCCATCAGAGCAAGTGGGACTGGGCCTGAGCAGATTATTTTGGGTGAAGTTTTTTTTTTTTTTTGTGTTAGTGTAAGCGAGCTTTTTCAAATACTAGAACAAAGTCACAAGTCTTTCTTGTTTATCAAGATAAAATTTTTGGTTCAGGTCAGTGATAATAGTTAAATAATCTTGCACAACCTTGTTTCATTTTTGTGGTTTTCTTTTTTTTTCTACTGCAAGCAATTATATAATTTCAGAGAAAAGGCACTTTCAAGCCTGTAAGTATCACAACCACCTCATTTTCAATTGTGTTCTCTTTATCCTGGATGAGATGATCTGCTTAACTTACATTATTTTCCATCAACAGCTTGACAAAAAAAATACATCAACAAGGAAAAATAAAGACATGAAAGTGCCCAGTGAAAAGGCATTTAGAAGAAAACTTTGTCCCCTATCCAAGTAGCAGCAGAATTTCTCCCCTTAATAATCTCTTATCTTCTTGCACTATGCACCCTATTTTGCTCCCCATGCTCAGAACTCCAGTTTGTTTCCCAGACACATTTAAGAAGCAAGTGGTAAAAAGGTTTAATTTTAAAAATGTAAACAATCCATTGGAAAGAGAAGTTATTTTTAAGCATCCTTAACAAGTGTTTAGTAATAAATATTCTGTGTAAGCTCTAAATGCCTCAGGTTTAGCTGTTTTGTTGGGGAGAGGAGGATGTTCTTCCCTAGTTTCTTTCTCAAAATCTGCTGCAGGAAATTGCAGGCCATCACTCTCCACAAGCACACACCCTCCAGCATTGCTCTATCTCCACTCTCAGTTCTTGCCGCTGCAAAATTCCTGGTAGTGGTTTCAGGTGCCAAGCACACCTGACTGAAAGAACAAAATGTCATGTGCTTTCTTCTCACAAACCCAGCTTCTGCTGTCCTCACAGCCTTCCTTTCTTTTGGATTGAACTGACCCACACATCTGCTTTTCTTAGCACCAGAATGTTCAGGGAAAACCTCGGGATTCAAAGAGATGGCATCTTCAAAGCCAGCACAGTGTAGTAGTTCTGTACAGAAGTCATTTGGAAAAGTTAGAAAACTGCAGGTTACTGAGAACTCACCTCTTTTCTTTTTAGTGCAATGTTGTAAAAAAAGTAATGCCATCCACATTTACCTGAGCCCTCAGTACCATGCACAGGAAAAGGAAGGCAGGAGAAGAAAGGAGAGGAAGGAAAAAGAAGACAAGATGCATGCTCTCAAAGACATTTCTTGTGCTTCTGAACTTCCTTCAGCTTTTAGCTTTTACATATACTTGGCATGAAGTACTGCAGAAGATTGAATGTGCTGGGTTCCTTTTTTAGGGTGAAGAGGTATACATCAGCGTAAGTAGTAGAAAGTTCTGCAGGCATTGATGGCATACAAGGATAAAATATTTTAAAAATCATGTTTTGTTTCAATTAACCCCAAAGAATACTAAGCTGAATGAGCGGCATTGACCTTCTCAGTTTGACAGAATCACAGAAGGGCAGAGCTAAGATTGCAAGGGATCTCTAGATAAATTCTGGTACAAGCCCTAGCTCAAAAGGGGTCAAATAGAGCAAATTGTTCTGAGTTGTGTTCAGTCAAGCTTTGAATATCTCCAATAGTGGTGACTCCCCAGCCTCTCTGGGCAACTTGTTCCGTTGTTTGACTGAAAGAAGCTCTTCCCTTAAGTTTAAAAAAACCTGCATATTGCAATTTGTGCCTGTAGCCTCATGTCCTTTCACTGGGCACCACTAGAAGAACATGGCTACTTTTTTTTTTTTAATTTAAATTTTATTTATAATTTTATTTTGCAATTCCTGGAATATTTAAAGCATTTGTTAAATGCAGACTACCTGCAGAGAAATCGCTGTGCTGCTCATAGCACAAGATGATACAGGCTGCTTGAGGCATTGCAGAACCTTGGTTTGGGAGAACTCTTACAACCCATCTCTCAGATAAGCTCAATATAAATTATCTACATACATACATACATACATACATATATATACACACACATATATATATATGTATGCATTATATACCATATATATGATCAGCAGATAATGGTCAGTACTCAACATCATTAGCCACTCAATCAATATTATGCTTTTACTCTTGTGGTAAACTAGTAGTTTGCAGCTTCCAGAACCACAGTTGTCACTACTGTACTAGTCCAACTTTGTGTATAGTATCTGATTGTGTGATATTTGTACGAAGAGCTGTTTCTAGTTATGTACTACCAAACTAATTGTTCTGACACTTATCTCAGCTGCACCTAGCCCAGACTAGGTAGCTGATCTTTTGAAAAGAATTACTTGGCAAATAGAGAAGTCTGCTGTATTTTAAGAAAAGAAAGGTCACATAAAACAAGTTAATCTTACACAAAGTACAAGTGAATTAACAAAATTATCAATGCTTGTTTTCTTGGGGGCGATTTTTTTGTTGTTTTTAGTCCTATTCCTGCCCTCTTCTTTTTACACCACAACAAAGGGAAGACATTTGAAGTGTGAAACTTGTGAAATAATTGAGGTTTTCACAGACAGTGTCTACAGCCTTTTCTCTTGCCTCTAGCAGGGTAAACACACCCTTTTCCTGATTTGTTTCACCCAGCCTTTCAAATTCACTCGTTTGGAAAATTCTGATATCCTATTTTTCTTTCACAAACTATTTGTCTAATTTTTAAGAAAGAAAGAAAGAAAGATTAGCCTTCCCATTGTAAGCCAACACCCATCACTAAACTGATAATACTTACATATCTAGTTAAATATGTGACATGGATAGCTTTTAAGATATTTTCTGCTCTTGTGTAAAGACCAGGTAGAAAGTCACTTACTGGAGGAAAAGGAAATCAGTAGTTGATAATAAAGGATACTCTTGTTAACAGTTAAAGACTTATCTAGGACTAATGAATAAGTTCTGCCAATTCAAGTTAGCAGGTTTTCCTTGTTATCTTCATCTAGAATGGCCTATTAATCAATTAAAACAGGAGAAATCTTGAAGAGAAAAAGAAAAAAAGTACCCAAAATTCTAATTCAGGAAGAAATTTAAACTGGGATTTATATCATTAGAATAATTCACGAAGTAAAATGCTAATTAGCTGTGCTATCTTTCCAGAATCCTTGTCCTAGCTCTTGGCAGCTCTGCAGGAAATGTGGCTTTAACTTTACCTTTATAGTCTTTCATAATATAGCCTCCTTCATAATTTGGCTTCCTCATCTCCAGCTGCTCTAATGTAATTGCCACCATGCCTGGCTTTATGGCCCACTAGATTCTGCTACAAATGTCATTGTCCTCTCTCCTCAGATTGCTAATTAAACATGAGGAAAGTCCCTGATCCCAATTTATGTATGGACCCCTACAAAACACATTTAAAGCTTCATTATGAGCATAGGGTTCTGCTTGCTGACCGTGACTAGAAACAGGCAGTGAACTCTGTATACACCTCTTTTCTCTGTTTTGCTTTCCAGTACTTTTAAAAATTATTGCTTTCTTTGTTGTACACATCCTACTACTGATTCCCCTCTTGGTAGGAAACCAAGTAGCTAACAAAGCTACGCCAATTAATTTACTGAGATTTATAGTGCTCTCCTACATTTGTCATCTGCTTGTAATTTTGAGGCTGAGCACAGTGAGGAAGGATTTTCTCTCATCAGTCATCTTGCAGAGTAATGGAGAGAGGGTTTGGAATGCCACTGTTCCAAACTTAATTTCTAAGTTATGGTCATTAATCAGCCCAGTTTCATTAAACAGGTTTTTGTTGTAAGGACAAGATCATATAATTAGTTTTTCTTACCATATGAAAGAATACATGAATCAGTGGGACTAATCCTCACGCCAGAAACGTTTAGCCTTTAATTATGAATGAAAAATGCAAATAATTATTACTGAGTTTTAAACCTGATGATCATAAATGAAGTTTTTGTCATCCATTCCTGATTTCATGGCTGAGGGTATGAAATTACCCTTCCAAAAGTCCTTAGTCTTCACGAAGGAGTCATATTACACCAACATAGGTCGTGTGTGGACGTGTGAATAGTCCGTATCTTGCAAATTGTAGACAACACAAAAAGTAGAAATTTCTGGGGAAATAATGCCTGTTAGTTGAGCCAGCATGGTACGATTTCACACCTGCCAGCACGGGGAGTGTAAATGAATGCCTGTCCTTAACTGCTCACACTGCTCCCTGAGGCCAGGGAGCAAATCTGCGGCTCCTATTCATGCTGATTGTCCTGCAAATAGCTGGGCTGCCTTAACTCTTCTCCCGAATATGCATTGCCTTGGTTTACAGACCTGATGCTGGAAAAGTGTTCAGCTCTCAGCTGCTGTTGAAGTCATCAGATAGATCCCCTTAGCATTAAGGAAGATGTAGCCCTAGAGTTAATATTACATTTTAAACGAAAAATAGATTGAAATTAAGAAGGCTAAATAAAAATAAATATATAAGGTATAAAATGCCCAGGGCAGCTATTTTTTTATTTTATTAAACCAAGGTTTCGAGGAGGAAATAGATATTGTGACTCGACAGTTTCTTAAACTACGAGTAAAACCTTATACTCTTTAGGCATGGGCAAATCTGATCAAAGGTTTTTCTACTGTGCTTATACTAGAAGGATTTGTAACTCATTGGAAGAAAGATTGTAATTTTACTTTGTGAATTTATAGTCAAACCCTCGTCCATCTTGGAGGGTCTATATATGTTGCTACAATATAAATACTAACTAAAAATATTTCTTAAAAATAAAAGTAGACTGCATGACATAATCTTTGGAATTCAGTACAGTTTGTTATCAAAGTTGCTCTCCAACTGTTCCCTGCAGAGGCAATTCTTCCTACACATCCATTCTACATACACACTCAGCGAGACATGTTCAAGTGGCTTTTTTCTTCCTCTACACTAAGTTTAGTCTCTGACTTCAAGAGGCTGAACAAGTACCCCTCTTAACCCCGTGTCACTCCTATTGTCAGAAGTGAGCTCAGCAGCACTGAAATGAAAGGTTTTAAGTGCATCGGGTTGAAACCTGAGTATCGGGAAAGACGTTTGGGAAAACAGATCTGCGAGGGTGAGCTGCAGTCCAGAGAGCACTGCCAGACAGACCAGCGGTGTACAGTAGGGTGAGCTCTCAGAGAAGAGTGGCATCAATAGCTAGAGGGGAAGAAATTTTCTTCACAGGGCTGATGTTCTCATAATTCTGACAACTTGTCCACGGTGAACCCCTTAGGTTCTCATATTAGGTTCTCATTCTCTATAGGATAGATTACAAACGTTGGTGCTACTTTTTGTGTTTAAAATTTTTGCTGTAGAATAGAAGTCTAGTTCCCACATTCCACTCAGGAATTTGTGTCAGGATGCAAGCTTCCTGAAATGCCCCAAGATTGCAGGATGGTAGCATAAGCTATGCATGGGGGAAGTACTTTCGGTGTGTCTCTCACGTCTTGTGAGACAAAGCAGTTTCAAATCCTCTGGACAACGTAAACCACTCCGTGGAATAAATTACTTTGTAGAAAGTTTGCGATTCTTTAGAAAAGCAAAAAAATGTATCACGAGAAAAAATATATTTATCTAGAAAAGAAGATTGTTTCCACGTGAATTCTGCAGGAGCGATCTGTCTAAATACATTATGCACTGGATCACAATAGTATCGTTAGTTACAGCAGCCCCGCGTTTGTTAACCTCCACACAAAATATTTTTAAATTCCGTAAGGACGTATCCTTCTAAAGGAAGCGAGAACACTCGAGCTCTAGCCAACCAAGTCCGTCTCTCTTGCCAAGCGAGCCCTTCCTCAGCCAACCTTCCGGTGATCGCCGCGACCTTCGAGGGCGATGGGACTTTTGGGATGAGAGCAAGCGCGTGTCTCGGAGCAGAGGGAGGGCGGAGCTGGGCGATCCCGGTCCCGGTCCCGATCCCGATCCCGGTCCCGATCCCGATCCCGGTCCCGGTCCCGGTCCCCATCCCGGTCCCGATCCCGATCCCGGTCCCGGTCCCCATCCCCATCCCGATCCCGGTCCCGGTCCCCATCCCGGTCCCGATCCCGATCCCGGTCCCGGTCCCGATCCCGATCCCGATCCCGGTCCCGATCCCGGTCCCGGTCCCGGTCCCGATCCCGGTCCCGATCCCGGTCCCCATCCCGGTCCCGGTCCCCATCCCGATCCCAGTCGCGGTCCCGGTCGCTGCCCGCGCTGGCGGCGGGGCCCGTGCCGGGTGCTGTGGCGGCGCGGTGGCGGCAGGGGGCGCGCTGTGCTCGCGGCGGGGCAGCAGAGGCGCCGGGGGCAGCGGGGCGATCCCGGCCCCGCTCCCCGCCCCGAACGGGCCGGGCTCTGCGGGCCGGCACTGCCGCAGCACGGGGCGAGCCGAGCCCTGGGAGCAGCGGAGCTGTCCTTGAGCCCTTCGGCCGCGCAGCCGCCCCCCGCCCCAGCAGCCTCGCCCGTCGCTGGTGCAGCCCATGCTGCCTCTCTCCCGTGCGCTTCCCGCTGCCCCCGGCCTGCGGCAGGAACATTCCCCCGGCCGGAGCTCTCCGCAGGGCCGGCTGCGGACGGCGGGGAGTGAGCGATGCCGCTCCGCACAGGTGCTGGGGGACTGTGGGCAGGGGAGGAGCGGCGGGCCTGGGCAGCAGTGAGCCCGTCTCCTGGGAAGCGGTTTGCTTCCTGGAAGCTCCCTTCTCAGTTGTGCAGCTCTCAGGCAGGGACACCACGAGCCAGCCAACATCCACCAGGGCTCGCCGAGTGCTGGGCAAACGCTGCCGGGAGCCGCCGGGCTGTGTAAAGGGTGGCTTACACGTAACACAAGCTGCCAAAAGGAACATGCCTTTCCCCTCCAAAGGCTCTTGCACCAGTTTCTCAGCGCTTTTTCTTGGTCAGTTCAACTCACAGCTCTAGCATAGAGCTAACCCAGTGGAAAGAGCAATCCAGGATGACCTCGGGAAGGGTCAGCACAGGTGAGAGGGGAAAACAAACGAGGTTTTATTGGCAAATTGTTTCTCCTGAACTTACTTCGCCGTGGATGTGTGTTGACCTGGCTCATCTACAAACTATGCTGCCTATGAAAATTTGACTTTGTTCAATAAAGTACATTACGTTGTAAATGCTGGCAGTAGCTGCATCAAATCAGAGAGCGGTACCCAATTCAAAATTACAGCAGAATCTTCAATAAAAAAGAAAATATAGCTATATTTTCTTCTGGTAATGAAATAAGGTCTAATTTATGCAGACAGAGAAGAAAGTAGCTAGTGCAGTAACTGAAAATACAAATCTGTCATGGGACATGGAGTGCTTACTTCAGAGGAGAAAACACTTTATTTAGAGATAAAGTTCCCAGACAACTTTATTTTAGTTCCAAAACAATAACTTTAACAGAGATTAGTTGTTGGCAACCACAAGAAGAGGAGTTAAGACCTGCACACCAGGGCAGAATTAATATACCTCAAACTCTCAAGGCTGGCACTAGTTACCAGGAGACGGGTGCAGGTGTTCCTGCTGTATTTACTCTGTCACCTGTCCTTTCCGTGAGCAGAAGAAGGAAGTAACTGGTTTGTGTAGCAGAAATACATTCATGCTGGGAAGCCGGCTGGTGGATAAGCACTTTTGGGTGAGGGAGTCTGCCTGGATGTGTGAAAGTGTGGGCCAGTATGTCTTGCTTCAGAGCTGTATATGGTAGGCCATGTCCTCAGTGGAGCAAAGGATTTTTGTCTTTTTTTGCTCTGGGATGCTGGAGATTAGTGTTATGTGTACTTAAAACTATATAAATAAGATATTTTGATGGTGCCTTGCACAGTCAGCAATTGTGCTCTTCCTCCTGAGTATGTTAGGAATTTCCTTCAGCTAGGTTTCCCAATAGTTCCCAGAAATCCTGAACAAGTATGGGAAATTAAATAAGAAAGGGAGGCTGCAGCTGAGAGAACCCAACCATGTGAAGCACATTTGAACTGTGTAAAGTGTAGTGACTGTTAATCTGTAGAGTTCACAGTCATTACAGTATTCATTAAAAGAGCTATTATTGCTAGGTACCATTAACACCCCTCCCTCCCTCCCTTTTCCATTGAGAATGATTTTACTAGGATGCTGTAAAACTAAGGACGCCAAATGGTCAGAACTGGGTAATACTTTTACTAATTCTAGAAGACGATCTAAAGCTGGTGTTTCTTGTTGGTCTGGCATCCACAATTACTCTTGAATTAGTATTATTTGTTTGGCTTATTATAGAAATATAAAGCATGAAATTCTGTTCTCAAAACCAGATGCCAACTCACTGGAGACAGAAAAGTTTTCTGTTCTTCTTATGTGGTCAGGTTGAGTCTATGGTAATGAGCTACATGAAGGAGATGCTGTTTGCCTACAAAAGAGATACTCAAGTTTCCACGTGTAATTTACCATATGCAATAACATTACCCTATTGGACAAGCTTTAGGGTGAAGTGATATTTCGTTTTTTTTGTAACTGTACGGATGGCCCAACTAATTTCTTTTTTAGTCACCTCAAGCACACCTGAGCAGGAAGTGACAGAAGGGTGTCATCACAGTTAGTGATGACACCGATACTGTCAACAGACCAAAACATTTGAGCCAATTAAAGGTTTAGGCTGAGATACCAATACATCTGCTGTCTGAACAATCCATTTCTTCTAGAGACACGTAATAACCTTAACTTGGATTAACAGTCCTTTATCTGGGTTAGACCCTGAAACTTCATGGGCAAACACCAAACTTGTGCTGGAGCAATTGTGAAGAAACCATTGTGCATACAGAGAGCTGATCTGTAACAGCAAAGTGGTTAAATTCCTGCTCCTTCTGTGGGTAAAACTGTTTCTCTTTACACTATAGTCCTTCCACTCATCCTGCTTTGTGCCTTTCATCATTCAAGGGTTTACATTTTAAGCTAGAAGAGAGCATCCAAAGGAGGGCAGCAAAGATGATGAAGGACCTTGAGGGGAAGCTGTATGAGGAGCAGCTGAGGTCACTTGGTTCAGCCTGGAGGAGACTGAGGGGAGACCTCACTGTGAGACCAGAACTTTCTGTGAGGGCAAGAGGAGGGGCAGGCACTGATCTTTCCTCTGTAATGACCAGTGACAGAACCCAAGGGAATGACCTGGAGTTGTGTCAGGGGAGGTTTAGGTTGGATACTAGAGAAACGTTCTTCTCCCAGAGGGTGGCTGGGCTGGAACAGGTGTCCCAGGGAAGTGGTCAAAGTCCCAAGCCTGACAGAGTTCAGAAAGTATTTGGACAATACACTTAAGCACATCGTGTGACTCCTGTGGATAGTCCTGTGCAAAGCCAGGAGTTGGATTCTATGATCGTTGTGCATCCCTTCCAACTCAGCTGATTCTGTGATTCTGTGATATAGACAGGGAAAAAAACCTCCAACTCTCAAAAAAGCCTCCTAAAACTTTCTAGCAGTCAACCATCGAGGTTTTGAGTTTGTGGGTTGTTTCATTGTTGGTGTTTTTTAGCCCTTAGGGTAACTGTTCTACCAAGAGACCTTAAATAGTTCCAATAGGCTAAGATAAGAGGTGATAGTGTTGCCAGTGTTTGTAGACACAAATTCTTGCTGAAAAATATTTACATCTCTTATTTTCAAGGCTGCTTTTTTGTCCCTCTTAACTTCCATCTGTAAAAGACACTTTTAAGGGTAGGATGGAATGGAGGGGGCTAGAGACTCTCATATTGAAACAGAATGAAACAAAAATGAGCTGATGCACATGTGATGTTGTTGGAAGGACTAATGATAGGGATAGGGATAATGACTGAAGATGGACAGGAGGTCAGGTATGGACTTGCAAAAGAACGTAGTGGGAACAAGGGCAGCACTTTAATTTTGGTTTGCATGTGTAGAAACATCACTGTGTAACGTGTAACTGTGAATCAGAGAGGCTAGAGAGGTACATAAAGTTACCTTAGTTTTAAGGTTAGCAAATCCTTTGCCTGGTTTGTTGACTATGTAGCAACGTGATTTTCTGCTGCTCCAGCGAGGACAATACCTGAGAAATGGGCCGCAGACTACCAGGAGTGAAGTGTTATGCAGCCAAGGGCTGGATTCTACTGGGACAGCTCACGAAGATTGTCAGAGCGCCAAGAAAATGTACGTCAGCCGTTGGTCGCCTTTGCACTGTTCTAGGTCTTCCACCCCTGGGAGGAGCTCACACAACTGGGCTTTGCCCTAATCCACGGCTCTGCTTAGGGCTCTGTCTCTGGATTTATGGCGTTTAGACTACCTTTGCTTTCCAAAAGCTGCGTCTGGAAGTGCACGGGCACCTGCAGCGCTGGAGTTCCCCTTGTGCTCAGGAGCCGCCCCAGGCAGCGATGGATGTAGCGCCTGTTCCGAGCCCTGGTGCCGGCAGCAGCACGTCGGGGATCCTTCCTGCCCTGCAAACACGCCCACCCCACGCACCTCTCCCGGCTGTTCTCGAGGTCCCTGCAGCACGGCCAGCCTCGGTCGCCCGTCCCCTGTCCCCAGCATCAGCCCCGAGGTAGCCTCTTTCCTCCGGACTCCCCTTGACATCCTGGAGGGGCTCTGCAGCTCTCCCGGCTCCTGCCACCCGAGCGAAGCCGCGGAGCTGTCCCGGTGCCCGCCTGCGGCGGGGCGGGGGCGGGCGGAGGAGCCGCCCCTCCGCGGGCGCGGAGCTATAAGGGCAGCGCGGGGCGCGGCGCGGCGGGAGCCATGGGGAACCGTGTCACCCGGGACGACTTCGAGTGGGTCTACACGGAGCAGCCCCACACGCAGCGCAGGAAGGAGATCCTGGGTACGACGGGGAGCCCGTGAGCGGCGGCTCGGGCAGCCGGGCGGGGCTGCGCTCCTGGACGGGAAGGGACGGGCAGGGCGGGGGGTCCGCGCCGGGACCGTCGGTGCGGTTCGGGCTGGTGTCCAGGCTGCGGAGAGCGAGTGCCGCAGCCCGGTGGGCTGTTGGGTGTTTCCCTCGAGGAGTGTAGCACTCCCAACTCTCTGTCTTCTGAAGGCAGCGGTAGGGATGCCGCGGCCACGAATCGAGCCCGGCTGCGCCGAGCCGTGTCAGCGGCGACACGGGCTGTGCCCAGCGCCTGCCTGCCCGCACCGCGCCCCCAGAGCGGGCGCTGCCGTCGGGTGTGCCCTCGGGCTGGGAGCCCTCCTGCGGACACGTGTTCCCGGTGCCCGGCGGTGCATGTGAACGGGCATGCGGGTCAGGTCTGCCGGAGAACAATAGCGAGTGCCCGCTGCTTGTCGGGGGCAAGGTACACTACTGTATTTTCGTGTTGTACACGCAGCGCTTAACTGCGCACAGGAGTATGGTGGGTCAGGAGGGTTTTTTTTTGTTTTGGGGGTTTTTTTGGGCTATTCTGAAGATCGTTTTTGAGAATAACTGGTAACTCAGAATTGTCATAGAGTATTGTTCCATATCTCCTGAAAATACATTTTCAACTTTTTGTTAATAAAAAAAAATTTTGGTTTTTGCCCCCCCCTCTTTTCATTTGGATGGGTTGGCCGTTTTGTTTTCTTCCCTCTAATGAGTAGGATAAAGTTTTCAAAGAACTTTTGTACAAAGGCAATGGAGCTTCTGAGTTGCTGCACAAAGTATATGCTAATTAGATGAATTTGTTTTACTCCCCCACAATCTTACAGATAAATCCAGGATTAATCTAAATTACAAAACATTTCCAGTATAGTTGCAGTGGTGGAATATCCATGCGCAGGTTTGAATTACTTCCAGGAAAATAAGAATTATTTTACCATGTAATCATGATAGTCAAATTACATCACTATAGCAAATGATGCTTCTTGGTGTCATGCCCCTCATCCCTTCGGTCAAGGGCACTACATTTTGGTGAGCTACAGATAGGAGAGTGTATGGTGGGTGTCTGCCCTTGCTGCTTTCTTGCCTTTTTGGTTGTGCTATACAATGGGGCATGCAAGCCACGATGAAGCTGTAAGAAGGTTCTTGGACTCCCTTGTTGCAGCAAACCCTTTTTAGGACTATTCAGCAGCACACTTGCAGAGGTTTTGCCCACCCCTTCTTTGAGTTAAGAACAAGCAATTGGAATCAAGGTCCATGTCCTTCTTTACAGCTTCCCCTTTCCCAGCTGTGGGAGTAGAAGGAAGGGCAGAGAGAAATACAACATGGAAAGAGAGATGTGAATGATCTGTGTCTGATGACGCAGAATGGATTATAAAACTAGTGTCACAAATATCAAAATTTACCAAAAGTTACTGAAACTCTCATAATATCCTGCATAATATTTGTATAATGATCCTCACTCTGTTATTCAAAGTCTAAGGTCACCTAGTATTCAGAGTATACAGTTGCCAAAGTATTTAGCATCTACTAAGCTGGAGTACACAGTAAGAATGTTAAATACATATGAACAAATATGTGTAAAAGTCCATGTATTTTACATTTTTGTGTACAGGAATGCCTTGGGGACAGCATTCCATGCTGGTAAAGGAAGTATTTCCTTCCCAATAGGTTAATGATTTAGTTGCTAAGCACTGAAACTTGATTGTTTTCTGGGCTGCCGCTTTTTAAAATGTTGGTCTCTCGAAGGCATGGCTACTTGGATTTAAATACAAATGGAAATTATCTGTTAGGGGAAAAAAATGGGCAAACTGACAAACATGTAAGGCAGTTTCTTTCTCCATAAGTGATGTTTACTGGGCTGTTGCCCCAGTATGTTTCTATAGAGCATCTAAGAGGTAAAAAAGTTCATCACAAAGTTGTTTTTCCTGGCTTAAGAGTTAGTAGCCCAGGAGTCTGTAAGACTTTAGTAGTTGGTGACTGTGTCTGAATGAGAACTCCCAGATTCCAGTCTCCCTACCATGGTAAGGGACATCCTTTGCTAGCTCACGTTGCTCAGAGCCCTGTCCAGCCTGTCCTTGAACATTTCCAGGGATGGGCCATCCACAGCTTCTCTGGGCAATCAGTTCCAGTTGAGCTGCAGAGCTATGAATGGTGTTTATCAACTGGGCTGGCTGGAAACTGGCTTTGTGGCAGGACACTGTTTCACTAGATGAGGGTTGTGATTCCTAATGGCTATAATTATACCAACAAATGGATCAACATTTTGCACAAGGGAGAGGAGATACTTTCTCTCTTATCTCTTTGTAGTATCTAGGTATTAAAATGCAGCTTGTGCTTAGTACTGTCTGGGTGCAACTGCTTCTGACTTAGAGTGGAGATCTCTTGCCAAGCTGGCACTTCGACCCTGATCACGTTATACATGTTCCTGAACACGTTATTCACGCTTTTCAGTTTATGAAATGGAATTGTTTCATTGCTATTCTCTCCCTGTCTTGTTTATGAAAAGCCTGTTACTGGCTTGTGTCAGGATTGGGATTTGTGTAATGCTGCAGTAAGCTCTGTTAGGGAAAGATCTGGTTAAAACCTTCCTGGTGGAAAAGTTTTTTCATCTAGATCTGCTTAGTCTTTCTGTATAGTTACAAAAATGCTATTGGGGGAGATATCACATAGAGGGGAGATATAACATAGAGAGAGCATCTAGTAGAAATAGGATTTCTGTGTTTTATCAGTATGGATTTCTTGGACTGAAAGACTTGGAGAAAGTATGCTCTTGCTCAGTGGGAATTGTTGATGGCTTTTCACTCTTGAGAGATGAAAAAATCATTGCTTAAATGCAGGTAACTCCATAATCATAAAATGTATGGCCATTTCACCTGCAAACAATTTCCCAAATGCAAGCAATGAGCAATATGTTGTGACATGGGATGAGTGAGATCATATTTGTGCCATGGGATGGATCTAACTTTATAAAATTACTTTAAGTTGGTCAGAAAATGTCTTGTATCACAGGATCCTTAGGAAAGCACTTTTTTGCTGCTGAGGATGAGAGCTGAATCAGTGTTACGCAGGATAGACCAGGAACATCTAAATATGATCTAACATCCAAGAATGCTTAATATAAGTTATAATGTAATTAGTTCTTTGGCAAGTTATTTTGGAGTGGAGATTGTGCAAGTGCTTTATCCTATAGGAAGGCTGAGTTGTTAACCCATGGGGAGGGGTAAAACAAAATTTAAAAGCCAAAATCCATTTTAGTTTAGCGTTTAGCTGATCTGAGTATAGCTTCTAGCTCTGCTCTCTTACTTAGAGCTTAATCTCCTATTCCTTCCAGCTGTCTCTTCTGTTGCCTTTTTAAACCTCACATTTATGAAAATTCTGGTAAGCTGTACCTACTGAAAAATGCAATATATTATGTTCTTAGCTTAAATCAAAGTTCTGAAGTACATATGCTTCTGGCAAAGAAACTGTTTGCCCTTTATGCTGCAGTGTGTGGGCACAGTGCTGCCCCTGATTGTGCATGTCCTCTGATGAATGTACCCAGAAGAGCTGCTGTCCCAGTGCTCAAGCCAGTTCCTTGTGGGCATCACCTTTGAAATGAACCACATGGGCAGAAAGTGACAGATTTAGGATTTAGGCATATGTGGTCTTCTGTGGGAAATATATTAAGTGCAACCGAAGGCTTCAGTTTAGTCCATATTGCAGATTTTTGTTTCAGAAAGAGCTGGAAGCCCTCTTTCTAGCATTCCTACATCCTTTTACTCTGAACTAGCTAACAAACAAATGTAAGCAAACAGGTTACAGCTGCTGACATAGTGATGTGCTGACATCATCCACCTCTGTTGACACTGGCAGAGTGGCACCACTGCTGTACTTTCCCTCTGGTGGCCACTTCTGGATGACCCACTGCTCTCGGACCAGCTAGCACTAAGCTATTTAGAAGCTCGTGAGTGAAAAATATAAGATTAAGACACTTGTCCTTGCACAGTGGATATATAAAGCTTCAATGTAATTAGCTGGGCCAAAAATGTTTCTTCTTATTTTATGTGCTGGGGGGGCTTTTTCACAGGAGACTGTGAAATACCAGAAGGTGTTGTCATGCAAATTGTCTTCTGTGTATTGAGTCATGCATTGTTTGAATTAATCATAGAATAGTTTGAGACCAGGTACATCATCAACTAGATCAGGTTTTTCAGAGCCCCAGCCAACCTGTCCCTGAATGTTTGGAGGGATGGGGCATCTATAACCTCTCTGGGCAACCTGCGATAGTGTTTCACCACCCTCATTGTAAAAAATTTCTTCCTTGTCTAGATTAAATGTCTTCTCTTTTAGCTTGGAAGCATTACCCCTTGATCTATGACAACAAGCCCTACTAAACAGTCAGTCCCCATAATTCCTATAAACCCCCATTAGATGTTGAAAGGCAATAAGGTCTTCCTAAAGCCTTTTCCTCTTCAGACTGAACAGCCTCCATTCTCAGCTCTCTCAGCCTTTCCTTATTGGAGAGGTGCTCCAGTCCTCTGACAATTTTCATGACCCTCTGTCTTAGGTTGCAATGCAAGATGTAACCAGAAGTATGTATTCTATCACCATCTGTTAAAACTAGGTGGAGCAGTGTTCTTTATCTCTCCCATGATCCATCTCTCATAACTCTGGGGGGAGAGCCTCTGTTGATAGGCCAGCTGTTAAAACCAGGTGGGGCAGTTTCCTTTATCTCTTCCACAACCCATCCTCTGTCCAGGGAGGTATCTTCTGTTAATAGGACATAAAGTCTTACTGCATGACTGATAAAATTACATCATCTCATTGTGAGATGCTCCACCCAGGGGAGGAGCCAAGCATTCCTACCTAGATATAATCCAAGATCTAAAACACTGCAGTCATCTTTTCCACTGAAATCCCAGAAGAAGACCAGGCCCATTTATCACTACCACTAGACATTCAAAGAAAAACTACACCCTTCTACAAGATCATTGTTTCAACAGAACCACATCTGTCACTCAGGAAGACTGCAGCCACCATTTAATCAGATTGCTACCAACACCTTGACCAACAGGGTGTCAGGTTGTATTCTGATTCTCAGTGGGTTTTTTTGTATTATTGCATTTTTATTTTTTTCCTAATTAAAAAATGTTATTCCTATTCCCATATCTTTGCCTAAGAGCCACTTACTATAGTAATTCAGAGGGAGGGGGGTTACATTTTCCATTCCAAGGGAGGCTCCTGCCTTCCTTAGCAGACACCTGTCTTTTCAAACCCAGACACCCTCCTCTGGACTTGCTCAAACTCATCCATGTCGCTCACTGAGGACTTGGGTGTGCTGTGCTTTTATAAACATGCTTTTTGAGCTGAGCTGCTACAAGGCAAAACACTATAATGTTAGTAAACTGTCTTCTTTTGTTTTGTTTATTTGTTTGGTACAAATACCAGCTCCAGCATAGAACATGGAGTCATAAAGTTTGCATTCTGTACCTGGTGTCTCTTTTATCTGTTTTGGCAGGGACTCATAATCAATAGAATGTCCACTTGGACTGTATCAGTATGCTGCACTTGGGGTGAAAAGAATGGAAAATTAAGAAACTAAATTTCTTCTCTTTTTATTACTGGTTTCTCATGGATGTGGGCAAGGGTGCTGCTCCCTTAAACCTCCATCATCACTGTCTCTGTGGACAGCTCCTACTCTTGTTCACTTTCAAATCCCATGTGTACCAAAATGTGCAGGTGTGAAGTATGTGATGTCACATCAATGCGAAATTGTGTCTGGTGCCATCTGGGACTTGCCTGAGTTATCTCAGGGATAGCGTCAGTAAGACAGAGGATGAGTGAGAGTTCAGAAGGTATTTGTTGTCTCTTGAGGAGGAGGAACAGCAGGATCTGGCAACCAATGGCCTGCTGAAGAGTACTTGCTCCAGTTCTAACTGTGAGGATCACTGTAGGGCTACGGTGAGTGCTCTTAGATCTCCAGAGAGAAGCATCAGTAGGAAAAAATACATGGTCAGAGTCATTTGTCAGTTTAGGCACTTGGTGAGTGAGACTTGCCTCTTGAAAGATGCATAGAACAGTGACCTCTGTGAAAGGTTAATTTAGTAAATGGGTTGTTTCTGTGAATCCTTCTGAAAATATACTTGGAGCATTTGTTCTCTCTAGACTTGTAGAGTGGGGAATGCTGCCTTTCATCATCAGGGAGCAGAGAGACTATGTGGAAGAAGTGGAGCTATCTGGGCAGAGTTAGTAATTGCATTTACCTACTGTGCTAAAGTGCCTGTGCTGCTTTGGCAGTGTACTGACCTTGGAGACAGAAAAGTCATCCTTGTGCACTGCTGTACATCTACACCAGTGTCCCCACCGTCTCACAGCAGTGCAGTGGTTCAGTCTGGACAGCTAGAAGCAGCACTTGGGGATAACCTACCTGTTGGCCTGAGCTAACAGACTCTCAATGAGCTGGAGGCTGGAAGATGTGCTGTATAGACACCAGAGTAGCTGGGTCTCTCCTGTTCTCATTGGACTATAAAGGGCAAAACTTGGTCCCATGCAGTCACTTAAGTGTTGTGTCCTGTCCTGTGTTGTGTGTTTATGCCTTCATCCACCCCCCAGCCCCCCCAAACAGAGGGGATGAATGATGGGGCTGGGTTTTTTTCTCTTCTTTCCATACCCTCTCTCTGTGCCTCTGATTCTCTGTTGCCTTTTTTTCATGCAGGGGGGGTGATGCCTGGTTTGCATAGCACCTACAGACTCTTGTCGCAGCAGATTTACAGGGATGTTCAGGCTTTTCAGCAGCAAGTGAGGCTCTTGCCTTACTAACATTCTTTCAGCTAACTGCATGGCATGAGCACAGGGGAAAAATTAGATAAAAATTTGTGTTATCACAACTTTGTGTCAGCACATTATACATAAATTGCAGTCATCAGAATCACTTAATATTGTATGTGTCTCACTGAAGAGTACTTGGCCTCACATTAGAAAAGGGTCAGCATTCAACATTCTGCATTTGAAGTGCTCCTGGACCAACTGGTCAGGTCTCTGGCAGGCTACTCCACCACTGGAGCTTTTAGCCTCCAGTGAGCTTACCAGCACCACCCCCCTGTCCAAGCCATGGTTTCTCCATGAGGAGAAACCTGAAATTTTCCCATGCCATGGAAACAGGATGGCTTTATCAGTATTAATGATAAACAGCCACTGTATTGTGGTTTGACTAGTATGCAAAAATTTACTGTTGGAGTTAATCATGTGTTGAATTTAATATTAAACCCTGGCAAGTTACTTAATAGCTGTCACCCGTGATAAGTGCAACCTGCCTGCATTGCTGCTTGTGCGCATTGTTGCTGCCATTTGGCAGTGACTGCTCTGGAACCTTGGAATCTTTTAAATGGAATCTGCAGTCCTTGTTGGCTGCCGCAGAAAGAAATAGGTCAAAAACTTCGATTATTTTCAAATGGCAGTATGAAACATCTCTAAGCAATTTTCCCATTCCATTAAAATTTCTTTTTTTTTTTTTTTTTTTTTTGGGGGGGGGGGGGGGTAGGAATTAATGTGGCCTCAATTTGACCAGGCTGAGGAACAGATTTGGTTGTTTTAGATTTAATCTTTTCTGGTGTCTGCAGTAACTCATCTCTACCAGCCGCATGATGTGACAACATTTGAGGTGGCTTGACTTATTAAAGTGTTTTCTAGCTTTTGGACAGATTAAGAAGTTTAGCTACATAAGAAAGAGAAAGAGATTAAGCAACATAAAACTGCATGTCTGTAACAGTCTTTCTGACCAGGTCGTTATATTGTTATACTTTAGAGTGAACTTTGCATAAGCAGCACTTGGTGTAAAACTTTAGAGCATATCCAGGTACTAGAGAACAACTTTTGGCATGTTAACTTTATTGGTGTGAAAAATACAATTTCAAGAATGGTGAAAACAGAACAAAAATCCCTGGACTTTCTGGACATTTTTGTCAAAAATTTTGTCTGACTTTAGAAAGATATGAACTTTCACTACAACTTTCCCAGCACTTAAAGAATCTCTCTTGCCTGAATACTCCTCATGGTGACCTTGCCCTCCTTGTCCTCACAAGATTTGGGTATATCTCCTTTGTCCTCATCTTCCACAGCACTTTTCTAGTCTTTGTAGTCTCTAAATTCTGTCAAGATGGGCTGAAGTTTTCCAAGAGGCTCAAGGGCTGTTGGAAGGGTTGCAGAGCATACCACATTATACCTGCTTCTTTAAGTAGCACTTCATCTCTTTGAATTTATGTAAACTTCTCAGGGTTCACTTCTACGAAAACCTTCTCTTCATCCAGCACTCAGTATCTGCCACTGCTTTCAAGGTCACATAAATTACATGTATTGTCTCCAGCATTTGTTTATAGTGGACACAGCTGCATAGATGCAGATCATTGTAATCTGATTTTATTGTATTGTACTGTGACAGTCAGATGATGTTTACTTTTCTATTCATAAAATGGGCCCCTGAAACTCACAGGGACACTGTGTAACCTCAGGGTTTGGAGTGGATGACTTCTCTATGCACTTATCTGTGTAAGCTGCAATTACTGAGAAATGCAAAGTATGAGTTAAAGGAGGGAGGTCAGTACATGAGTAAAAGCCATAAGGCAACAGAAGGAATTATATGCAAGTTAATACTGGAAGTGAGAAGTGTGGATTTGCAAAGAGGACATGTGAAGCACTGAAAAGCACCTAGAGGATCAGCTGCACTCTATTTTATTTTCTTTTTAATGGACAGATGAATGGCTGGTGGGACTGAAGATCAGTAAGCTGGTCCTGGCCTGACATGAGCTGGACTTGCAAGCCTATCCCATGTGTCTCTGACATTGTACTGCAGCATTTGTGAGGCCTCATGAAGCTGTTGTGTGATATCCATACAGCTTTTATGCCTGCTTTTCTTATGTGACATGGGAACACAGAAAAATTTTCCATGCCTTACAAAATCCTGGTAATATTACTAACTTTACTGTGATGTTACTATATGTGAAGAGTAGTACCTGTTGTGAACACTGGTAAACACTCAGATAATTAGGAATTTTTTTTTTAAATGCTGTGTTTGTCATCTAACCACAGAGCAAAACCTGGTGAGCCTGTTGCTCAGCTCTCTCCTCTGCTTGTGTGTTTGAAACAATAGTGTGACAAGGGCTACAAAGAAGGCAGTTGTATCCCTTTAGTGGAACATAACATCTGAACAAAATATAAAAGGACATTAAAAACTTAAAAATATGACAGAAGGTGTTTCTTAGAGCTTAAATCGTGTGGGATTTGACATATTACTAATAATCACTGTGAACCAATACTTGTTGTAGGGAAGGCATATGATGACACAGAGAGACCATCAGGGTATTTTTTTTAATATGTCTATATATATCAATATCATTCACAATTGGACATGATGCTGGAACTAGTAAAACTTCCACTATTGTGACAACCCTATTTTGGAATTAGCATTTTATAAAACCAGGGCCTCAGTGGTTTTAAAAACAGAGTCACTGTGGTGATTGTGTTTACCTAATTAGGATCTAACCAAGTTTTTCTCTGCATTTTTCCTTTTAGCAAAGTATCCAGAGATCAAGACTCTGATGGGACCAGATCCACATTTAAAGTGGATTGTATCTGGAATGGTTTTTATGCAGCTGCTGGCATGCTACCTGGTGAAAGACTTATCTTGGAAATGGATTTTCTTCTGGGCTTATGCTTTTGGGGGTTGCATCAACCATTCCCTGACCCTCGCCATCCATGATATTTCACACAACGTGGCCTTTGGGAACAAGCAGGCCAAGTGGAACCGATGGTTTGCAGTCTTTGCCAACTTGCCCATTGGCATCCCCTATTCTGCCTCCTTCAAGAAATACCACATTGACCATCACCGCTATCTGGGAGGGGACAGCTTGGATGTGGACATTCCCACAGACTTTGAGGGCTGGTTTTTCTGCACGCCGCTTCGGAAACTGCTTTGGCTGTTCCTCCAACCTCTGTTCTACAGTCTGAGACCACTGTATGTGAACCCCAAAGCAATTACACGGATGGAAATTCTTAATGCTCTCGTCCAGTTTTCTATAGACCTCATCATTTACTACCTGTGGGGGCTCAAACCTGTTATTTACTTAATAGCAGGTACAATACTTTGCTTGGGTTTTCATCCCATTTCTGGGCATTTCATAGCAGAGCACTACATGTTCCTAAAAGGATATGAAACATACTCTTATTACGGACCTCTGAACTGGCTCACCTTCAATGTAGGCTACCACATGGAGCATCATGACTTCCCCAGCATTCCTGGATGCAGATTGCCCATGGTAAGTATAGCATGAGCATGAGCAAGTTAGATTTTTTATGACAGCTGCTAAACTGTCTCAAAAAACCCACTCCAAATCATAGCTGGGGGGTTGGGTGGAAGGGAGAGAAGAGCATTTTGGATTTCTCTAATTAATTTTAAGTCCGAGATTGAGAGAAATGGCTGTGAAACTGCTGTAATACTTAGTTTACTTGATGTAAACCAGAACATCTGATCCTCAGAGGAATTGAGGAATACCTTTTGCAAGATAAAATCCTCCGACAAGGCTTTAAATGTTTCAATTTACATCCCTCAGCCACTAAGTTTCAACTCTTTGTAAGTTTAAAGACCCATCTAAAGGGAGGCAGGTGGCAATTGCTACTTGAAATTTGTCTAATGATCAATCTGCTAACTATATTGCTTGATTAACATCAAAGAAAAGTTTTTCTGTTCTTGAGATGACATAATTTTTGGGGCATGTACCAGCCTGACACAGGTAGCACTGGAAAAAAAAAGCCACACTCTCTGTGACTCCTTTTAGCTCTCCTGCCCCACCCACAGAAACTGAGGAGGCCTGGTCTGTTGTTGGGAAAGTGCTGTGGCTTTCCTCCTTTGAAAGGCAAACCCCTTTTTGTTTATGTTTTATCAGTTGTGGGAATCAAATTTGCAAAGCCCAGGTGTCTAGGAATGGTTTTCAATCCCCCTCCAGGTGTGTAGCTGCTCTTGTGTACTTTAACACAAGGGTTCCTCAGCAGGTGCTCACAGTGTTAGAGATACGTGACTTCGAAGGATTACTCCTACATACAAGTTCTCTGATGTAACAGGAAGGAAACATCTTTCTGTGGGCTGATGTGATGTTGGGAACTGCTACTGCAATATCCATATGGGGTGGAGGTAGAGCTGAGGAGCCTGAGGTTCAGGAGCTGTGACCTCCCCACTGCTGATCCATGTGCAACTTCTGTGATGGCATACCCGGGCAATCCCTGCTGTATGGGTTCATGTTCTCCATCGTAGAAACACACCCTGAGAGCAGATTTGAATCAAGGGGAGATTTTCTTGTGTAGAAGAGTGTGGGAAGCATCTATATAGCTTGCAGCAGTGTTTCATTCACCCCTTTGCTGCTGGGGGTCTGTCCTGGAGACACTGCTTGCTCCTGGTGGAGCCCAGAGGAGCTGGTACAGCAGCCCACACTCGGATATGAAGTTCTCTTGTGAGGCACTCCCATCACTGATACACCTGATAGCTCCCTGGGGAAGTGCATGTGCTTAGCTTTAGTTTCAAGTGTTCAAACTTGTTAGATGGGCTTAGATACTTACATTACCAAAATGAAAATAGAAGAGAAGGAGGTTAGCTCAGTATCCTGCACAAGGGAGGTGAGTGACTAATTGAACTTGCTGGGACTGTTGCTCCAGCCCTGATTGAGACCTGAAAAGCTCTTCTCCACCCACACTACAAATAGTTCAGCCTTAATCCTTGAGGCAGTGCAGCACCTGGAAGTGTCTGCCCTCCTGCGTAAAGAGGATGGAGTTATTAGCTGACTTTCCTGGGCCTGTGTTCACGTGTATTTTGCTCTTTGGCAACTGAGACCTGCCCTGCTGGTGGAGAAGAGAGCAAGCTTGTCAATCACTGTTGCCTGACAGAACTATATGAAAGACTTGGAGTCTGACAAGTGATCAATTACAAGTAAAAATTCTATTAAAAATACTTCTATTTTAAAAATGTCTATTTTCTTTGGCAAAAGAGTTCTCGTAGAAAATCCTTTGACCAATAAAGCAAATTAGTTACTCTTTTATGCAAAATGAGAAAAAAATCTCTGCCCCTCTGATGGAAAGAGATAAGGAAACAGATCCTCTCTGATTAAATTTAAATTTTAAACTTCATAGCAGGTAAGAGACCTCACCTTGCTCTACTTTTCTTAGCCTCCTGGCAAATTCTTTACTCAGCAAGGATCTGTTTTTTCAGATTTAGTCTCTTAGGCACTTGAACTTCTAATAGTTGCATTGTGTAATATGGATGACCTCTCAGTGAGACTATTTTCATTTTTAATTATTGGCAGGTAGAAAGTGGAGTAAATATCTTTGTTTTTTTGTTTTTAAAGATTTATCCTGCATGATTGAGATCAGGGGAGAAATATGATTTGGAAGTAACTGGACCTTAATCTTGGGAAGTAACTGGCTTTTCAGCTTGCTTATCAGGAAAGTAAATTAAGCTTTTTCCTGTGCTAGAGGTGTGTCATTCAGAACGTTCTGAGTAATGTGTTTGCCACTGGAAAGACCTTTACCCTAGGACTGTGACAGATTTGAAAGAGGAAGAATTAGGCTGTGCTCATAAGCTTATGGATATTAAAGATGAGTGACATGGGTGTGCAGTAAGAACTTGTCACACTAGTATAATGAGGCCTTACACAAGAGATGGTGAAATTTAACATTGCAATGAAGGACCTGCTCTAAGAAAAACCCCTGTAGTCTTAAGACTAGATTAGACTTTAAATGAAGTCTTATAACTATAAAACATTTCACTGTTTACCAAATGAGTAAAGAGATCCATTCTTCATTGTCTGAAGGATTGAGTGTACTTTTGGAGAGAGGAGATTGGGGAAGGAGGAACTCTACTCCTAGAAGCTGCAATAAAAGCAGCAGTGTTACCAGAGGCAAACTAGTTACTCATTAAGCTTGTGGGAAAAGGAAAAGACATGGTATGAAACCAGATTTATTAGACAGACAAGACTGGAAAACATGGTAGATGTGCTGGTTTTGAATTGCAGATTTCATTAACCCTATGATGGCCAGGAGGGTTAGCTTGAGTGCTCAACATCCTGTGGTGGGGATAGGACTGTAGAGGGAACTTCTTGTAATAAACGTTTGAGCATTCTAAATGTAATTTTGCAGCTTTGTGCCATAAGGATCTCTGGTTTCTGTATAGCCCCAGGGCAAAGAGTGTGTAACAGCCATGCTGAAATATTAGGCTGCATTTAACTTTTGTGCCTATCAGCTATGAAGAGCAGAGTAGGGTCCTGTCACTGTGGTCTACAAGCACAGAACCAGAACAAAAGTTTAAATCTTGTCCTGTGATTTCTTGTCCTGTCACCTTGACCTACTTGAAGAAAAACCTCAGTATACGAGGTGCCAAGTTCCTCGCAATTGTCCTGCAGACTTTGCAATCTTTTGTTATCCTTCCATGATAACAGAATCACAGAATGGGTGAGGTTCACCCTCCCTGATCAAACAGGGTCATCCTAGGGCACATGGCACAGGATTGTGTCCAGATGGTTCTTGAATATCCCCACTGAGGGAGACTCTGCACCCTCTCTGGGCTACCTGTTTCTGTGCTCAGTGACTGCACAGTATAGAAGTTCTTCCTCATGTTTGGGTGGAACTTCTGTGCATCCATCAGTTTCTACCCATTGCCTCTTGTCCTATCCTATTGCTTGGTAGCACTGAGAAGAGCCTGGATCCATTCTCTTGACACCCGCCCTCCAGATACTTAGAGATATTGATGAGGTTTCCTCTCAGTTGTCTTTTCCTGAGGCTGAACAGGCCCAGCTCCATCAGCCTTTTCTCATAAGAGAGATGCTCCAGTCCCTCAGTCAACTTTGTCACCCTTCACTGGACTCGCTCCTTTTCTGCAGTCTAAACATATGATGTTGAATTTAAAAGGGAGCCTTTAAAACTCCGATTACCTTTTGCCCTTTCACTATCCAGTTTTTCTGGTAGATAAGGTCATAATTCTATTTTATGAATGGAGATGCTGAAAGAAATAATGAAAAATGAGATGTTTTTGCTGAAAAACTTTTGTGTAGATCTACTATAAAAGAGAAACATTTTTTGAAATTCTTTCCTGCCACGTGATAGCAAGATGGGAACATGTACCTAACAAATTTCCTTCTTTTCCATAAGAAAATCCTTCAGAAGTCTCCCCTCTGTCTGCATTCATTAAATTGTCTCTTTGTTCCTTTCCTTATTGCAGTTTCACCTTCCCCCCTCCATATTTTCTGTACATCCCATACAGCTGACCTGCCCAGAGACCTTGCAGAGGTGCAAGTGGTGTCTGCCTTCCTGCACAAGGTGCTGCTCATGTTTGCAGAAGCTATTGGGCTGAACATAGGCTGTTTATTGGCCTCTTCTCTGGGCCAGTTTAACTACTTTCTCACTACTTTGCCTTTGGAGCCTTTGGAGCCAGAGGACATAGCCTGAGACAATGTTCTTAGGAGCTGATTTGAGTTCTGTGAACCTCCAGCATTCTACTTCCATGTGTAAGGGGCAATATAGGAAAACTTCCTCAAGCTCTTGTAGTGGTCAGAATATAACCTGGTCAAGAGCTCTGCAGAATAATGTAACTACTTAAGAAAACATGGTCTGGTTAAGAGGGCAAGAAATACATGGGGCTCTGGAGAAGAGGGGGAAGGTAGACTTGCCATATGAACTTGAGCATTGTAGATGAGGTCTAAACTACAGTTGAAAGGCAGAATTCAGGTAGAATTTCTAAAATGGAAGTAAGAAGGAAGGTCTAAGCAACTGTGTGCTAGGTAATGACCATGTCAGAGCTAGACTGATGCTTTTGAAGCTGGGTATCTGAGCCTCCTTTTGTGTTTACATCAGGCCTCATGAGTAGTCTTCATTCAAGGAAGCTTACTGTTGAAATAGTCATCCCTCTCATCCTCTGGCTATTGCAATTACCCAGCTGGGAAAAGGGCAGATACAATACCCAGAGTAAATTATTTCTGACCAGGGTTACAGAAGGAGCATGGAGAACTAAATCTGCATCTCCAGAGAGATCCTGGAAACCTGGAAATCACCTCTCTTCCAGTCATTAACAAATATCTCTAAGGAGAAATCCTGATAGTGTCTGAATCGCACTGAAAACTAACTACTTTGAAGTACAAAGTAATGCTTTAAAGCAGAATAAAGAAAATTATTATGAAGTTGGAAGTATTCAGTGAAAGACAGAATACAGTCAGACCTGAACTGCATCTTCCATTTCCAGGACAGCACTACCATGCCAGGAGCACAAGGAGTGTGTAAGGGACAGAGGTATAGAGGTAAAAGATCTTAATGACTCTCGTACATTAACCAACCTACTTCACAAAGAAGTGTCTGCTAGGAAGCTGAATTAATGAGGTCATTAACAGCGAGCCATGCTAGCTTATAATTTAACTTTCACTGGAATTCTTACCTTTCCACAAACAGTCAAATGCTGTGTTAAGGTTCCACCATTATACTTCGGGTGGTGATGAGACCCTCTTCCTGCATGATGATTTCTGTGTAACCCTTTCTCTGTTCACTGGAAGACTGCACTGTGCTCAGTGTAGCTGGCTTTAAATTTCTGCAGGGTTTTTAAAGAGAGAAGTCATGCTGTCCAGCAAGACAAACTACTCTGTTCTAGAGCTTTGTTTGTCTAGGAGGTGGAGCCGCAATAAAACCATGCCCAAGCAGTTATGTGCAACTGTACTATAGTTAACAGATCCTGCCGTTTCATAAATGTGTTCAAAAACCAAAGCATCTAATTGGAGCAGGAATGATAACTGATAACTCGGGAATCCTCACAGTCCCCTGAACTTGCTGGCTTTGAAATCTTTTTGTCCTTTGGTTCTGGCCTAACTCCCACAACAAGCACCACCCTAATGATGCAAAATGCTTTTCTGATGGCAACAGTCTTAAGACCTGGAGAATTATAGCAGGGATGAAATTTTATTAGACTTCTGACCTAATAATGAATCTCACAATATTTTTAATATCACACTGAGGAAAACAAACCACCCCTGCAATTTTCTTTGCCTGCTGGAGGAACCCATCTCTTGGATTTGCATCATGGTAGCAGAATGCAGGGTTGTAAACAAAGTGCAGGCAAGGCTGTGTGTGTTGTTTTCTCAGTTGTTAATTCTCTCTTACCCAGAACCCTCAACAGAATAATATTATGAGTGGCAAACAGGGCTCTAAATATTGTGTGCTGGAGTCTTAGCAGTTGATAAAGTGGATAAAGTATTTCATTGTGGAGATCCCACCACCTCTGAAATGAGACAAAATAGTTCTGACTGAAGGCAGCAGTCCATTGTCTTTCAAATTATGACACTGTAAGGCAAAACTTACATCAGAAATCTGCTAAGAAGTATCTAAATGCATTTAAGTACATCTCATTTGGCTGAACTTCAGAAGCTCACAAGCAATAACAAGTAACTTCAGGTAATGGCTGTGCTATCAGATCTGAATGTGAAGGCTGAAACACACCTGAGTCTGTGCAGCCAAACAGCTCATTCTCTCTCTCTTCTTCTTCCAGGTGAAGAAGATTGCAGCAGAATATTATGATAACCTCCCACATCACCAGTCCTGGATTCGAGTTCTGTGGGACTTTGTTTTTGATGACACTCTTGGTCCTTATGCAAGGGTTAAGAGACTCTGCAAGCTGGCAAAGGAAAGCTAATGGGGTAGCTTTGCCTGCAGCAGTGGTGTGTTTGTTCATTCCCACGACTTCTGTTTTCTGCAGAAATAGAAGGATCTTTGTGTGTGCTGAATTAAAGTTGCATGCAAGAGGATGGGTGTGAAAATGAAGAAATTTTAGAAAACTGATATATTTTAATAAAGAATATTTGTGTATGTAACCCTCAGAACCTAGATTAGAGTGAACTATGATTAGGTGAATCTTTTGTCTAGGCTTGGAATTACCTCCCTGGGGCACACATGCCTAAACCTAAGCTTTAGCTTTGTCTACGAATGTTTACTGTGTGTTATGTGTGAGCGTGTGTGTGTAGTTCACGACTGGTTTCTCTTGATGCCAGATTGGAAGTAGATGCTCTGTGTGCACAGGACTGTGGAAGCAGAGAAGACTGGCATGCAGAAGTAAGTTATATTCTTTTGAGAACATAAGGGTGCTTTTAGCTCAATGTCTTGTCTAATCTAGTATCTTCTGATAATTGCTAATAGCAGAAATTTTATGTATGCAATGGAATATGTTGATATTTTTGTAGGTCTCTAACATTGTTTTAGTCTCTGCTGTTTGATCTTTATTCCAGGGCTTCGTCTGAACCTTTTCTGAATGAATTTCCATTCTTAGGATCTAATAACATTGCTAACTGACAGATCTGAACTGTGGCAAAGAAAAATCCTTTCTTTAGTCTTCCACCTACTTCCTGATCAGCAGCATGGATCTGCCTGTGGAGGAACTGGGTGGTCTTTTCTCACTCACCTTTTCAACAGTATTCATGACTACATGTATCTCACTCTTTTCCCTACTGTAAGTCCTCTGGGAAAAGGAGAGGTTCTAGTTCTAATTTTTCCTTGCCAAGACCATTAGCAGTCCTGATCTCCTTTCTTAGTCTCCTCGATATTATACACCTTCCTGCACATGGGAGTTAGGAGTACGTGTCAGTGAAGACATGGAGATGTCTTCATCTTCATGGTGGTATTTGTTCCTAACTGCTTTCAGAATAATGGCAATTTTTTTCCTCTGTCATTCAAGGGGCACAACTTGACATTTGGGAAGCACATATGTCTTGGTTTGGCATTCTTCCGCGTTCAGTTTCCAACTGAAACTGTGACACCATGATACTCCAGCTATATAAAATTGCCACTGGTAGTGTTAAGGGGATGTACCTGGAACATGAAGATGGGGTTGTTTCTCTCTCTCTTTGGTGCTATTGACATTAGCCTTCATCTCTCATTTCTACCCACTGGCATACTAAAATCTTCCTGCCTGTCCTCTCCAATTATAAACTTCTGGCTATCTTCAATAATTCTGTATCATCAAAAACCTTAATCAACATAATTTTTCTCCAAGCAGAACAAGGAAAATCTAGTAATCTAGTAAATCTTTCCATCTTGTAAATTCCCTCTGCCATGGAAAGCTGGCAAAATATTTCTGTCCTTAAAAAGTGGATAAAAGAGAGAAATTTTATATATGTGTATATATAATTGCCCTGTAACCTTCTAAAAATTTGGGGTTTTGTTTCTGGAAATCCATGGCTGTAACAAAGAAAAAGATTATTGTGCAGTCTCACTGGTCCCTCAGAGTATGCAATTAGACCTGGGAAGCCTGCTTTTCCCACTAAACACAATTTTGTTCCTTCCTTGAGCAGCACTAGATCCACTAGCCTGCCTGTTCACTAGGCAGCTGAGCTAGCCTGCAGCAGTTTGGGTTCCTCCTTCATTTTCCTATTCTCCATTTTTCTCACCCATGTGATTTTGGCAGTTGGGTAAATATATACCCAGGCTTGCTCAGCAGATCAAGATCGTTTGTAATACAGGGGCTGAACAGCAGTTTATTCAGTGGTTAACACTGTTTTGTGCTTCTGGATAAGAAGAGCAAGAATGGGGCTTCTTCCAGCACTTCAGCCTTTACTAGTTCCTCAGTGATGAACACACTTAAGACATACCTAAATTATTAAAGCTGTTTTTCTCCCAAAGGAAGAGGTGCTGGTATGGGAACTTCCATTACCTTTCTATCAGTGTTCATGTCAAGGAATTTTAGGGTTTTATTAGTTTACTTCAGATTTGGTGGCACTCTGATCTCGTATTCAACTTCCCATATCTTTAGCAGCTGTTCCTCAACTCTCTTGTCCAACTTAATAAGTTAATATAAAAACCACAATAAAGATTGTGCTATCTTCCTCAATTTGACTGTTGTCCTTATCCTCTTTGATGAGTGACCTTATGCTGTAGTTGCCTTACTCAGCTGTTTCATGGTCCAGTCACCCATCTGCTGTGCACTACTAACCTAGCCTGACACAGAGGCTCTGGTGTAAATGAGCCAACCAAAACTGTCAACTGCTTCTTCACCTGCTTCCCGTCAGTATTTCCATCATGGTCCCAACTTTCTTAGTCTGGGCAGCCCCACAGCCCTCCTGCTCAGCACTGTCCATCTCAGCAGGAACTGGACATGGCAATGTGAGCTGAGTTCCAGTGTGTGGGGTGCTGCTGGAGAAGGCTGTGATCCTGTTCTCTCCATGGACACTTGTCTTTGCTACTACAAATAATGTTGGCAGGAGGGGATTTTTAATAACCACAGGATGTATGGGTCTGGGTTGAAAGTGTGTTAGAGCTATGTATAGTTTTATTCCCTTTGCTTAAGAATTGATCCAGATCTCCTTCATTGTTTGGGCACCTTAAGGCTCTGGCAAATAGCTGTATGATAGAAAGGATTGGAGAGTGATGTCCCCTTAGATTTCTGCTGTGTAAGATTGCTGTGGCCTGCCCTGTTGCAGTGTCTCAACAAGCCCAGTATGAAAGGACACTCTTCTCTGCAGAGGTAGCTGGCAATCTGAATTACTGTGTGGGAGGAGAGAATCCTCTGGTAGTGCCACTACTGGAAATAAGCCACCCTGCACATCCCTGTCATTGGAGCTGAAGGCTGGGAACTGAAACAGTGCTAGTGATGCCAGAACTGCTCCTCTGTCAGCCAAGCTTCACCTTCCACCCCACACACTTTGCTCCCACTATTTAGTGGCCCTGTGCAAACTTCAGCTTTTTATGTCATAATTACATAAGGCCTGCAAAGGTAATTGAAGAAAGTAAGAAAATCCCATTTAGAGCAGCTGGCTGATGTTAACACAGGGGCATGCCATATCCAGGCTGTACAACATGGTTATTACTGACCTTAGGCAGAATGCCACATTCCAAGGGAAAACGTGAACCATGCCAAGCACCAGCTTCCAGAACTTTAATTAGTATTATGGGACAGTTTCACAAAACAGATGTGATCTTGAGCAGCAGCAGTTTCGGAGAGTACATGCCATTATCAGGTATGCCATTAAATGGGTTTATAATTAGGAAATGCATGACCTACTGTAAGATATTTATGCAACAAAGCATTCTAAACTCTGCTGTTACTGATGCTTGTCCAAGTTGTTCGTATCGGGATGGCTCCTTATTCTGGTCCTGGGATTGTTGCAATGTGGTGCAAATCAGTGTCTGCCTGCATTAGTTCCATGTGGAAATCTTTATCCTACTATTTAACCTCTCTCTTGCCTTCTGTTGGCATTAACAGCTAACAAACATCAGACCCAGTATGAAGCTCACTTTTGCATTAAACTCAGATTTCTCCCATTTCTACCATATTTAATCTACAGTATAACCAGACTGTGCAAAAGACTCATTTCTAAAAGGCATTTGGGTTGCTTTGAAGACTGCTGAAGAACACCCCAAAGCAAAACAGGTAATGTTTTCCAGCTGACTGCCAAACAGGACCCATCCTGCCCCTCTCCTGGGTCTCCTGTCTGGGCTGGCTGTCCCTCAGGCCTGCTGCCTTGCTCCCTGCAAGGGGACAATCACAGGCTCCCCAGGGCTGCTGCATCAGGCTCTGCTCCCAAAACCAATCCTCAGGGCCTGGCTTTTAAAATAAAATCTTTATGGAAGCCTGAAGAAATGAAAGGAGCTTGGAAAACACTTGCCAGATTTCAATAGTTGAACTCCAATCCCTTGTCTTTTGCACAATGTTACCAGAAGATGGTATCAGGACAACTGCCACGCTAAGCACCAGACAAAGTCAAGCAGAAATTCCCAAGATTGCTCTGGTGGTACGAATGGCTGTAAAGGAAACAATTGCATGGCCTGGATGATATGACTGGCTATGCACTGTTAAGTGTTCAGTGTTCTGTACCACTAAAGCTCAAGACCTGCACACCATTAACAAATGACTCCCCTTAAGTCTCTAGTTAGCAGTGTGGTGCATGGGATTTCAGTTTGCATCCACTTAATATCTTTGTTCTGCATAAATACCTCCCTTTGATTGCTGCAAATCTGCAGGAGTGCAGATGATGGGACCTGTGTTTTTTTTTTCAGTAACAGCAGGAGATGTGGTGGGAGAGATAGTGGTGGCCTGAGAAGAGCCACTGTCCTTCACTCGCTTTGGCAAAATGTTGCTGAGGTTGTGGCAGCCTGATGTGAGAGGACTGGGCAGGTGAGGGCCATGTCTGCCTGTGAGAGAAGGCATGGCTGCTGCCATTGCACCACAATGTGCAGCCACAAGACACTCAGGCTCTCTCCTCGTGCTCTGCAGTGCAGGAAGCAGAGCTGCAGAAGCAGAAGTCACCTTCCTCTTGCCACCAAGTGATACAGAAGTGCAGGAGCTCAATGGGCAAATGAAACCAAGAAAGGCAGGGCCATGTGGACAATAAACAGTTTATTACCAATATGAACACAGATACTGTGATGCACTGATGTACCTTTTTTTAATATTGTGATAACTCTGAGACAAAGAACTTGTTGGCTGACAACTAAACATGTCTCTTTCTTCTGGTGATGACTCAATACATTTCTGTTGGCAAAGGATCTTCATTTACATTGCAGACTACTAGTAAAATTACTTTGAAGTCATCTATCAAAAGCATATGGTTCACGTATTCTTATCTACTACTAAAAAGAAAGGTAATACATTTAAATAAGCAAATACAAAATACAAAAAAGGCTGACAAATCCAATGTGCAGTGTCAGATGAAATCTAAAAAATCCAGAAATTTAAAATTTAATAATCTTTAGATTAAGACTTGTAAAATGAAGTGAATCCAAGGCAGCAGCAAGCTTCAAAGTGTGCTGAGTCTGCTAATAAAAAGGGTGTAAGAACAAAGACAGTGCCGGTGTCCTCTTTCACCATCTTGCATGACCTTGGTACAATTAGAAATGATGCAATCTTCCTAGCATTCTTAGTACCGTCCAAATGCTTTGCAATCATTATGTTGTACTGATTCTACTCAACTCCTGCCGTATGGCTAGAAAACCAAACCAGAAAGTTAGTGCATGATGTTATATCCAGTGTGATGGAGAATGCTAAGTACAGAGGTTGCAGAAAGTACACGCTGGTAAAAGGATGAGTGGAGGGTAAAAGGATGAGTAAGGGTAAGCAGTCAGCTGCTGGCTTGCAAACTGCAGTACTACTGTAAGAAGTTGCATCTGTGGTGTATGTGAATGCCTTATTTGCACTGGAATGAACTAGGGAGGCTCTGAGGGCTAAGCTGCTAGGACAGTAGCATATGGACAAGGGTCTCTCCAACTGCAAAGTGCCTCGAGGTGTTGTGAGCACACAGTTCTAGGGCAAGGGCACAGGGAATGGATTTTAGCTGTTTTACAATCTCCTCTTTTTCCCCTTCCCTGCGAATCTAAGGTAGGGAGTGCAGGGTGTGGACATACATCTTCGTATGCCCCAGTGTGGCCTTCAAATGGGAATTATGCTGTGCATTTCAAAAATGGCCCTGAAAAATACCGCCAGTTGTAAACTGCAGAGCAATTTATTAAAAAAGTACTGATATATTGGTACAGCTGCTGTACTTTTCAATGAATTATAAAAATATGTGGCTATTTGGAAAGCTGTAATTGAGTGAAGGTCTGAAATAACTCTTCAAGCATAGGAAACCGACAGAAGAATTTCGGGAAGGATTTTCAGTTAGCTTCTTTTGTCCCCTCCTCATCCAGGACCTGTGTTGCTGGCAAGTTACAAGTGATTTCACGCTTGCTGATTGTGATAAATTGATATGCCATGGGCTACAGGCAGGCCCTTTCTCACCCTCCCACCTGTGAGAGACACCAGCCAGCAAATTTCTCAAAGGCTGGTGGTAAAAATGCTCATCAACAGCATAATAGAAGATGAAAATGCAGTGTTATGGTCAGAGCTCAGATAAGGTAGATGCTTGTTCTTCAAATGTGTGTATAAATCAGAGCTGTTCAGAGAAGTCTGAAAACATCAGGCAACTCTCTACAGTTCCTATCATCTTATCTATGGAAAATTAGTTATAAAGATGAGAAAAATAATAATTTTTCTCTTTCTTACCATCAATTATCTCCTCTTTCACTTTGTGTAACTCTCTTACAACTTCCTCCAATATTTCCTGATGAGACAAAACACAAGTCAGCTGCTCAGAATTTCCTTCTAACTGGTGGAAGAAAATGCAAGTTTAACACGGTTGTGCTTGTCCCCCGCCTCCACTGCTGGTCAGAGCCTAGCACTACTAATAGCTACATCTGCACTCCCAGGCACGGATGCAGAAGATGCTGGCATATTTACTTGCACATTTCTGTGCAGACATAATGATGAAAGTAGCAGTGAGATTGTGCTCTCTTGCTGCTCACCAGCTAGCCCTTCTCTAGGCACCTAGTTGTAGAGGAAATCAGAAGACTGAACAGCCATTTTGCTTGTACAGCGCATGCATGGGGGAAAATGGGTAGCTTGCCAAATCTCTAAAAGTGCAAATGACATTTTCACTCACCTGTTTCATTCGATCAAAATCTAAGGCATCCATAGCCACATCATTGCTGCTGCTCACTGGCTTCATCCTTGAGAAATGGACGAAAAGCATAAAAAAGCCAGTCAGTTCCCTGCAATGTGTGCCCAGCTGCACCCACCTGATGGTGTGGATGAAATCCACCCCAGAGCAGGAGCACCTGTGTGCAAGTGCTGGACAGGAGGCTCCCGATTTTGCTGCTCAGGAATATTTGGCAGCCAGAGAGTAGCACTGCTCCTACATGTACAACCTGACACAGCAAAGATGCTGTGATTTCTTTTTAATTATTTTTTTTCAAGTGTTGGAAATCTCAACAATTTCAGATTAGAAAATGCTGAGGGGATAAATCCTGTTGAACACTGTGTTTTATTATGGCATTTGCAATTTGCAAGCTACATGTCTGGTTTTCTCTCTCAGTCCCATTTCTGTACAACAGCCTAGCAACTTCTGGCAACCTAGGCTTTCACTGGATGCTAAAGTAATATCAGATTACAGCTTAGAAAAATATTATTGGGAAAATAATAACCCACTAAACCTTTCCTTGGAAGACTTGAATGAGTCAAGTGTGGTTTTTTGATAGTGCTATGTATCACAGTCATTTTTTGTTGACTCAGAAACAAAACCAGTCTGGCCTTAATGGCTAGTGCACCTGAGTGTTATCAGTCTTTCTGCATGGTATTAGTCAGTGGGCTGAGCCATGATGACATCTGATAAAATAAATTAAGGAACCAGAGCCTGTTTGCATTTCTCTTTTAATCAGTAACTGTAAAACATTTTAAAAAATTAACCATGCTATACAAAGGATTCAAATAACTTTGCCATCATCTTTGAGCCCAAACTGGGGGCTGAGGGCTGCTTGGTCTTGCAACCCTTCCTTGGGAAATCTTGGCATGTGCCCTACCATCTCACAGCTAATGGAGTTAAGGAAGATCCAAATGCCATCAAACTGATCAGGAATGGAAACAGGTCACCACTGAGAGCTTTAGAAATCTGTCCTGCTTCCCCCACAGAAGTCTTTCAAGCAAGTACTACTTACTACTGAGCACTACTGCAGGTGCTAAACTAGGAAAGCATTTTTTCCCACTGAACTCCTCCTCCTAGGATGCAATGCCATTATAAAAGAGAGCTTCTGAAATGTGATGGCTGCTTTAAATAGCCCATGTTTCATTCTCATTTGCAAGGAGAAAGAATGGTCTTTTTCTATCTATTTGAAGTTCATGTATTTCCTAGAAACAACATGTTTCACTGGTTTTAGGTGAGCTGGCAAAACTCTATTTTGCTATAGTAACACTGATGCATCCCTCTGAATGTTTGGACAGAACACGTTACAGCATTTTTAACAAAGCAGCAAGTATGTGCAGATAGTTGCCATTGGCAACTTTTCTCTCTCCAGATGATCAGCACTGTCGTATACCTAAGGATGTAAAATAAGGGATATCTCTTTGCAGTAAATATTAAACATCTGTAAGCCTGTGTTCTACTTCCCTATCCAGCTTATCCATCCATCTCAGTGTCCAGTTACACTGGGTGGTCCTGGACCAGCACAGGAAGGAAGCCTCTCTAGCTGTCCAACATCAAACTTTATCTCAATCTCTGTGATTAAAAACATGGGTGCTGACCCTGAAGCTTGGCTATTCTGACTGACAGGACTTCTTGAGTCCTACTTCAGGTTTCTTGGCTTTTGACACCTGCTAGTTTTTTTTACCCCATGTGTCTGAAGGCTCTATCTGTGGTGGGACCTTTTTACATCTTGATTTTACTACCAAGCTTCACTCCGCTTTCTTATGCACCCACTGCAGTTGCATGGGTAAAATAACTTCCCTTATCCCAGCTGCAAGCTCTTCCAATCATTTCTGCTTTTGCTTTTTAATTTCTGCGGAGGCTGGGCAATGAAAGCTTCACCTATTGGCAGGGTCACCATGAACCTGCTGTAGAAAGATGGTTGAAAACGTGATTTCCACATGGCACAGCACTGCCAGACCCGTGTCTCTGACTCACACACACACGTGGATGGTTTAAGTGCTGGTTCCAGTGTGATTAACATCTGTAATGCCCAAGTGAGCAGGGGGCGGTTTCTATGGAGCGAACCTCTGACATGACACCTTCACACTTTGTGCAGCAACAGACAAAGCAGATTGCAAGAGAATGAGTAAGAGACGTGGCAGAAGACAAACACTAGTGCTGAATGATGGGATGAGCCAAAGGACAAGCCAAGACAGTTAAGAAGCCAGGCAGTTAGCCAGTACCTAGAAGACACGTGGGATTGTGTGGGGCTCTTAGCTTCACAGCTCTTCACCACTGATGGATTTCTACAGCAATGGAATGAAACGAGACATGAGTCGTGCGCGTGCCACAGGGACAGCATGGCCATCCCGCCTGCTGGCCAGCCGCAGGGACACCCCATGCAGCTCACCTAGAAAGTAATGAAGATACAGGCTTTTCAACAGAATTGCTCCTTTCCCATGGCTTCTTCCCAGAGTCTGAAAAACAAACATGAAAAGTTGGTTTATTATTTTTGCTCTAAAAATAAAATAATACTGAAGTTGATTGTCTTACACAGCTGCTTTCATTCAGTGAGGATGATTGACTTAGGAAAAGAATCAGGAAAATGAGATTGCTGAATGACTGCATTTGCCTACATTACTGGGAAAGCATTAGCAAAAATCTGCTTAGTGATCCCTTTAATTAGGGACCACATAGTTAAACAATGCTAAAAAGGAACGGAACTGGAACAGTAGGAGGAAAAGCATAAATAATTTCTATAAGAAAATACAGGCTAATTGCTGCAAGGCTTACTTTATTCAGTACAATATTTATTTATATTTTAAGTTAAGAAGTCTTAGGTTATTTGTCTGCATAGTTGGCAGAAAATGTGGGTGTATGTAAAAAAGGGCAGTAAGACCCCACTATGCAAATCTCCACAGAGAATTTATTTAATGTTGTGTACAATTCTAACTCACAGAACATTTCCAAAAAGCTGTACTACATAACCCTTGCTGCTGAAAGCGCTTCCTTATCATCCCATTCTCCTCCTAAAATGAACTGTTGCAGAGATTTGACAACTTTAGATACAAAGATTTGATCCTCTGTGAGGTCCTAAAAAGCCTTTTAAAAGGCACTCCCAGGAAATCTCTAGATCTCATTTACATATACCTTTCTTCAGGTTCCCTCCCCTTCCCTTGCAAAGCACACAAGACATGGCTTTGTTCCAAAAGGAAGCTGGAATGGTTAAATAGTCATTCCATTGGAAGAGATTTCTCTCAGCATTCATGAAAGCCAAGACTGATGCAGGATGACTGTGAGTGCTTGCAGCTCATCTACTCAGATACAGTTAGTTCAATTAACTGTAGGGAAAACAATTTCATCTAGGAACTCTCAGGATCAGCCTTATTGCAACAAAGTATTAGATTCAGGAAGATTAGCAGTTTGTCATCCAAACCCCAACTGTATAGATCAGGACATCTACACTATTAAAAAAAAAAAAAAAAAACCAGCATTTTTCTCTTAAAGGATTTCGGTGTGTAATGTTGAAGACACAGATCCTCAGTTACATGTCTAACTAAACTGTCTGTCTTGCAATTTTCTTGACTGTGAAGCATATAAAAGCCATAATTTCTTGCTGAAATTTTTAAATTTAAAGTTTTTAAAGTTTTTAAAACAATAGGTATTTGGGAATTTTTCTGTTAGTTACTCCTGCTGCACACAGAAGTAGGACAATGAATCTAGAGTCCAGAGGTGGTGAAGAAGACTAGATTAAGAAGACAACTACAATGCCAGTGGTTCAACTTAATTAATACCTGATGAATTTTGCTGCTGCTGGGCAGAGCCTCGTGTACTGGTTGAAGGAGAGGTGCTAGCATCATCCTACAAAGAGAAAAACAGGACATGTCTGAGTTTTGGGGATTAAGTGCAGAGTCCTCTTCTACTCTGGAGACAGCTGCAGCACGTGTGGCACAAAAGCAAGTTTCCTCCCTGTCCAACAGGCACTGCTGCCAAGGTATGGACTCAAGACCATTTAAGCTTTAACTTTTCCCACACTGGATGGCAAAATACATCCTTTTTATTTTAGTTAATGTGGACACCTTTTCAAGATAACACTCAATCACTCTTACCTCTATATACCAAAGCAGGTCAAACCACTCTAAAGTGATGTCTGCTGTTGCCTAAACACAAACCATCCATTTCCCAAATTTAGAAACCCTCTGAGATGCAAAAACTGAACCACCTAAAGGAACAGTTGCTCACATCCCAGTCTTTCACCCCAGGACAGCCACCAGTATGAGAGAGAGAAGTTCAGATACTAACAGAATGTAACTATATCAATCAGTACTCCTCTTAAGTAGAAGATTAAACACTTCATCAGATATTTGAACTCTTTTATCTCAGATTTGTGTGTGACAGATCATAACCTATTCGTCCATATATTTGGCATGATAATATTATCTAGCAACCCTCAAAACATACTTAGGCAAAGCATCAGCTCTGCACTGTAAAATGGAATTGCACCCAGTTGAAAGAAGATACCCTGAACACAAAATGTACTCAAGACACAAATTAAACAGATGCTCTCTAAAACACTTTTCTAAACAGATTTGTGCTATTGAAAAGCTTGATTTGGGATATAAACTAATGTAGAGTTTCAAGGAAAGAGCAGAGGCTGGAAAGTTAGAAGCTAAATGGTGACTTTCATCTCCAAGTGTATGGTTCAAAACCAGCTTTGGGGAAGATTAAGAGCAATGGTTGCATAGCGGGTTCAACAGGCAAATTCTATACTTGAAGCATGCCTTGGGGAACATGCCAAAAATAGCTGCTTTTCTCCCTAAACAGTGAAAAGTGCTTATTCCTGCTCTTCCTACAAACCTTTTTGCTTGGGGCAAGACCTGAATTGTTTTAATGGATCTCCTACTGAACAGCTTTGTCTTTGTAGAGAACTTCTCTATGCAGGCAATATGAAGGCACACAGGATGCTTTATGACTTTGCTCCCATGACAGAAAGCCTTCACAAGGCTACTTCATTCAGGAATACTGAATGAGCAGCAGCCTGGAAAAGCATCACATTGGGAAGGACAGAGTACAAATCCTGCCCTCTCCTAAAACAGGAAAGATCTTCCACACCTTACCAGTTCAACAGGTAAAAAAGTGTTTTCATCTGCACGTTGGTCTCGAAATTGTTGCATCAAGTTCAGTCTACAGACTGAGTCAAATAAAACTGCTTGTCTAAGGGCTTTTGTGCAAGAGAAATTAATCAAAGTTCCCCAAAGCTGTCCAAATTCTATTTCAGTTTAGTGTAACTATCATGGTCACATATGTTGACTTCCGCATGATCTTATGGTTATTACACTGTTTTCCCTTCTTACACCAGGCACGTTCTCTGTGCACTCTGGGTGTGAAGTGCGCTGATTCTTGCTCTGCATGAAGGTTGGCAATCCAAAGTTACACTGCAGGGCTGATGGTCCACTTCAGCTTAGCTCAATCCTCAAATATAAAATAAGAAACAGGAACTTTATCTCAAGTTAACTTGCCAGAAGGTTCAATGCACCTTCTCACAGGGCAAGAACCTCCTGTTCCCTACAACCCTGGGATTAGACCATGATATAGACCTCATTAAGCTGGCTTAGACAATACCTCCCCTATGAATAAAGCAGCTGTTCTTGTTTATAGGGTGCTGTTTCTAGGAAAGGTGGGAGCAGTTACATTTGACTTTGGATTGAATGTGCACATCTATTCCTGGATCAGCACTGCTTATTATTGCCTGCCAGACACAGTGAATGAGCACACAGGACTTTGGCTTACAAGGAATCTTGTGTTGTGCAAGAGCACAACCAGGAGGAGTGTTTCACTTACGTTTTGGCTTTCCTCTTCCTTTTTGTCAGCTGGCTTGTCTGACTGCGACGCTGCTTTCCTCCTTTGCAAAGGAACAGAGATAGGACACAGTCAAACCCCTAGACACAATCCTCATGGGAAGGTTGATTCAGGTTTTGGTGGGAGTTACTATTTATTTAGCTCATCCCAGAGAACCTAACAATGGCTGGATGTGTTTGGTTGTGTGGGATTGGGGTGGAGGTGAAGAATTCAGATCCCAGTGATACAACTCAGGGAGAGGGGCAATATTATGGGATGGTGTTTAACAGAGGAATGCAGGGTGCAGAGCATAAGGAAATGTAATAAAACACAGGGAGGAAGTGAAGCTGGGCAGGAAATTGGGTGAGAAAAGGATGGCTTTTCTCCAGGGTTCAGGAAGTCCTGGGTCCTACACAGGAGGAACAACTCACCCCCCATCAGGGGTTTCTGAGGTCCAACCCTGCCCACAGCAGGTGGCTCAGATGGGTATTGCTCTCAGCCAACCCCACCTGTAATCTGTCACCTGTCCTATATCCCACATCCCTGACCCTGCACAGAGAGAAGGCTGTAGCAGTGCTCCCACATGATGGGAAAACTGTCAAAAAAGCCCTTTAAGCCAGGTCCACCTTCACTGGGAGAGATTGGGCACCATTTCTGCTCAGCCAAGACCTGTTCTTCCCTCCAGGGTGGGAAAGCTCTGGCTGAAGCCCACGAATCAGGAAACGAGCCCACCACCTGGACATCACAGTTAACAAAGATGTTGGCTGTTTATTTTTGAAAAATGCATAGTAAAACTTCTTGGGCATTAGTCAAAATGGGTGATGAAAAGAAAATCAAATTCTAGATTTTTAAGCCCTAGGTTCTAAACACTGCTCCAGTGGGCTAGGTGCTGAGGCTCTAGATATCCAGTTTCCCATTTTGGACCATTAGGGGAACTGCAGGTCAAGTCCCCACGTGGACTTTGGTTGTGCTGAACTTTACCCTTATCCGCCTGTGAACACTACCCTTAGATGTTTTTTAAAACACCAATGACAGGTTTTTCATTTAGTCTTGGTTCTGAAGTGAACAAAATTCAACTCAGAAAAAAAAAATCTCAGGAAGCACTAAGAAAGGCTTCTGAGAAAAGGCTCACTGAATACACAGCTTGGAGGATTTGATGAAAATTTGACAAAATACCAAACAAACTGAGCAGTATGTATCTGTAGGACACAATGCTCTGTGGGAATTATTTCCAGCTATTCAACTGCATTAATAATTTTACTAGATAAGTAATAATTTTTCTGATCTTTCTCTAATATCTACTTGATTCTTCTAACAAAAAGAAGTTGTAATTATTACAAATCTTAGTGAGGGAAATATTTGCCAGGGTGAGAGAACAGTGTTAGATTTATGTCCTGCAACAAACTTAACTGGACTGGGAATGACAGTAGTCTGTGTGTTCATTATTTTGTTTGCACTTTAGTCCTGAGGCAAAGGGCTGCTCTTATAGGACTCACTGAATCTAGAGAGTGGTATTTTTTAGCATCTGAGCTCTCAGAAATGTTTTCCTCCATTACTTACCAAGCATTAGACATATTCCCTGTTTCTGAGCATGGGATTAACTGTTCAGAAAAGGGCCCTTGAGATCCCATGCTCATAACTCTGATTTCTGTATTGAACTTGCTTAATTTAAAACCAAACCAAACCAATGTTTTTTTTACCTCCTGGTAATAGTAGGCAAGTAAGGCAGGTAAGTACAACCTGAAACACAGTGCCAGGTTCTTCCTTTCCCCTATGTCATCACACATAAAAAGGAATTTGCAACCAAAAGAAATCCTCTCAGTATCAGCTTAACAGCATGTGCCTAGACTGCATCCTTGAATGGGACTTGTGTATTTCCAGTACTTCCATGACTTTGTGAAGAAAAATTTAGGGGATAACTCTGCTGCCATCAGCTCCCTAGGAGAATATTTGCAGCTCAGTTATTTTCAGAGTAGAGGCAGCACAATGCTCATGGCAGTGCAAGTGCTTTTGTTAAGATACCAGGCAAATTTGACCCTAAATAACTGAAGACACCAGATCCTACTGCCAAAAGCCATACTGGAGTACACTTTAGACTAGAACCACACAAGTGTGCAGAATTTCTATGTCCACACATATAAGATGTCCATTCAGCTTGCTTGCTTGGACAGAGCTAGTTACCCCAGCATCTGGTCACCAAACCTTACTTTGTCTGTAGAAGACTTCAAGGGAAGGTCATTCTTGATGCAGAGCAGGCCAAGAACCAGTAAAAAACTATTAAGAGCTGTCAAGCTATTTTAATTCTGAAAAGAAAGAAAATTATCTATTTGCTATTTTATACTGCTGGGAACTTTTTAGAGTGTTGTGTATTTATTTACTACTTTTCAAAGGATTACATCCACAGTCCATGTTCAGAATTTCTTTTGAAATGAACAGGACATAGAGGAAAGTTGAAATCAGATCTTTTGAGCTGAGAACTGTCTTTATACTAAGACAACATTATTTAAAAACTCCATCTCTGTGCACCCTACAACAGTTCCTACCCTTCATTATTTTATTCATCCTTTTCTTTCATTGTTTGTAAATGTAAAAAATTTAGGACTAAAAGTATGGCATCTTACGCTAGGAAAATGCAGTCAGTTTTTCCAATGCAACACCTTTTGCATTAAAAGTTGGGCAATACTGGTGACCAACATCAATGCAGGACCTGTCAAACTGCAAGGAAACACCTACTGCTAACCACAAAAATGACAACGCCTCGTTCCACAATTGGCTGCACATCTCATAGGGCTTACTTGGGGTGTGAGTACAAACCTTTTTGCCAGTAATTTATTCATTTCTTCCATTAATCCTCCTCCGCCTCCTCCACTACTTGTTCGATTGGCATCGCTCTTAGAGACCCCACTGGGGCTGGACCCTCCTGAACCATCTTCTGGCTTAAGAGAGAAATCAAGACTGGAATTAATGAAAGGTTTGCTTTACAACCACGCCCTTAATGATTAGTTTTCCCAAGTGTTAGGAACAGAGATCACAATCACAGCCCGAAACCAGTGATAGGATGTGTTCTGCCTTGGGAAGAAGACCCACAGGAATATTACTAAGACCAAGACAGATCTGGATGATGCAAATATATGGGCAAATGATTGAAAAATCCACAGTGCTGCTTGTTCATAATTATGTTTATGCATGGTTAAGCAACCCTTACCTAAGTGGACAGCTACTGACCAGGCCTCAACAGTCTACAATGTTTTTTTTGTAAGTATAGTGTAGTTTTAACCACTTAAAACAAGTGAAAACACTACCACATAGTACAAGGGTGGACTCTGTGGAATTAATGAAATCCTGGCAGTGTGAGAAGTCACAGCCATTTTCTACCTCATATGGTGTAAAGCGAATAAACTCTACCCAACATTTCCCGATCAGTTTTATTTTCACTGCAAAATCACATTTAAAAGTTCACCCAATAGTCAACTGAAGTGTGTTTCACCATGTTTCACTCTGTGTTTGCAGACCATTACACCAAGCTGTACCAGGCGTTCCTGCAGCAGAGAAGAGCCCACCAGGGAGTGCCAGTGCCACCTCCTTACCCGCTGAACTCTCCTTAGTTTGGCACCAGCCAGAGCTGCTGCGAGCCCTGACACTGACCCATCTTCAATCCCAGCCCCTTGGCCGGCGCCAGCTGGCAGTGGGGGCGGTGGGGGGGGCGCAGCTCCCATGGGTGGAGGAGGGACTGGGGGGGGGTGGCGGAGGTGGGGGCCCCCCAGATGAAGCAGGGATCACAGCAGCACCACTGGGGTGGCCAGGTGGAAGTGCTGGGCCTGAAATGCAGAGAACAGGAATTAGACATGAAGCAGGATCTCTTCCAGCCCGCAGACAAGGTCACGTTCTCACTCCCAGTGCCATGGCCCAACTCCAGGTAAGTGCGCAATGCAAGGAAACACAGTGCATGTGAGGAATGGGAAAAGCTGCTTGTGTCAATGGCCAGTCAGCTACAGTTGTGTCCTTCTGAGAGACCCTGTCACTGACAGTCTTCTCCCTCCTCTACTCCCCAGCTGGGCTCGTGTTTCATTCAGTGTCAGAATCAGAACACAGACAATACTTCCCATTACTTGGCATATTCTTCTGCTTCTACCCCAGCTTCCTGTATGGAGATAACAGACTCCATGGACTTTGGTTGACATCAGCTTTTCAGGAGAATAGTGGGCTACAGTGACACATCCTCCTTTCTGTCATGCAGAAGGTGTGTGGCCTCAGCCAGTTTTGCAGAATAACCAGGGAAGACTCCAGCTCCAAGTATGTGTGGTTCTGCAAAGCTCCTCTCAGCAGCAGCCCATTGGAAGGGCTGATGGTGGTAACTCCATTGCAGTGTTTTACCTGTCTATAACAGGTCAGCTGAACAAATGAACCTCCCCAAGGTACCTTCCCCATGTACACTCTGTCAGAACAGGCTGCTCTTGGTACGTATTCACAGCTTCAGTTGTTCAGTAAGTGTTGCTTTGAAAGACAGGTGGGTTTTGACTGAGAAATATTTGGAAACCATATTTAACATTAACAGCTTGTTTTTCTTCTTATCTAGGTTTTCTTATAATACTGCCTTATTTCTGTGGTTACTTCTGCCATTATTTCACACTCCCAATTCCATTCTTGAAATGAACCATAGCTGCTATTAGAAATACTTTAAACATTTCAAGCCCTCTTTCGTTCATGAACATAATAGCTAGTAATTCATTGTGGGTGCATTTAATTGTAATTGCAAAACTACACCCACCTAATTAGAGGGCAGCCTCAGGCGAAAATTGAACTGAGTCAAAATAATGGAGTGATGTGAGTTTAAAATAACTTTATTGAACTAAGTGGATTTCAAGGACTTACATCAGCTGAAGGACTGAGCCTCCAGTGGTTACAGTAATACCTTTAGCAGAAAGTAAAACGAAATGTCTTATTTTTCTCCCTTTCCTAGGCACACCACTTTAGCATTATATGTGGTAATAAACCTGAATAGATCCCAGTCACAAAACATATGCTCTGAATTGCAAATAGGCATTGCTTGCTAATTGTTCTCACTCCATAGGCTTTAGATAAGCATGAGAAATCAAGACCATATACAAAGTGGCCAGACCCAAGCCCTTGATCTGCCTTCAATGAAAATGGTTTGCTGGAATAGTTACAGTAACAAGCTCACAGCTATAAATGCAGTGAACACCAAGAAGAGAGTTCCTTGATTTAAATAAATTGCACAACCACAGGGGATTCTGAGTATCCTAAATAAAATCAATGTTCTATGTTTCACTGGAAACAGAAATCCCACTTAAAAAAAAGAGTAAAAATCACAACCTCTACCAATATTCCTACACAGACAAGAAACCTACCACAGACCTGGCCTCCAGCTTCAGAAGAGCCCATCTGCTATATTTGGACCAGCTGAAAATAGGTTCTATATGAAGGTCTTTGAAACAATTTGACTCTGCTGAATGACAAAAATCTTGGTCTGGGATAATACAGTAGCAGTATGCATTGCAGAAACCCAGCCACAGGGTCCTGGTTCTGTAATTCTTACTTCTTGCCTGGTCCGTGGACCAATCCGGAGTGATTTTGATATTTTTCCACCCCAGGTTCAGATATCACATGCAACAGGAGTAGCTTTGGGTCTCTCAGCCCTTTTTCTATTGGTCAGGGGCAGTGCCAACCATGGCAATGCTTTTTGAACGGGTGACAGCTGAGGCTTTACACAGGTCGCAACTCATTCAAAATCAGTACTTACTCAAGTGGGCAATGGCTGATGATGTCATGTAAGGAGGGGTCCTCCTGGGCATAGCCACCTCAGACACAGCAGCGTGAGGGGGAGGCAATGGAAGACAGTGTGACATGGGCTGACACCACTGCTGTGCAGGACAAGATGACAAATGGGAGGATGGGGAGGGAGCCTGGCCAGAGGAGCTGGGGGGGCTGGCGATGGTGGGCAGCAGGGAGCAGGGCATGGCTCCTAGGTGTGGAAAGAAGGAGCCATCCACACTTTTCACCTGGGTTCCAGGGGGGCCTAAAGCAATTTGTTCTTCAGGATGACTGTTCAGGGGTACATTTGCTGAGGTTTCCCACCCTGCTTTATCTGTGGGTGCCTTGATCCTGTCAGGTGGGACAGGAATCACAGGCAGGATGGTGGGACCACGTGGCTGCAGGACATCACCCCTCTGCAAAGATGGTGCATTTGTGGCAGAGGGAGAAGAAGACTGAGGAGAGCAGGAAAGAGAAGAGCCCCTGAGAGGCTGGTGAGAGGGAAGCGGAGAATGGGAAGGATGGAGAGGTGGTGGAGACAGTGAGGTTCGTCTGATGCCTGGCATGACAGTCCTGTCATTTGGGCAGGGTGGAGGGGAGGAACCCGGGGCTGTTGGCAGCTCAGAGGCCGAGTGCCTGTGCAGGAACTGTGGGGCCTCTCTGGCTCTCCGCTGGGATAGGAAAGGGGACTGACTAATGGGCTCAGGGACAAAGGGTGCTGAAGAGACAGCGCTGGCTTGAGGTAGAGGGGGCAGCACAACACCAGGGGTAGGAGAACCAGAGTTACTGGAGGCAGGAGGAGGAGACTGGGGATGAGAGGGAGGAGAGCATATGCTTGGTTGAAGGGTGGAAACTAAAAGAACAGAAGAAACAAATGAAAAGAATAAGGTGGGTACGCAGGGAGGAACAAAACCAAGGCAAAGTGGAACGGAGGAAAAGGAACCGTAAAGTAAACGCAAACAGAAACTCAAACAAAGCAAAGAGGAGATGGTGCAGGCACCAGCTTGGGGATTTCCAGCCCTCAGCAGAACTCGAGGGGTGTGCAGAACAGAACCTGGCAGCACGGGCTGCATGCTCTGATGCCAGTGAGGCTCCTCCAAACCCCACGTGAATCTGAGTCAGGATCACGAGCATCACCTTTGCACCAGGGACAGGTGCAAGGGATATGCTGAACACAGAGGTGGCCACCTTGTAGGCAGAGAGGGAATGGCCAGCAGCTCCTAGGAGCCATGTTCCATTCCTTGTGGAAGCCAAGGTAGGATTCTGACTAAGTTCCCTACACAGAACAGCACACTAATCTCTGCTGAAGCAAGAGTACAACTCTTTCTGACACCAAAGGGGTATGTGTGTGTGTGTCTGAGCTGGTTTCTAGTCAAAAAGTGTAACAGCTGAGGAAAAACATTTCAGTAATGTGGCCAGATTAGCTGAAAAAAACTTGCCCAAAACCAAAGCCCAAACACAAGATGGACATCTTGGCTTGCTTGCTCTGCCTCCTTTCAGAGAGGCAAAGCCATACTTTATAAACTATTCCTGTCATCTCTCGATTTAGAAAATAGCATATTTTCTCAATATGCTATAGAATATTTTTGTAAACTCATTAAATACATATATTTTTTCCATTAAATTCACAGAAGACTTCATGATCACGAAATGCCCAATGAAGAGCATCTAGAGCTGTATTTTCCTCTGTGCTGTAGTTTGTTTTGTGCTGCAAAGCAGTGGGGAGTGCCTGAGAACATCCAGCACATCAACCCCTTCGTGCTGATATTCTTTGGAAACAGAGTCACTCTTGTGGTGGCTGTGCTGCCTGCTCTCCTCAGGGGTGTGGAAGAAGTATGGCCAGGCCCCCTTGGTACACCTAAAATGCCCCTCAGCTGTACAAGTTTTGTCAGGTGCAAAACCTGCCTAGCTCCATCTGCATTCCTCAGACCTGAGCAAAGCAACGAAACCATGCCCAAATGCATGAAAGTTTCTAGCTGAAAATCTAATCTTTAAAATATAAGTGTAACTATAACCACTTTTAGTCTAGCTTTTGTACAGCACCCCACAGACCTCAACAACAACAAGAGGAGACAGTCAGGGAGAGACTGTATCTACTTGATTTGATACGTGCCTGTGGTAGAGGTTCTTCTTTCCAGAGATTCCTGGCGCTGTTGCTGCTGCTCCATCACTTGTCTAAAACAGCAATGAAAAAACCCTTGGTCATTAGGTATTTCTTTTAATTTGGAGTAAAAGCTTTATACCCTGAGAAGCAATGTGTATCTGGAGAGAGCACTGATCCTGTGAGATGGAGGTGGGTCTGATTTCACTTGCCCTGGCCGCAGCAGTGCCAGTTCACACATAGGGAAGCTTAGCCAGGACACAGCCCTGCATGCAGCAGACACTGCAGAGATTGGTTGATCCATTTAAGATAACTCTCAGTGGCTCTGCACAGGGAATAGGCAGTGCCCAGTGCCCAAGAGAGCACAGCAAACATGCATGCTGTTAACCTGGAACGTACCAGCATTGCAAGGAAAGAGTAAGTGGTGTCTCACATAAAATCACAGAAACACACACTGGATAAGGTTGGAAGGGAGCACTGGAGGCCATCTAGTCAAACCTCCCTGTTCAAACAGGATCTCCTGGGGGAGATCCCCAGGAGATTTGGGACACAATCCCCAGGATTCTTCCAGACAGCTTTTGAATATCTCCAGGGAAGGAAATATTCAAAATGACACAGTCCAGAATCTTCTATGGATCAGGAGCCCAAAGCACTTGTAGAATATTAGCATATTTGAATGAAAATATAGCAAAGCTTCATCTGCATTTTGGTGCTGACTGTACAAAGCCTCTGCTGTCCAGGTGCACATCCAAGCCCTTTTTGGCACTGGCCAGGCCAGCTGACAACCCCAGCACAGTTGTCTCTGTGGCACCAGCATCAGCAGCACCAGCAGCACCGCTGTGCTTCCTCTGCAAACACTGACAGCTCTGCACTGCTGCTCTTTCTGCACCTTCCCCCAGGAGCTGCCAGCTCCGTGCAGCCCAGGCTTGGTGTCTGGCCGGCAGAGGCTGGGCACAGGTCTGCAGGGATGTGCAGTTCCAAGGGCCCATCAGCAGAGGTCTGCTCTTGCACGCTGGACGGCTCCTGCAGGAAGGGATGTCCCTGACCCCTGCCACAAACCCACCCTCACGTGGCTCCTCTTAAAAATAAAAAAAAAATAAAATAAAATAAAAATATATATATAGCTAAAAACCAAGAAACCTGCTTGCCAGGCTTCTTGGCAAGTGCATGGATATGGACTAAAGATTGCAACAATATTAAAACACAGAATTTACCTTGGTAATAAAGTTTATTACCATTTTCTTCCACAGTTTTGAGGTAAAATTTGCCCTAGTTAATTTCATTTATCTTCACCCTAGTTAATTTCATTTATCTTTAGACCAGTCTTCACTGCACAGTTTTCTCTTTTCTCAACAGCTTTACTTCATGGTCTACAGTAAAGCAAGCTCAACTCTAAGCAACATTTCTATTTTGACTCCTTGCACATTATTTTAAGAACCTCCCAGTTGCATTTTTACTTGTGCTTGCCAGAGTCTGCAATTCTGAGCAATTTCTATCTTATTTATATACCAATAGAAGCTTTTAAAATAAAAAAGTAGTCCATAAAAATGAAGTTATATTATGTGGAAAAGAAAGAATATCTTAAATTGCAAGACAAATTTTCCATATTTCATATCTATTTCAATATATGGGAAAGGAAAATACATGATTTTGCAGAGGAGGGATCAATTCTAAAGTGATTTTATGTTCAGGACATGCAATCCATGCAATTTCTAGACTATAGCAGGTTTTTGAGAAAATTATCATATGTGCAAAGGTGAATCACTTTTGAGAAAGTCTTAGTTGGTTGATTCAGCTGGTGTCATTTAAGCTATGACACTTTAAACCAAATAAATAGAAATCTTTACTTCAATATATCTTTCTTGGTTGTTATGGATGTAACAGCATCAACTGCACTGCTAAAATTTCAATTGTTAACACATGTACTAAGAATTTCCTGAGTATACTGTCCCCTACCTTAGTTTGGCAATTATTAGCAAAATCTGATTATGAAGAACAACTTGATACATACATTTTCCTGATTAAACCTGAGGGAAATTCTAGGTTTATCTAGCGAACCAACCTGGAAAATTCCAATCTGGCAGAACAAGAAAGAAATATGGGTAAAACACCCCCAAATCATTAGAGCTGCTGCAGAACAGATTGAGGTGCAGGGTGCAAAAATTTAAAACAGGAGTTAGCCACTGCCACTTGAAGTCACTGGGGTTCATACCAGCCCTTTCTGCCCTTGGTCAGAAGCAATTTATATGTGCCAAATATATGCACCCTCCCACTGTCACCCACATATGCTAAAAGGAGAAGTTCTTAAACTCTAAGAAAGTCAAATTTATTCCAGCCGAGCTAAATAAAGCCTGGGATTGGCACAAGGCTACTTAAGGAGTATGGAAGGAGTAAAGTACAAGAGAGGACAAATTACACTCTGACTTAAAAAGATATTCTTTAAACATTTGTATAAAAATCTCAAAAACACCTTATAAACAGAAAAATTTGCAGGGTAGATACCATAACTTAATTTCCTTCCGGCTTGTAAAATGTTAAAAAAAACAACCCTAGGCTTAAAATTAGGTCTGCTCTATGCTTAAAGACTGCATCAGCATAATTAAAGCTGAAAGTCCTCTAGTGCAGATGCAGTAATATCTAACTGCATCTACAGGCATATCTCATTCCACTCCAGTAGAGCAAAAGAAGCTTTCCTAGGGCCATGTGCCCTGTAGCAGTCAAATAGTACCTGCCCAAAGGGCTTTTACTGACTCTAAACAAAAAAGAACAAATAAAATATGTTTATTCTAACATAGTTAAGCTGCTCACATTTAAATGTAGAGAACAGACTGTACGTCCAGACCCAAACTGGAGGTCTGAATTACATATGGTCCACAGAATCAGTGACTTCCGCTGGTTAAAGGAAGAGCTGGATCAGGTTTTTCAGGAAGGCAGTGGTAGAGGCAATATTGCCTGCTTTGGCGTGAGCAGGGGCTCTCTGACCTTTATGATAACTCTGCTATCCCAAAGTAAATCTCAGGTGAAATATCATCACTGCTGACCCATTTAACAGTCATGGGCAAATCCCTGTTAAATCTCAGGTCGTACACATAAAGGTGCAGGAAACTAGTTTCCCTATGCTTTCCTTATAGTTTTTGGAGGCAGGAAGACTCCTGAGTACCTACCAAGCAAAGAGTTTACCTAGAGTGTGAACTTTGGCTCAGTTCACCCTTTAACAGTCATTACAGAATCATTAGCAATAATTAGAAAACATTCAGAAACAGTTTAAAATATGCACGAGTGTAAAGAGCAGTGTTTACTGGTGAACAAGGACTTTGTGTTCATCCAAGTTACAAACTAGAGCTCTGCCACAGCTGATTAACTCACCTTCTCTGTGCTTCCATCTCATCTGGAGATGGACCATTCTGGATCTGGCGCTGGGCAGCTGGACCTACAGAAAAAAATGAGAGGATGCTATTAAGAAAGCAAATGTGTCTGACTTCAAAAAAAACAGTGCCACTCAGACAGTTTCTCCACCTGACCATGGCAGATAAACCTCAAGCATTATTGTCTTCTCTTCGCTTTAATATTATTTTTAGCTCTTTTTTTTCCCTATTAGACAAATCATTGCCTCCTGTACATTTTTAGTCCCACTGGGAAAATCCATGGGCTAAATGTGGGAACATTGCAGTGTTGCAAAAGTTGTCCTGTAGAAGGGCAGCCCATTGCACTGGGATGCACTTTTAGCTTTGACATAGTTCAGCTCCATCCTTCAAGTATTATTCTGCTTGCACAGAAATTAAACTGCTTTAACTGAGTCTCGGTGCACACACTGTGCTAACTCGTGCTGCTCTGATGCTGAGCTAGCATCAAAAACTGCCTGATGGAAGGTGCAAAGAGATACAAAATTAAACAAGACTTTCACAAGGCTAGCTTTTCTTTTTACAGTGCTGTGGTCTTCTGCTTCTGGGGGATCCACATCTAGCTAAGCTTTCACTGGCATCCGCCAAAAAAAGCTGACTATGCATGTGACCATTTAAATCCCATCTCCTCTCTTGACTGATCATTTAATCTCTGTTCTTAGACATTTAATCAAGGATACTGACACTACATGCCATTCTAAGAAAGAAACAATTATTCTGAAAATAAAAATAACTATTGGTAACATAAGTGGATTTGCATTTATTACAAGGACTGTTCCATTCATTTGAAGAGGTGGGGTTCAACTGGGATTAAACAGATAAGACTTCTATTAAATCCAACAGCAATTTACCTGATAAACTGAAAAAGAGATCAGTTATGTGCAGGAAATTATTATGCCTACCTTATTTTTTCATTTTCAAATGTAAAACTTCACCCTTTTAAAAGTTATCCAACAAGAGCAAATCAGAATTAAACACTTACAAACCTAAATATATCACTCTAAAATTGTTTAGCATATTTATCTCTATATTCTTTATATATTACTGCCAGGCTGAATGTTATCTGAAAACCAATTAAAAAAGTATGAAAACAGGAAAGATGGCACAAATGCATCGTAGTCAGAAATTCCAGAGCATTGACTGATCCTGAGGAAATTGTGCATATTTTTGAAATGTGTTTAAGGACTAACATTTGAAGTAAGGGTACACACAACTTTCTGAAAACCAGGCCTGTGTATTCTAATTTTGGGTCTCCCAAAAATGAAGCCAGTGACAACCACTAAGCCAAACATTTAAAAATATCCCATGATTGGGCAAGAAGTGAAGACAGTTCACTTCTTTAATGACTCATGACTGGCAACTAGTGTTGTTTATCATAGGTCTTTGGCAAACTACTGAGACAGAAATGCCACATTTTGTAAGGATGGAACAAAACAAAGAGCGTGGGGAAGTGGGTGATTGCTTTGGGGAGCAAACCTCAGGGGAAAACTTAGCAAATATTTAGCAGGCAGCTAAGCTTAGAAGGCAGCTGTGAAAGGAGTTTAAGGTGCAGCAAGGATCTTCTTAGAAACTACACGTGAGGAAGCCAAGACAGCTTTCAGCCTGCTCAGCCACAGCTCTTGGACATGGAAGGCAGGGACTAATTTCATGCTTGATTCTGTACATGTATGCTCTGCTGTGCACGTACAGCAGGCAGCTGTGAGGCTGAGGGGGTTTCAATTCAACGGGGTTTCTAGGCTTAATTCCCATCCACATTTTAATGTATTCTCAGACAGAAGCAGAGATGAACACTGAGTGCTCTTGGCCACACCGTCCTCATTTGAAGATGCTTCTCTAGTTGCCCTGTGAGCTGCCTCTGACCCTGCCAGCCTTTGGGGAGCAGCAGAGAAGAGCACATCTCAGCACAGTGACCGAGAGAAACAGTTCTGCTACTGACCCGTTCGCAGCTTCACAGCTGCCGGGAGCCACAGTTTTAGCAACCAATTAACGCAGGAGATACTCAGCAAATGTCTGTTTCCTCGCTTCCTTGCTTTGCAATAATTAACCACGGTTTTATATAAGTATCTTGTGATTCAGCTGAGGGCAGATTTTGGGAGCACACAGATGTTTTCCGTGTTTATTTTTCCTCCTCCTACTCAACCTCCCCAGCACCCTCTCTGCCCTTCCGAGCTGTCCCTGCAGACAGCCAGGGGGAACGCCTGGCACAGGGCACTGCTTTGTGCCGGCTCAGCCATGTGCCGTGGCTGCTCCTGCACCGCTGCGCAGAGATGTCCACGTCTGGAACTGCAGCCAGCCAAAAAACAGCAACAAAGCTGGCCCTGAAGGAAAACCCATGCTCCGGCTTCCACTCGCGCCAGGAAGGCACGAACTAACAGGGACAATGCCATCCTTTCTCTCCTGCTGGAGAAGCTCCAGGCAATGTTTCTTTTCCCTCTTTTACTTTGGCTACAACTGCAAGCAACACTGACTGCATACATTTAGAAAAGTATCAAAACCATTTATTTCTCTGAGCAACTAGGATTTTGTGTTTCTTCAATACAGCAGGTCCAAACTAACACACTATCATTTATTACACAGAATGGAAGCAGCCCTTGGTTGAGGTTTATGCAACTCATACAGCCTCCATGGTGCTTATGGACCAGAGTGTGGTGAAAGTGGTGGGCTAAGGAAAGCATCCAGAGTTAGAGCTGAATTAGAAACACACATAGGCTTTAAATTCATTATATTGAATTTTTTTGTTTTGCATATGAGGAAAAACATGATGATTTCGTGAAAAATATATCAAACCCCAAAACCACAAACAAACACACACACAATCCCCCAACAGATTATGGGAGGAAAAGAGGTGTCAGAAAGACAGACAGATCTCCCTCATTGTTTTAGGATTCCAGCACATGCTTGGATTGTGGAGGCTCTGGTTCAGCCGTCAGGTCTGACCTGTCATCATTTATATTCTGGCAATGTGACATAAACTCTTGCTTATCCTGACAAGAACAGAAGAAATCTTTCCAGATTACAAGTTTCTGCAAAGCTTTTCTTTCCAATATCTTTCGAATAAATTGGCATTTTCTTTCATAAAACCCCAACATATCAGTTGTTGAAAGCATTTCTGACTGATGCTAATCCCATCGTCCCTGTTCAGGTACAGCCTGGGCCAGCATGCAAACCCCCACTGGGACTCAGCTGGGCGGGGTATTTTGCTGGGTTCACCATAAGCCCTCTTCTTTCCCCCAGTGCGCTTGGGGCTCTTTGCTGCCCCACAATGAGGTGTGACATCCAGTGGGTGCTGTTCCACTTCAGCCAGAGCGGGAAGCGCTCTGTGCCCCCAGCATCCCGTTCACAGCCTGACAGTAATTTTAGCTCTCTTGTGGCTGTTGGGCCTCTGTCAGCACTTTAACACCTGCCTCTGGCCCGAGGACCTCAGCCTGCTCTCTCCTGGTGGGGACTGCCCGTGGTGGAGATGTCCTGGCACAGCCACGACACCTTCAAGCACCTGAAGGAGTGGGCGCTAAGAATGGGAACAGCAGTGCTGGTGACTAGCTGCGCTAGTGACACTACCTTAAACTCATTACTAGAGACAATTATCCTGGACAAAGCACTGATCTAATTAGCCTAGATAAAGCCTGTAGATAAAGCAGGGTGCCGACACTATTTCTCCAGCCCAAGCCAGTACAACCAGAGTTGGATGACATGGCAGGTCAGGTAGACCTAACTTTCCACAGTGAGCTGAAGGACTGAGAAGAGGGATCACTACTCACTGTATTCCCTCACTGCACCTGGGCAGAGCCACAGGCCCCTCAAGTGTGCTGCCACACTGCCATGGCACTCCTGTGACAGGGGCTTGGGACTCCACATGTCCTGCTCCTGCCTTGTTTGGTTTGACATGCAACAGCACCCTGGCACAGAGAAGGAGCACACCCCACTCAGAGAGTACAGTGTCACAAAGCCTGCTTTCAGGCGGTTTGCTTCACTCCTATTAAACATTAACTTGAAACAGAAAGAGGGTGCCTCAGCAGCATTTTAATATAGAGTATATTAAACACCTTCTATAGTATCACATGAACTAAACTTCTCCTCTGAGAACTGCAAAGAACTTTATCAGCCTTAATTAAGCTCCACCAATGCTATGAGGCAAAAGTGACTTGATTACACCCAGGATGTGTCTGCACAAATAAAATTTAGCTGCATCAATTTACCTACAGGTGAGATTTGCTACTGACACAATCAAAACTATGTAAAAGGTCACCTAAGGCATTCTTACTCTGATGCAGACCAAATTTGGTTTGACCTGAGGCAAGTAGAGTGCAGAGAAAGGAGCATTTCCAACTGTGCACCAGAAAACCTTCTCTACCTCCCTTCCTTGTTCCTTGGTGACCAACAGTGCTGTAAGTCTGTGGCAGAGCAAAGTAAAACACATCCTCTTAAAGGCTTTACATAACCTGAGTTTACCTTATACCACACTGGTACCAACTCTCAGCTGAATTCTAGAAATTCCCATCTCAGCAGCTTTAAAAGCACCATTCCCAGGGCTGCAACTGCTTTACTTTCATCTTTTTCCTCTAGATTACTTTAATCTAACATGAAACAGGCCCTGCTTAAAGTGAAATAAGGGTGTGATAACAGGGGGTCGGTATGAAGTTTGTTCATTTGAACTAAAAACTGATTTAACATTCACTGCTGAAACATTCTGATGCAGATAAGATTTAAGGACAGTGACAGAGCTGGAAAAACAAGCCTTGTATTTAACATGGGAGTGCCCTACCCTTGCCTTGGTTCAAACCTCCTGCCAGGACTTATGTACAGGTGCGTGTGCTGTGCACAGTCCTTTTCTTCCTGATTTTTTTTAGGAAAAACCAACAGAATGAATTGCAAGGGTTCTCACAGGACCACACTTGTGTGTGTGCACTGAGCAGGATGGAAGACATGAGATCCAGAGGGAAGTTACCAAACAAAAAGGCTGTGAAAAGATCCAGTGCTGGAAGATGATTAGAAAGAAACCATCTTCCATTCTCCAGAAATGCTACTGAGCACACCGACATGAAACCAGTGCCTTTGATCCAAATGCCAAAGCTGGTAATTCCATTATTTTGCATAAAATATGATGGCACTTGTTTGATCCTGTCTGTTTATTTATCATGGCACTGGCACAGCATTTGGTAATTTTTCTTGCTTGTGTCTTGGTTGAGCTGGTGGAGAAAAACTTTATTTTTTTCCTCCTGAATGCAATACAGATGAGACAGTGCTAAAGGAGCTCCTGCAGGAAGCAACTCCACTCTGACAAGCAGGAGTCACAGTAAATATGTGAAGGACGTGGCTTGGCTGCACTTATCTCAGCAGCAGTGCCTCAGCTCAGCAGCACAGCTTGGGTTACCTCACATTAGAAACAGCACAACCAGCTTTAAAAAAGATTTAAAAGTACACATAGGTGACTGTGCAAACAGGAAACCTTTCACAGTGAGATGGCTCCAGAGTTATTTGGGTCAACATCTCCCCAGAAATGCAGCCTGGAGTGGTGGGAATGCACCCACATAGTTAGGGTTAGCAAAAGGGATGGGAGGCCATGTGTTCTGGTATGGGACTCCCTGTATTTTATCTGGTGACTGATTAACATAAAATAAAAGAACCATGTAAGAACTGACAATTATTTTCCTCTCAGCAGCTCAGCTCTAACAGGAAGACCTAAAAACACACTGATCTAGAACAGCTTTTTGGGGTGGGGGAAGGTGAGCAAGGAAAGCTGCAGTTCTGCCTGGGCAGGGGAAGTGGCTGAACCTTGTTACCCCAGTTCCTGGGGAAGTGCTTTGAGCACCTGACCTTGAGGATGGCAGCCCAAGGGAAGGGGATGGCTGCACATCCAACTGGATCAGGCTCCAGTGCTGCAGAGCCCGGTGCACATGCCCAGACCTGTGCAGTGCTGTCTCTCCAAGAAACAGAGAAACTCTGGCAGGATGAATGCAGGAAACCTCCGTGCAGGACAGAAAAAGATGGAACTCGAGCATCTCAGGGGGATTCTGTTTACTGTGCTGAGCTCTGAGCAAAAGAGAACTAATCCAGCAATGGCTCAATTATGTTGATGAAATCGAGGTGGGTAAGGCAGCCACCTGCCAGGCAGCTCCGGGCAGGGGACTGCCAGCACCGGTGCAGGGGCTCTGATACATTTAGAGAACGAGCCTTGTTTCCACAGGCAGTTTCCTGATAAGTAGGCATCCTACTTAATTGATGACCAATTGCTTTTGTTAGGGGAGCTGCCTCTGGCTCTGAGAAAAATGTTATGTGTATAGACAAGTATAGGAAGAATAATTTCACTTTGTTATATTACAAAAAAGAAAAAAAAAAAGGGGTCATCATTGAATTTCTAAGGGTGTAATTCCAATATTGGTGGCTTTATAAACACTCTCAGAGGAGATGATGGGAGAAGATGTCAATCAGTGCCAGAAGTAAAAAAGTAAACTGCAAAATTCAGGACCATGAGATTAGCTTAAAAAAAATAAAAGAAAGTAAATTAACCCCACAATTATTAGTAGCAAGTAAACAAGCCCCCAAGCACTTCTGTTCCCTCCTTTTCTTGATTGTTTTTCAGAATGTGCATCAAGCTTATTTCCTTGAACATCCAGGATTGAAACTTTTCAATAAAGGTGAAGATTAGCTCATAATCTTGTGCCTCTAGGCAGTAATGGAGCGTTAAGAAAAACACCAAATACCATCAGAATCTCATTAAAATCGAGAGCATGGGCCATCCTGAGAAGCTGTCCCTCCCCACTACTGCATGGGCATTCAGTTAATGCCAGAGCCCAGGCAGTGGATGCTCCAAAGAAGCTGAGAGTGGAAATCAGTACACACCATATAAAGATATAGTTTATATTGCAAAGATATTTTCCTGAACTTTGTTTTAGTGAGGACGTGAATTGTTTCACTCCAGTATCAGTTTGCCAGGTGCTGTCCCAACAGAGACAGGGACAGTGCAATGCTGACCTTGTGCTCTGCAGTAGGAGCATTGCTGAATGAGAAAACACTTTGCCTTGGATGTCTCAAGCCCCACACATCTGCTCTGTGAAATATAAACTATCTGCTTTTAGCTAAATGTGACTGTGTGTGTTTCTGCACCCAAGTAATATACCTGTTTATACCCACTTCACACTTAAAATTTCCTTACATCAAATAAAAAGCAGGGACTTGATTTTTTTTTTTTTTTAAATAAACTGAATTTCTGAAAATTACTAAAGTCACAGGGAAAAAGAACCCAGCCACTGGCACGGACAACAGCTCAAACAGCTGATAGCTGGTAAAACATCATCTCTAGTTTTGCTTAACTATAGGAGTTACGACTATATTATATATGACTATATGACTATTATTAGATCAGAAATGTGTATCTATATCTATATCTATATATATATCTATATCTATCTATCTATCTATCTATATATATATATATCCATGGTAGCCCAGTGCAGCACCCAAGGCACCAGAAGCAGCATGGTCTATTCTTGGCCTATCCCCACATACAACCTAGCAAGGCAAGGCTCTCTGTTTTCCAGTGTCTCCTTCCTGTTTCCCTACCAGTAAACCCCTCAGGGCAGTCTTTTTCACCATGTGGAGAACAGCAGGGCCCATACATGCATTGAAGCACCATGCACACATAGAAAACACCATATTACAAACACACAGTTTGCATCTAGTGAATGGTTAAGATCCAAACAAGATCCTTTTTACAAAGACTTAAATCCCAATACAGCTGTAAGGCAACTATGATGGGTACCTGTACCTGGGTAAGAGTACTTGACAGAAGAGGACTTTACTACGAAACACAACTCAATGGAGATATATTCTGGGTTTGCAGAAAAAAGAAACCACCCAACAAACCGCATGAAAAAATATAATTAGAAATAGGTAGGATTCCTTGATAATTAAGTCATAGTCTTAAATAAATTCAACAGATAAACAAAATATTCAAATACAGCACCTGATCCCATTCACACTTACACCCAAAGCCAAGCTATCTGCTCAAGGGAAGCAAAAGTTCCACTAACTAGGAAGGCCCAGAGCAAACCCACTCATCTCTGCAAGTCCTCATTTCCAGAAGAGCTAACGGGAACTGTCAGTCACAGGCAGGTCATTATGGAGAAAAAAATAGTCAAATATCCCATTAACTATAGCAGGTATGAAATGCTGCCCTTTTTCATATCTGTTTTTTAAAACCATTATCTATTCCATGAGTACAGATACTATTCACTAGCAAGTAAACCCAGAAGCAATCCAACACATTGATTAAGAAGTCATCATCCCACATTCTTGCTGTAATGACCTCTCCTGATTTAACAGCCCCGACTAATGCCGGCATCTCCTCAACCTAATGGGTCATTTCTCTCAAATATTATCCCAGCCTCCTACTGCCCACCTGCCTGAATTAAAAGCAAATTAAAGACAAACGATCCATCAATGAGCTACCACTGTAAGTGGTTTCCCAGCACAACAGGATGGCAGCACAGACCATCCCCATGCAAAAACACCCTGGCACGAGCATCCCTTCCCCCTTCCCAGGAGGGCTCCCGCAGGAGTGCAGCATGCAAGGGGCAGGATGTGCAAGGCAGTGGGGAGGTTTCCATCACCTACAAGACATTCGGCACAGGATGATGCAGTCACAGTGGCAGAGGCAGAAGCAGTGCCAAATCCATTCCCTGCTGAGCATAGTATGGCCGCAGCCTCCTCAGTGCACTCCCCGCCACAGACCAGGTTTCACCAGGTGTAATCAATCCCCCACTGCAGCAGCACAGTGGGCCCGGCCACTTAAATATTTAATTGGACCCTTTTCCTCACCTATCACAACACTTCAGGGTGTCTGAAGCCAGACTTCATTGTCTGGACTTTCACATAATGCTGTGGAAATAAGAAAGAAATTGCATTTTCTGTCTCCTGCCCCAGTCAGACCTCCCTATGTTCACCTACATGCAAGCAATTACAATAAGAGCAAAGTGTGAATAACAGAAAGTTCACTTGTCTTGGGGAAAAAATGGCTGCTATTGAACATGCAGGATAAAGTTCATTGGTAGCTTCTGAAGTAAAAGGGGTTCAGTGATAAATGCTGAGCACTAGTCTTAAAATGTAAGTGTGAAAAAGATGGCTTCAGAAACATGTATATATGGCTCAAAAATCCCCATCTATTAAAACTTTTCTTCATCATCCCATTATACCTGATCTCCTCTGAGCCCAACACATCACCCTTTTTCTTTGCCTGCTAATCACTTTCCTCTACGATATTTAAGCGTTGCAAGTCTTCCAGAGGCAATCCAGTTGAAGTTAATGGAGAGTTTGTATGAGGAGGCTAAACAGAACATTTACTCTATCTCCACCTCTGCTTTATCACCTTTAATCCATTTCTTTCCCTTCTCCTTGCCTTTGCAGTATTCTGTCTGCTGGGGACTTCACACAGCCTAATGATCTACCCCTCAAGCAAATAAATAGCTGGTTTAGTGGATATATCTTAACAGCTTCAGTGACACTACTCTGATGTAAATCAATTAGTGTTTTGACCCACTGAATTCAGCAGCTAAGTCTTTTATCTAATATCTGATTTTTAGAATTTGCTGAATAAAAATTCTAAGTTTTTATAAGTTACCTATGGTTAAACCAGGTAAAACCCAGGTGGAAGTTCCAATTGAACAATGAACAAGTTCATAATTAGCAATGTGTCAGAGCCACTCATATCCTTCTCAGGCAATACTTGTTCATCATAACTGAGCAGTTGCTCACTCTTTGTACATGCCTCCCACAACATTCTCAGAATGACTGATATGTAGATATTCTAATATAGTGAAGCTGCTTATAATATGTTTTCTAATGTTTGCAGCTATGAATTATTTATGTCCCATTTTAAGTCTACAATATCAGTACCTCTCAGGTATTCCCCACTATCAGATGGAGCAAAACAAGCATTAACCAATCAATATCTGAGACAGCAAAAACTCTGCTAATAGCAAACCATCTTTTTCACCATGGCACACAGATGGTCTGAACTCTACCTGTATATGCTGGTTGTTTTCTGCTTGCTGGCTTATAAAGCCATTAGCAGCACATAGGAGTATTAAATTCAAATCTGAGTGTAAATTCATGGTCTCACAGCCATAAATGCTTATGGTTTTATGTAATTATATTCTGAGGATTTAAGAAGATTCAGGAATATATTTAAATGAGAAAAAACAGCATTAAAATTGTAAAACTGTAGGCCATGTTTTATATCGAGGAGTCCAGTTTTCCCAGAGAACACAATATCCAAACCATTGCATTCAGTTTTGAGGGCACTCCAAATCCTTTTTGTTCTGCTGTGCTTTCTTCCTGTATCTCACACTGAAGGACTAAAGGGAAGCATCTGGCTGATGCAAAATATCATCTAAGCTCTCCAAAGTGCTCACTTATCCTGCAATACCATTGGAACCACCTGCTCTTTCAAAAGAAAACACTATTACACAAAGGTAAGCAATTTAAAACACTGTATCACACTAATGACAGAATCTGTAAACCCAAAGATGTACAACTTAATTCTGTCCCAAGAATGCATCTAACTCTTTCAGTGACTTATTTGGCTAAGACTATGTTACCCCATATTTTCTTTATTATTTTCTTACACACCTACCTCTTACACAGCAAGGTTGTGGTTTCTACAGTGTTAAATATGGTCATGACTAATAAAAAGCTAAGAAACATCCTTCAAGGCCGAACAGCATCTCAGGGTCTCTCAAACTGATCTAATAGAGATGAACAAATTCCTACAGATCCTTCGGCAGACTTACAACCTGCACAGCAAGCTCTCTGCCAACAGTCTGTCATGGAGCCAGAAAGCCAGTGAGTGGGTGTGACAACTCCTGCCTCCACCCCAACTCCACCCTCTTCCCTAAAATTGACATAATATTTTTAAATAGCTCATCCAAACACAAGGTGGGGCAGCACAGCCAGGGCCACCATGTGACTGAGTAAATGGCAGAGCAGAAGAGCTCATATGGATTGGGAACAGGCTCTCTCAGAGACTCCAACATAACTTCTGATTCTGAAATAAAGATTGGTATCCACATTCCCACCAGAAAGAGCGTGATCCCTTTTAAGTGGAAATAGCAGCATGGCCCACAGGAAAAATAATTGAAGACTCTGAGAAGGCAGTTGCCCCAGACAGTATGATATGAGCCACCACCTCTGCTTCTACTTTGGACAAAGAAAATTTTGACTTGATAGTCACTATCAAAGTTTGGGGGGAAAAAAATCTGGTGTGGCCGAAAACATTGTGAAAATTGTTTTATAGCACCTGCACTGGGATTCCTAAGGTGTGGTACACGTGCCACCAGCTGCACGCAAGTCATTTAAAAGTGATACTCCATTGTGCAGTACTGGGCACAATCCCACCCCCAGAAATCTTATAATTTCTTATTAGCATTACTTGACCCTCATAAAGCTTACAGCCCAGCTTGCCTGTGGCAGCACAGATGATTCCTGAATGAGGAGCACTTGCAGATGCTGTGCACCTAAAGAGACTTTAAGTAACAATTCAATTGACCACCTCTTACTCCTATATATAAAAAACCCTTGACCTCATTTTGAGTGTGAAGCAATACCAGCTGGCTTGAAGGCAAGTACCCCCCCAACTAACCGCTCCTGTAATCCTTGCAACAGGAAATCAATTGTGAAAATTGCATTTTGACAAATATAAATCATTACTGACAAAAAGGCTGACAAATCCCTCTTGAAGCCCAGCACTTACCTGGTGCAGCAGCCTGCTGGAAGGAGATGCACTAGAAAAATGCTTCCTTTTTAAACAGAAGTTGGAAAACACTAATTCCACAATCTGCAGCAGTGAAAATAAAGGACAGCTCTGATCTTGCAAGTGGTAGCAGGCAGGCAGGTGACTCTCCTACATGAAGTCTTTTGCAGGAAGGCTGTAATTATCTGGTTGAGCACCTACTGATTGTATCTGGAGACTGTGCGCATAAGAGCCAATATGCAGTTGATACAACTCATGTCATTTTACTTTCTGTACATTTTGTCCTTAATTGAAAAAGGTTGCTTTCCTTTCCTATTCCTAATATCTATTATCCATGCTTGAGAAGGCACTTAACAGCACATTAGACAGCTAAGAACTAGAGGCTGTGCCAAAACTGAAATAACACTATGAAATGAATCAAGTGCTTGGTTTCATTTTAGTACTGTCTTTATCATCTGGCACTCTGAGAAGGTTTGTACGTTAGAGAACTCTGGAAAATACTCAAGAAGGAGAACAATGAACCTTTAAGTACCTCAACCAGACAAAATATACTAAAAAAACCTATTCTCATGCCATTGGCCACATCTTTGTGGTTCTCAAGATGGAAACTAATTTCTGTTATTAAGGGTTAGTGTCAGATGTTTATACCTGCAGAAGCTGTTTTTACTTAACCAGCCTTAATTTTTTATGTTGCCCCTCTCTGCTCTCAACCTCCACTTCTGCCATCAGAAATCTTTCCTGCCATCTCCTGGGTACTGTGCCAAGGAGAGCTGAAGTGTTTCCCAGTAGTACAGGATGCTTGTTGATGGTTGCTATTCCACAGACAATGCAGCCACATACCTTAGCAATTAGGCTGGGATACGACCGTATGGAGCAGATTTAAGACCTAGGAAAAATCAGCCAGCTCATCTCCACATTTTGTCTCTCTGGAGCTGCTCCCTGCACAGAGGCTTAGCAGAGTCCACACCAAGCCAGGACACTTAAGTTGATGGATCTTCTCCTGAATTTCAGTACCTGCAGTGCAGGCACAGCTGAGTGAGACCAACCAAAGAATACCGCATGTAACCTTCAGTTCTTGCATGGACAGCTCAGATTCAGGTGCCTGAATCAAGACTCACCCATGGGAGTTGGAGGACTCACCTGGCACAGCATCTATTTCAGAACTAGCCCCTAACACATATTTCCAGTTACAAACATTTTAAATGGGATGCAAGACTGGAAGTTTATGCCAAGAAATAGAGAGCAAGAAGCATTCCAGGCAAATGCAAGTCTCACCAACTAAGCCCAGAAAACCCCTGTCAACTCAAGTAAAAATTACAGTTAACAGAAAATTATCTGCATTGGAGCATCTTGTACTAATGCCATTCTCTAGTAATATGCTCTGATTAAATCATGTCAGTGTTTATGCTACTAAATTAAACAATATTTAAAAGACATGCTTACACTTTGCATATCTTTTCTTTGCAGGGCACTGCTAAGAGGAAAATAGCTGCACAGATAAAGGAAAGATGAAGGCTGGTAAGTCAGACATTTCTCTTGACAGTTGCCCCACTTACAAGTTATTTAAGCTGCTGTCTGCCAGTAGCCTGTAGTATGGTAACAATTAAATAGTCACTAGTAACATACCTATATTACAGTATATTGCTTTCTAAATTGCTATCCATGAAAAAATTTCAATCAATTTAACTGACAGGGAAATCTGAAGTCTACTACTCTGCTATTAGCATCATTCAGTATAAAGGAAGTGCAGGCATGCATTTGATACTTCTCAGAGGGCTCGACTTTAATTAATTTAAACTTTCAAATTGATTATGATTCACTTGAAAGTGCATTCTGTTCCCTGAGAGTATGAACAGGCTATTCTTGGGGAACCATGATGAACTTCTCCTATGATGCAGAAAGCTCGAGACCCAAGAAAAAGCCCCAAACTCCTGTAAAGAGGCTAGCAAGCACAATTCAACACACTTAAGTTGTTGCAAACTTCTAGTTGCAAAACCACCCTCCTCAGTTATCAGTCCCAATCTAAGAGAGGGATGAATCCTCCCTGGCCGTGTGTCTCTCCACTGATTACAGGAGAAGCCTGGGTGAGACTCAGTCCTATAAATATAGCTGGGATGAATCCAATCCTAAGAGACTAAGCCATAAACTCTACCGAATTACCCATGGATTCAGGGAAGGTTTGGAAAACCCAATACCATGCTGCCTCTTGGCTCACCGCTGTGACTCACGTTGGGTGTGCCAGAAAAAGCCTTCAGGGGGCACAGTGAGCAAACACTCCCTCGGGTGAGTAACAGGCTCTGCCTGACCTTCCAAAATGGGACCTCTCCTGATAAATCAAACAGGTTTTCCCCCTTCCTGTTCATCCCCCAGAAAGAGGAGTGGAGGTTTATTCATCACTGAGCTCTGGTGACCATCTTTCTGTCCTATTATCTGTCTCATTATTGAAAGGAGGCTGGCGAGGTAAGTGGCTGTGAGGCAACTGTGACCCAGAGGACATCTTTTCTCCCAATATAGAGAAAAAGGACTTCCCAGAATGAGAGTTAAAAATAGCTGTTTTGCCTTAGAAGGTGAATAACTTTGAAACACAGAAAACAATCTAAGCTGCCACCTCTAATATGACCGGCACCTTTAGCAGCCTGCTTTCTGCCAAAATACCTAAATCCCTGCTCTTTCTTCTTAAATTTTTTACCATTTCAAATTGTAGATGATTTTCAAAATGCTGTGAGAAGCTTTGGGAGAGAGAGGGCATATGTAACCTTCTAAGCTACATTAAAATCAGCCTTTTTTCAGATCAAGAAATCTCTTCAAGGTTATTTCTTAAAATCTACTGCAGTCCTGCCTTTATTCCCACATTTCTTATACCAGTGGTGTTTCAGCTCCCCAGCATCCCCTTTTAGCACTGCTCAGTGCCTGTCTCCCAGGTGGAGTGCAGGTTGGCCACATTCCACCCCGTGCTGAGATGACTAGACAGTCTGGTTTGGCTATCGGCATCAGCAAGGCAGCTTGGTACTTTCAGAGCAAGGTGTATCCTTTCCAACACAGTATTTTATTTACCAGTGATGGCAATGAGACAGTTGAGCAAACTTACCTGGGGAAGTGGTAGGTTCTGTGTCACATGAAGTCATTACATCAAGACAGTGGCTTTCTAAAGTATGCCTTCATTTGGTAAAGAATTTGTGTTCAGAATACCAAAGCTTTGAACACAGAAGTTACAGTGGATAGCTTTAATGATCTCTTCTGACTCGAGAATTCTAGGAATCCAACAGCATCGCTTATGTGTCTCTTTACACCTAGGATCTGCTTGACTCTTCAGGGAATACATTAAAGCTTAAAAGCTCACCAAGCTGAGAAAATAACTGTAATATTTTCAGCTGCTTTCCCCAGAATGTTACATTAATCCCTCCCTTGGCCCTGAGCAGGCCTTGCCACTTTTCTTTTGAGCAGCTTGACAAAGGAGCACAGTTGGACTGCTCCTCTCTATGGTTCTGTAAGGGCTACCCCTCCCTGTAAGTTTGCTCTCAGGTATTGCCAAGCTACCAAAGGCTTTTGGAAGCTTTCCTTGCTGTTCTCTGACATGGGTATAAGCATTTTTTGCAAGTCTGGAAGCTGGCACCACAATTCACACTGTGACCAAGCAGAGCCTGCCAGCAGATTTAAGTGATAGCCTAAACAAGAACGCTCGGAACATCACTCATCATAAAACTGAAAAACCAGCAGTGTCCCACACTTCTGTGTGCTGAAGTGACAAACAGGAGACAGGGCTTGCTGTCCAGCTGCCGAGGGTGGGACCTGGCTGAACACCCCCTCTCCACCCCCAGAACAAGCCCACCTGGCACCCAAGAAACATGAGCAGTTCTGCAGCGTGCTGGTGAAGTTCTTAATCTACGCGTCACCCAAGCTGAACTGCAGAACACGGCTGCCTGCCCTAGTTATCAAGTGACCTGAAATTCAGCACGATCATCTGCCATAACAGCTGGTTCACTGATGATGAGAGAAACTCCTGCCTGGCTGCTGAACCAGAGCCAGCAGCAGGAGCTCAGGACCCAGCACACACAGCCTCCCACACTGAGATGCTGCTCCCATCCCCCTGCATGACACGGCCTCAAAATGTCTTGTGTTCTTCGAATTCTGCATGCTGACTCCTTCCTCTACATATTTATTTTTCATCTGTATCATTAAAAAGAGATTTCAGAGACCTGGTACTTCAAAGAGGGGGAAAATAATGAAACATCCTTCCCAAGGAATTAAAATGAAGGTAAGGTTGGATCTTGTCAATTTTTTTTCTTTCTACTTAGGGTGCTACATAAATAATACACAGCACCAGCAAATTTACTTCTTTTTACAGTAGCAACCTATATAGGAACATAGTACCAAACATGAAAATGATTTTTCATTTTTGATTAAGACTTAAGTGCTCAGCTCAGGCAAAGTTAGGGAGCTAAATAATTTGACAGATGTTAAAAAGACTTTTTTAGAAATGACTTATGCTCAATCACAGCTTTTGAAGTTATTTTGAAGTACACCAAATTATATTTTTCCATTCCACTGACAAAAAAAGTCTTAATCACATATTAATAAAATTTTAGTTTTATTAATGTGAAAGTTAATATTAGTGATATTTGCTACTCCTTAATAATGAAATAAGCAGAATTAAATGTTTGTAGTATTTCTTAAGATAGTTGCTTTTGCACTTCTTCCCTAATTAGAAGTTAAGAGTGAAAGCTGTTCTTGAAGATCAGCCCCTCAGCTGGAACGCAAATGTTACTCCATTGAACCCAATGGACACAATTTCCTGCTAAATTGGATCTACGAGATGATGTTTTCTGTGTGGATTCATTCTCCTGGCTAAATACATTTTTCCATTCCCTAGCTAAAACGGGAAATGAGGACTGCACATGTTCATAGTGTTCTGTGTCTCAGTCTTAGAAAGTCCAACAGGTTCGCACTGCTAATGTTGTGCCTAAGAAGCATCTGTCTGATTTTCACACATGTAACATGGTTGTAGCTGTTGCTAGAGTGCATATGTGCGTGAGCATGAACAAAGTTTGGATTGAACATATGCCTAATTCCCTGTGTTTACTTCAAGGTAGGCTTCAGAATCCTTTCTGTAAGTGTGAATTCAACCATGAATATTTGATTAGGGACACACGAAAAGAATCTGAAATCATATGGCACCAAGGCTTTAGCTAAAGTATGCATGAACAAGCAAAGTAGATAATATTAAATGTATGCTTGTATTTTTCTTGTTTTGCAGCCTTGTCTGCGCATCAATGTTAATTAAACAAATTGAAACCCCACACTGAGCAGCATCAGATCCAATTGCAGTGAAAAATGCTTCCCCAATGAATTTCAGTTTTCATATTTTCTCTTACAAGTAGTGCTACCATGCTATTGAATAAAAGTAGTTTACTAAAATATACAGATATATGTGTGTATACAGGCCTAATTAATATTAAGCCAGTTATTTTGGCTTATTTATGAGAAAAGACTATGAAAATAAACATTTTTATCTGTATTAATTTTACTTGTGGGACACTGTCAATAATGCCCTGATTTTATCTTTGATGCTGTTTGCCAGGTGCTGACAAATGCATGAATGGAGTTACTCCATGTCCTGGACAGATCATTATCTAAGCTGGTAAGTCTCGATCTCCTAGTGATGGGAGTCCCTTGGGGAGGCAGGGACACCCTCCAGTCCCACTCCATTAGCTGAGATCTCCCATCAGCCCAATGGGGAGGAAGAGAAGCACTGCTAACCCCGAGCCTTGCAGTGTCCTGAGCCTTTATTTGTGAGACAGACACACAAAATACACTGAAGATGGCTCAGTGAAAACAAAAACCAGGAGTCTTCCCACTAGGACTGGCTGAGTGCTTTTGCAACCAGAGCAGAATTCCTGTCTCTTGCTTTTATCTCATGGAAGAAGGCAGTGGTTAATACACCTTGTATAATAGTCATGTGGTTGCCTGATTTGGGATGATAGGCTTCAAGTGGCAGGTGGACCCAATTCTGCAAAGTGCTGAGCTCTGCAAAGAGATGCCAGCTCTCTGCCTCTCCTGGCATTACAAAGAGCCAAGAACACATTCCTGGTGTGTGTTGAAGTCAGCACCTGCTGTATCAGTTCCACCACATGTCCTCCTTGCCATTCAGCTTAATTCTATCTGGAATTTTTCTGATACCTGGAGGATGCTCCTCATTAGCCTTTTCTTAAGCCCCTCTTTCATTCACTAGCTGTGCTGGAGCAGGGGAAGGATAATTGATATTGGACAATTTAAAGTATCCTGAAGGTTTATTTGCGCCTTGATGAGCCATTTTATAGACTTTTTCTTTCATAGATGAAGCCAAATCATCATAATTTTGCCTTAGGAACTTTTAAAAAAGGTGATTTTTTTTTTAGGCTGGCAATAATAATACAAGTAAGTTTATCATAAAGCTTCCTCCAGCAAAATCTTAATCAGCCACACACAATCTTAAAAGTGTTGCTCTGAGAACTACAGACAGACTTCTAGGGAAATGCTAGAGGAGGTGTTTGGCTTTCAGCTGTAATGCAATAGACAGCTAATTAAATGCTTTGCTAATAATAGTATCGTGTGTATGAGGAGATAAGCCCAACTACTTACTGAAATTAAGTGGAGTTTTGCAGACATGTTGGCATATTCGTGGTAGCTAAAGCGACTTATTTTTTAGCAATACAACTTGCTGTCCTTTATATTTCTCTTGTTTAGATGTATCATTAATGAACATAAAATGTCACTGATGGAAAAAAGGAAATAAATCTGACATTCTTAGCTACTCAATACAACAATAGCAGACACTCATCACAAAAAACCTCATGAGAAGTCGATGGAAATCCTCCTACTGACTTAAGGTGAAACTAGACAAAATCTAGGACTGTTGTCATCAAAGTAAGTTTGAAGTCTGCATGTAATCCATGGACCACACAATGCTGTGAAATTCGGTACTTTCAGCACATAATCATCAACACTTTTGACAGTGAGCAGGGAAAATGAAACACTCTTTGCTTCCCAGATTCTTTGGGAAATACATGATTTTCCCAGTGTCAAAACTCTTCTTAGATTAAGATACTGGACTTTTTACTCTTCACACTCCATAATCTCAGAAAGCACAGTGGTGATTTGGAGCTAGAATACACAGCCTAAACTAAAAGAAAAAAATATTGTTCATGGAGCAATAATGCCATTTGTTTCATCTCCTTAGGGCATGCCTACCCAACTCAGCAGGGCCATGCAAGAAATCTGTTGACACAGAGCCATGATCAAGGGAGGGGATTCTTCCCCTCTACTCTGCTCCTGTGAGATTCCACCTGGAGTACTGCGTTCAGCTTTGGAGCCCTCAGCACAAGGAAAACATGGACCTGTTGGAGTGAGTCCAGAGGAAGGCCCTAATGATGATCAGAGGGCTGGACCTGTCCAAGAAAGACAGTTTGAGAGAGCTGGGGTTGTTTAACCTGGAGAAGGCTCTGGGGAGATTTTATAGCACCTTCTAGTTCTAAAATGAGCCTACAAGAAAGAGGGACTTCTGACAAGGGCATGTAGTGATAGGACAAGGGAAAGGGCCTTAACATGAAAGAGGGTAGGTTTAGACTAGATATTGGATATTAGGAGGACATTCTTTACTGTGAGGGTGGTGAGGCACAGGAAGAGGTTGCCCAGAGAAGTTGTTGCCCCATCCATGAAGTGTTCAAGGCCAAGTAGGATGGGGCTCCAAGCCACCTGGTCTAGTGGAAGGTGTACCTACCCATGACAGGAGGGTTGGAACTGGATGAGCTTTAAAGTCCTCTTCAACCCAAACCCTTTTATGATTTTATGATTCTATGATTCTGTGACCCACTGGTGGGTGATGAAGATGACTGGAGGCTGCAAATGGCACATGAGGAAGGGGCTGGGGGAGTCATCTTGTTTGGCTCAGAGAAAGGAAGGCTGAGGACCAATCTCACTGTGGCACCAACATCCAATTGGTTCATAATGGGGAAGGCACAGCCCTGGAACAAGGGGAAGTTTCCATCCTTGGTGATTCTCAAAACTCACTGGATCAAGACATTGAGCAACCTGAACAAATTTTGAATTTAGCCTTGCTTTAAATAGGTGCTTGGACTAGATGTTCTCCAGGGATCCCTAAATAACTCTGCTAGAAGACACTGGGGAAATTAAGGAAGCATGTATCACTAGTGTCCACAGCATATGGAGAGCAAATAAAGGAACTTCATCTGACCATGGTTTTGATTGCAAAATTACTCCTCTATTAATGGCCTGGGGTCCACTAAGCAGCTTCTAGTTCTTAATTAAGGTAGTTATTTCAAAAATAATTTGCATTTAATACCTACGTATACTTAATAATCTCTTAAATACTTGCCTGAATTTGAGCTCTGCTATAACAGATGACTTTGTATGAAACAAGGAACCAAAAAGCAGAAGGATGCTGACTTAAAATTCCCCACAACATCAAGCCTCTAAAAGACACAATGCTATTCCACACACTACAGAAAAATAATCCAAGCTAAAAGATTTATGTTCATTTTATAATAAATAACTTCATGAGACTGTGAGAACTCAGGAGCTTGGGCCTTGAACACTGCAGACTTCAAAATTTACCAGTGAGGTTAAGGTGATGACAACTCCTCCAGTGCTACTCTACTCATTCTGTGTCAAGGAAGAGTTGTTCCAAGTTATGATTTCTCTTGTAATTAAAAGGGGAGGTTGGTACAGATAAGGGCCTGTGTTTCAAAACAACACTTGTATTTGGAAAGGAAAAGAAAAATGCAGAGCTAAAATGGATGGTGGTAAGAAAAGGAAAAGAGAGACTGAAAAACCAAAACAGCCAGTGGCCTAATAGAACTTGACTTTGAGCTGCATAAATAAACACAGCTACAGCTTCTTGCAGAATTTAGGAAAATGCCCTGAGCACATGAAATGTGGTGGTTACCACAGAAATTTGCATAGAGTCATACATCAGACAAATCTTGAAACTCTTTTCCCAATTGAAATTGTTTTCATCCAAATTGAAAACACAGGATCAGGTACAAAGAACAAACCCCTTGTGCACTCTAGTTGAGACATTATTCATGTCATTCCACAGAGGTCAGCTCACCCCCTATGAGGAGTGACCACCCTCCACAGCACAGGGCTTTACGCTCTGGGAGCAGCTGGTTGCTCCACACCTCTGTTCTGCCTATTAAAAACGTGTGTGTGTATGGGGAGTAGCACAGAGCAAACCTTCCTCTAAGGCCCGTGACTGAATACAACACAGAGCTGCTCCTTCTACCCCTGCCACCTCTTTGCTTGGTGTCCTGTTCTGTGGTGATGCACGGCAGCTCCTGTGAACCTGTGTCCTGCACTGCAATCTCCAGGACCCAGAACTGCTCACTGCATCAGCCACCTGGCATGGGAAGCTCCGCTGTTGGTGCTTTGTGCCTACCTGGAGGCCCAGAGTGCCCAGCCTTGCCCGAGCCCTGCCCTGTCTGGGGGCCAGGTGTGACCAGCTACGAGCATCCCTGCCCAAACAGGTGTGCATCAATTCTGACTGGGATGGGGCTGGTGTCCTTCATAGCATCTCATGGGGTGCCATGATTTGATTTTGTGTCTAAAGCAGTGATCCTTCAGATACCAAAGGCTATACTCCTTTCCAATTCCACAAATTAGGAAAGATTAGGGAAAACTAGGAGTATTAGAAAAAGGGCAGAAGCTGGGGAGCAGCTTCCAGGTTGAAATGACACAGGAACCTTCTTGCCCTGCACCACTCCCCTTGCATGTCCACTCAGCTGACTGTGGGTAACATTGCTGTCTGTTTGGAGGTGATCTGAGGATGAGGTAAGCATGTGCCTGCTCATGGAAGGGATACAGGCTTTAGGGCCAAGAATGGTGACAGCCAAGGGACCAAGCATCCACCACCTCCACTAGCAGGTGATGATGCTCCACTGATCTGGGTTGTCTGGGAGCCTGCCTGGATGTGTTGGTAGCATTGCTGGAGTCCAGGGAGCTCAGCCCTGAACACCCCAAGCAGCCCTGCAAGAGCTTAGAGAGGGTGCTGCGTGCGAAAGACTCTGACTCAGGGACAACAAAAGAAGAAAGAGTCAATGCATCTGGACACAATCTGAAAGGATGAAAAGGCAAAACCAAAAAAAGATGTTGTTCTCAGGTCTATAGCCAGAGGGAAAATAAGGAGCAAAATGGTGAATGAGTCATGGCTCTCATCTGCCAGAGCCATTAATAGAGAGAGACAACAGGATGGGTGAGGGGTTGCGCTGGAGAGAGCTCCTGGGTGCTGCAGAGGGGAACTGTGGCTGCACTCAGCTCTCTCTCAAGGGCATCCTTCCTGGAGGTCTTCTTGGTGGATAAACACGCTGCACAGAGCTGTCATGCTGGAGCTTGACATCCTGAAGAATAAACAAAGGTGCGTTTGACTGGAGACGGGAAAGACAAGAAATACCGAATGACAAGGAAAGGCAGAATCAGAAATTCCTTTGATGATAAAGGTCTCTCCATCAGAGATCACGCTCTCCTCAGCAACATCCACAACTGCTGAGGCTACAATTTCACTTTCAATAAAACACTTGCATAAACTACCTCTTACCTCTGATAATGCAACTGTGGCCTGAATGGCACAGCTCATGGCAGGAGTGTGCTGTACAGATCTGCTGGAGACAAGGCTTGTCTCCTTCCTGCCCTGGGAGTTTAGGAAATTTGGGACAGATATTGGCAGCTCAGTGAGTCCTCTCCAGCCTCCTGATGCCAACACTTTGTTCTTCTGCACTGCAGTACTGCAGTGCCACTTGGGATCCTACCTGGACAAGCAGGCGAGCACGTGCTCAAACACAAACCTCTGAGACATCACTTTCAACAGCTGGACTGGTGATGGCCAAGCACCATCAGCTGCTGGCTGATCCTGGGCTGTGGGGAATGGACAGAACTGATGCATTGTAACAGCAGACCTGGAGGAGTCATTATTTTGTGTTCCCACTGTAACAGTTGAAAACAATTAATTTTCAGAATATGGATATGTGAAAGACTTTATGCTGCTTCTGTGCCAAAGCACAAGGTGTTCTGTCAGACTTTCTCCACCTGCCATCTCTTAGTGTCCTAAAAAAGGATGAAATTTTTTTTTTTTCCATCAGGCTCTTTACAGTACACAAGGAATATTCCAGTATCACTCAGCAAACAAAATTACACTTCCTTCTCCCCAAACCCTCCTCCAAGTGTGAATTTTAATTCAAATAAATCTTGGCAGAATAATAAATCTATTTAAATGTTGTATTTTTTTCTGAAACATCTAGTGTTTCATACAATGCTTTTAGGATGGTTGAACTGAACGACTGGAGACCAAAGCCTATCCTTTCCTCATTGAAAAGGTTTGATTTGGATAAGCTGACATTCTGAACATTTCTGGTTCCTGACTAGCTAATGTACTTCGCTTATGTTTTCCATAACAAATAAAAAAAAAAAAAATCAATTCCAACAATGAGAAATTAGGACAATCCACAGGGCAGGCACTTTGGTTTTTCTTCTGAGACCAACAGAGACAGATTTTTGGAAGTACATGCTGGACCAGCCAGGGGCAGAGAGAGAGCCAGTACTCACAGGCTCTGAAAAGGGCAGACAGGTTTTGAAGGACATGGAACTCTTTTCACTCCCTGAGGCAGCACAAGGTGCTGAGCTGCTCAGGCCTTCTCAAATGGCTGCACAGCCACCACTTGTTCACTCCTGGACTGGACTTCTGTCCAACTGGAATGAGAACAGAAACAAAGGACAAAAAAAGCAAGAAAACTGTCCCCTCCTCCTACTAGTCCCCTCAGCAGCTCATTACTTCATCCCATAAAACCTGACACACACTTAACCAATACTCTACACATACATGACCGAACTTGCTTTACATGGGACCATGAACTAAAAATCCTCAGTTTTTAAGAAAGCACCAGGAGACAAAATGCTGCTGGAGCCCACAGCAGTTCTGCTGCCTGCTTGCTACAAAAAATACAAGAATATCCTAATAAACCAGTTATTAAGTTCAACTTGTCCCATTAAACTTGCAATGTACACTTGTTCTAAGATGGCACAACAAACCACCACCAATCCTCTGCTGAAATACACCACCTCTTGTGTCTGGATCTTCACAGGAGAAAAAAAAAAGAAAGAGAAACATAAATGCCACACTTTACAACTGGAAAATAAACCAAAATATTGATGTAATTGCAGATCTGCCTTCTTTTATACTGCAATTCATTTCCTAATGGATCTATCAATCTGTTCATGTAGCTCAACTGCAAGGGAAAGGTGGAGGAGACCAGACAGGTCAGCTGAGTTAGCAAGTGGAGAAAGCCTCTCATGCAAGATGTTTTAACACAGGTCATTCAGAAGAAAAACTTGCATGCTATGATCATCTCACATCCTACTCTCACTCTTCAACAGGTATAGATTGCAGTTTATAAACATCTCAACAGACTGGGCTTTTACCACGTGTACATCAGAGGTGACTGCACAAAGTCCATGCATTGTGCCAAGGCCACGTAAGAGAAGCAGAACTGCAAGAGTTATAACAAACAGCAACTGAGATTAACATACAAAAATAAAACTGCTATTTTATTTCTGATTACAGTGCAACTACTAAGCATTAACATTAGCTAACTTTTTCTGGATGTACAAATATTTTATCCCACTGTAGTCCCTTCCAACCTTATCCCTTCTGTGATTCCCTCTTCTAATCCAGCCAGTGGAAGTACTGTTATCTGCTTTAGCAATCATGTAGCTGTCTAATTAATACTTATCATTACCATATTTTAAAATAATTGTTTAAAGATATAAGCAGGGGAGGGCTACATGAAGGATTTTTTTTTTGAAAAAGTGACACTGAAAAACACAGACCAGCTGTTCAAGGCAGGACTCGGTAGCACTGAGGGCTTTGTAAACATCATTATTCACATGATTGTTTTACTTCCAGTGGGTATTTTGGCTGATGGCAGCCCAAATCAGCCCTTCCAGAAGATGCAGCCAGCTGGACTGGTGTTTTATAAAAGCTTCCTAAGGGGAACGTGAAGAAAGACATTGACTTAAGCAATCAGACACAGTTCAAATGAGATACTGGGAAAAGCTGGCACCTAAACATAGATCCAGTGAACCCCAGTGTGACCAGGGACATCCTGTGGGTCAAAGAACACTCTGGGAAAGGAGTGGGATCTCACCTCAAATCTGTCACAAAACTTCACATCTCCTGAGGCTGGTTTGCATCTCTGCTCTCACAGGAACAATGTACCAGAGCCAGAGGCAGGAGATGGTTTTACCCACAGCCCATGACACCCATCTGCCTGGCACCACAGTGTGAGTCACACCTGTCTGCTATCAAAGATTTGCTAAATATTGCTTGAAATACCGATGTGACATATAAAAACCAGTTTCAATGTCAAATACCACTTTGCAAGGGGTAGTACCTCTTGAAAGTTAAAAAAGTGCCCGTCCCAAACGGGGAGTAGGCATAGGGGTATGGCAAAGAGTGTGGGGCTCCACAGGAGCAGCCACACCAAAAAGAGAACATAGAGACTCCTTTGAACCTCTCGCTCGTGTCAGATGTCCTTTGCAGCAATACTTACTTAGCTGGAGAGATGTGAAGGGTTTATGAACTCTTCACCCCATTTTAGCAAAGCAGTTCTGAGGTCCAGGTGTGGAACTGTCTCTGAACAGCAGCATGGGCTGCTGGTGTCACTCCCTCACCACTGACTCCAGCTGGGCAGGTATTTACTTTTTGTCATTTAGGCCAAAGTAATACATGTTCACATCACAGAGAGGAAATTGTAACGTGTAGTACCAAAAAAATTGTAATAGAACCCTTTTAAACCTTGGGACACCAGGGGCACCAAATATTCACACCTTCTTTAGTAACATGTCATATTATTAAAACACATTATTAGAGACAAGCACTACTTTGTATTTAATATCTGGTTTGCTTTTTTCACCATATTCTAATACATAAATAAAAAGTCACTGCTGAACAGCTTTTGTCAAAACTTGTTTGCTTATGGAGGTTGCCCCTTAAAAGATATTTTAAAAATAAATCATCTTTTGTGATATTGGCATGAACGATTCTGTAGAATTTATATATGTATATATATAATTCCAGGGGAATAATTATGATAAGGTTTCTTCTGTTTATATTCAGGTTTACCAGCTCAATGTTATTCTTCCTGAATATCTGGTGAAGGCTCCTTTGCTACGTCCCTCACAAATACTTGTGGTAGCAGCACACCTCCTCCCAAGATCAAATATACATAGCAAGGGTAAGAGACCAGGCAGGAGCAATTCAGTGGAAGAATTGAGCCAAGGAATACCTTTAAGACAGTTGTTCTATTTTTAATCAATCATCTTAGCTGAGATGAAAAATTGTGAAAGCAGCCATGAATAACACCTCAAGGAAATTTGGGGGAACAGACTCGCAATATTATGAAAAAGTGATACACTGACACTTTAAATAGAGATGCTGTGAAGTAGCAGGGTCACAGCAGTCTCTTACTATCATCAGTCAGAAGTGAAACAGCCCTGACCGTGTACATAAATCCTACAGTAAGTCACATTTGGAGATATGGGAGCATTTTATCTCCTTTTCTAACCAGCACATTTTACTGGTGAGAGCTAACCTCTCACTGAAATACCATGAAGCCCATTTCAAACCATCAGCACAACCCATTACCCTCTGGCTGAACATTATTTTCACATTTTAATAATTCTTCTCGATGTGATGTCCAACAACTGAAAATTCACTTCCTTCACAGAAATTTTCTTTCCTTACCAAAGTATTGCATGAAATAGCTTTTCCCTCAAAATGCTTCCTCAGAAAATCCTCCTGCAGAAGAGGAGGCTGAACTGGGCACAGAGCAGGAAAGGGCCTCAATCCTACAAAGCATCACCTGTACCTAGCACTGAGCAGCTCAGAGCTCACAGTCAATACTGGAATAGGTTGTCTGGAGGAGCTGTGGATTCCCCATCATGGGAAATGTTTAAGGTCAGGCTGAGTGGTGCTTTGAGCAAACTGTGTTAGGGAAAGGTCATAGAATCACAGAACCATTTAGGCTGGAAAAGACCCTGCTGTGGCTTCACCTGTGCTAATTTTCTTCCTAGTAGCTGGTGCAGTGCTGTGTTTTTGATTCAGTATGAGAATAATGTGGACAACACAGATGTTTTGGCTGTTGCTGAACAGTGCTTACCCTAAGTCAAGGACTTTTCAGTTTCCTGTGCTCTGCCAGTGAGGAGATGCACAAGAAGCTGGGAGGGAGCATGGCCAGGACAGCTGATCTAAATTGGCCAAAGGGATTTTTTCATAGCATAGGGCATTGTGATCAGTACATAAACTGGGGGAGTTGGACTGGGAGGGGTAGATTGCTGCTGGGGGATGATTTCCCAAAGTCCCTTCATACCCAAGCTGTGATTCTGTGAATAAAATTAGTGTATGTTTGTATATTGTGTTGGTGTTCTGCAGATTTTTAGGAATAAATACACCAATGTTTTCTGCACTCCTGGTGTGGGGGATCACTTTGCAGAAGGCTGGTGTGCTGGTTCCAGCTGCAATAGAGTTAATTTTCTTCATGGTAGTTAGTATGGGGCTATATTTCAGACCTGTGATGGAAATTATGTTGATAATACAAGAATGTTTTAGCTGCTGCTGAGCTGTGCTTACACAAAGCCTCTTGCCACACCCCACCAGTGAGCAGGCTGGGGGTGCACAAGGAGCTGGGAGGGGACACAGCTGGGACAGCTGACCCCAGCTGGCCCAAGGGGTGTTCCACACTATGAGGTGTCATGCTCACCAACAAAACTACGGGGGAAGGTTCCAGGGGCTGCTGCTGGAAGACTGGCTGGGCATCACCCCACTGGTGAGCAATTGTTTTCATTTGTATCACTCTTTCTTGTGTTTTATTTCTCTCCCTGTGTCATCTTCCCCTTCATTACCATTTCATTTTTCTTTTTTGAGAAATGCCTCTGATCGTGACTGCAGTGATGGGATGTGGCACGAGAAGCTGGATCCACACTGTCTCTGCCTGAGATAAGGGGATGAAGCTCCATTCCCTGAGGGGACCAGTAACATTAAAGGATAGGCAACTCTGCTTTGTCTTACCAATTGTAAACTTTATTCCCTATGGAGTCAGAATGACCTTTAATTTCTTTGAAATAAAAATCTGTGCAAATACAGTGAGTAATTTGCATATACTATGTGATATCTATTTTTATATCCATTCCAAATACGAAAGGATATTAATGTATTGGAGTGGGAACTTCCATCTGATAATATAAAATTTCACTTCAATTCAGCATAAAAACCCATCAGAAAATATCATAACTCTCAAAACTGCTATCTGTGTTTAATTCACACAGGGCATGGCATAAAACCTTAATCTGACATGCAAATGAACATAAATCCCTGCATAATACTCTCTCTACACAATCATCATTGTAAATGTGCCCTCATCTTTAGTACCCCAAAATAAAGATCTATTCTGACAAGACAAAGCCCTGATGATAACTTGTGAAAGTCAGTTAATGAAAGACTTTAATGAAAGTCAGGGTCATGACAAAGGGCTTCTTTCCCTCTGCAAGGCATTTCAAGCCCACAAGGTGCAGCTGTTAGTCCTCTTCTAGAGACAGTTTCATGCCAATGATTCCTGGCTATTAGATTGCCCATAGTCCTCTGATTTGGGGGATTTAATTCTTATTCCATGTCCTGTGTGCCCTGTACATGGAGCCCTATAAAAATGATTGGTTCCCAAAGCATCTCCTTTTAGAACTATATCTCCTGTGAGACTAAATCATCCCTAACCAGCTGGTTTTGAGGGGGGAGGAGTTGGTTGTTGCTGTTGGTTTGGTTTAATTTTTGGTTGGTTGGTTTGTTTGAGATTTTTTTTTGTGTGTGTTTTTTTTTTTTTTTTTTTTTTTTTTTGTTTTTTTTTTGTTTGGTTTGTCTTTTTTGTGCTGTGCACAAAGAAGCCAGCACAGACACTATGCTTCACCCTGTCAGCAGGTCAAATTTTGTGTTTGCTCTTTTTTGAATATAAGTCATTGATAACATGACCAGAACATTTAAATAAAAGCTCTGGAAGACCATCCACTACTGACAGGGAGAAAAAAGGATTAATTTAAATTTGTTCAACCCCTGTTGATAAACCCATAGCAGAGGACAAACCCTGAACAACTTGGGCCATGGAGGAAGGAACCCTAGAGACTACTAGAGTTCATCCTTGAATGCTCTCATCTTAACAGGAATTCACATGGGGGGAAAACATGCTTCAGCTGAAAAAAGAATGAAACTAAGATTTTACTGTAACTTCTGTAGGCACTGAACTCAGTGAGAAGACTGAAAGGTGGTGATGAAAGCCCAGGGAAACATTTCAAAATCTCCAAGCAATATTAACTGGAAGAAATAAAACCACCTAATTTTAAGGCACATGTGTACAGAAGACATCATCACTTTCTCAATGTTGCAGAACAATTAAAATGAACCCCCCAAATCAGCTGATTAGTACAACAGATACTTTCAGAATCATGTGATATAATAAACCCACTAAATATCCTCCTGTATCTATTTCTCACGTAATATGAGAAAATACCAGTTTAATTTATGTAGTGTGAAAGCTGACAATATGTTCTGCCATTTTGTTTAAATAGCTAATGTTCTCACATTAGGTGTAAATTAATTTTGACACTAAAAATAAATGTAATAAAAATAATGTGAAATCCAGTAATTCAAGATGCTGCTGACCAGGACTCATTGTTGCCTTACTGTCCCTAGTACAGCCATGAGAAATAAACTTTAGGTAGAATTTTGGGGTTTAATTAAAAAATTTAGTTTAAGAACAATGTTTGAATTTGCACAGAAATATATGGTGGGTTGATTCTCATTAAAAGATACTAATTTTCTTTACAAAGATCAGATTTCCTCTCATCTTTAAAAATAAAATATGTCTTTTTACAATTTTTTAATATGCCATGAATTTGAGCTTCAAATGGAAACACAAGAGAATGCTTAGCTTGAATTTCTCTTTATTTTGAACCAGAAAGCTGGGGTTTTGTCATTGTCTTCATGATAACCAAACATGGTAATTTACATGATGTTCATTTGAAAATAAAAGGTGAAGCAGAACTACTTTCAGAATGAAAGATATGTACTTCATATTCTCAGGAAGGTTGAAAGTTCAGTTTTGACTTTAGTAAAATAAAAACCTACAACCAAATGTAACACACTTCTGGGAAAATAAAAATGGTTTCCATTAAAAGAACCTTGAAATCCCTTGATGTGCACCTCTCAGTGTGTTCCCCGGGCTTGAGGCACTTTAAGAGTGCTCCAGAAGAAAAGCCCAGCTTGTGTGTCTGACTGTAATTTAACTTCAGGAGCTGCAGAGACACTACAGTGAATGTAAGTCATGGCAGAGAAATGTGTGAGCAAAAACCTGCCTGCAAAGCAGAGCTGGTGCAGCTCCTGCACCCTCAGCCCCCACTGATGCACCCAACACGCTGACCTTTACAGCATGGCCAAGGACACAGCTCTGCACACTGAGGTTTTTGCAATGGTTTCTCACTCTACTCCTGCAAAAATAGTTTCCCTGTGTGTTGCAGCTTGCTGACCAAAGCTCCTGCCCCCAGCTCAACAGCTCAGTTCAGTGGCTGGCTGCCTCCACAATGTTCTGCACCATTTGCAGCGTCAGGGAAAACATTATTTAAAAATACAGTGGTGCTGAAAGATCTGACTGCAATGTAATGTGATATAAGACAAGAAGTATATACAGCATGACCTTTGTTGGGCAATTTCTGGACACTCCAGTAAACTCTGATAAGCAAAAAGAGGTAATTTGGGGGTGCACTCACAGGCTGATGAGATAATGTAAAGCCACCCATGGGCAATCTCATCTGTAAGAAAATCATTGCAGTAACAGTAAAAAAATCCCCCACAGTTACTCTGTGCTCATAGGAATGTTATAGCAGAGACCAAAAAAAGGAATTGAATGCCAGCTCATCTGAAGAGCCAAATATCTATTTTCAAGCTTTAGCTCTAAAGTTGAAATATCATATTTAGAGTAATCAGAAAGGTCAGAGAGATGAGAAATAAAATAATCAGCAGGAAGCATAAGGCACATTTCCCTTTGGATCCTCATCTTTGTTACACTTTTCAAATTCCTCTTCCTTCCACAAGCTAGGGGTCAGTTACTTATTTATCTGAGTCAGGAGTTTTCCTGCTGACTCTGCCAGAACCAAGCTTTTGCTTGATGCCTTATGCCTCCACTGCAGATCCAGAAACTTGGGCCATGCATCTCCAGAGCCTATGGCTCACTGCATTCCTCCACCCCTCCATCCCTGATTTAGGGTGCCCCTCCTGCTGTTCATGGTAACTCTTGCCAGCTTTTGCATTAGATATGCCTTGTTAGCCATCACCATCACCATCACTTAGCGCCTTGGTGGGCTCCAGAGGACACTGAAAAGTTCTTTCTTTTTGTCCCAGTTCAGTTAGCCCTGCTGTTTTGCTGATTCAAAGTGTTTTCTTTTGCATTTAGCAAGGATCCTGTAAGATCTGCTGGCAAAGCATCTTGAGAAGTGAAACTGCAATGTGTGTATTTGCAAATGATGCAGGGGAACCTGGGGACCCAGATTCAAATGTGCAGAGTAGTTTCTATTATGGATGCCATTGGTAAGCCAAAAAAAGAACAAGCAAATACTCCATAATCTAAAATGTCTTAAAAGGGATATCGATTAAATTTAGGGACAATCCATATTCAAATGGATTTCTGACAACATCCAACCTTCTGAAACTCCTCCTGTTCCTGTCTGCAAAGCACCACACCAGCACACAGGTACCTGCAGTCCTGCTCCTCAGTCTCCCACTCTGCAGGAAATGCACCATTTCATGACAAGAACGAGCAATGCACATTTAGCAAGTTTAAGTAGTCAAAAGAGGTGATAACCTAAATGACTTTGACCCCAAGTTTATTTTTAAAGGTGTGAAAAAAGCCAAGACACTCTTCAGTTCACCTCTCCTAGTGTGCTGTATGGTACAGCTGATGTTCACACGGCTTCCTAACCACCAGAGGGAGTCCCTGGAAACCAGCACTGAAGGAAGCGGAATTAAAATTCATATTTTCTACAGAGATCTCCAGAATACTAATCAAGACCAACAGATAAAGCAATCCATGCAAATCTGATTGACGGTGATTGCTTGGCAGGGTTTGGCTTTTTTGTCAGTAGAGGTGGAGCAGAATTTCAAACACACCATCAGGACCTGAATCACGCTGTGTCCTCCTCAGCTGTGCAGCTGAGCACGTACAAGGGCAAAGGCTGGACGCTTGGAGAACTAAAATCGCCTATTAGGAGATTACTTCCTTCCTGAACTGCAGCATGGCCCCACGCTGCTCCATTCTATCACACGGTTTGCTCCCTGCTGTGTGGCAGGGACTGTGCAGCTTGTTGGGCCACCAGCCAGCAGCACAGGACTACAGCCACTCACCTCCAGGTGAGCCCCACTCGCCCCACGGAGAGGAAAGGAAAATTCACAGTTATGGTAAACTAGATGCCTGGCATTTAAATGGCTGAAGTTCAGTTGAATGAGTCCCATTTTCAGCTGTATTGCTTCAGTATAATTAACTGGAGAAATCACGAGTTGTTGCCACAAGGGTCTGTGATTCTGCTTGCAGAAGGCAGCACAGCCTAGAGCTTTCGAGTCCCTGACTGGGTGAAAAATAAGATGCTGGATGACCACAGAGAGTCACCTAAGAAGGCCATTAATAGAATTTGTGTGAGCTCCCCAGAGATTACCAGGCAGCAGGAGAAGCTGCTCTACATGCTTTGCTGGCAGCAACATATGGCGATTCACTCGGTGCCTGGAATTAAGCAGACTTTCCCCTCAGCTGAGCCTGCTGCCAGAGAGGGTTCCAGAGCTCTGCCCTACCTCCTCAACTGCACCACTGGCTGGCCCTGCACAGTCCCCTGGTCCTAAACACTATGCTTTGACCAGGAACACCTTTTTAGCTAGTGCACACTGAACCATGGTATATAATGACAGCATAGTTAAAAAAAAAATAAAATTCAAAATACTACCAATTTTATTGCTGAAAAATCCTCTTAGCCAAGCAACACATTCCTGACTTCAGTCTATATATGTGTGAATATTTTCCTAAACTTGCTTCTGGTATAAAATCAAAAAAATTTCATTCAAAAAGCCCATCTGTTTGCAGAGCTCAGGCAGTCAGAGAAGTGATAATCTGATGTGCACTGCTCACGTGAACACATATGTGGACATGTACAACACACATGTATTCCTGGGAGTTCTCATTAACTGTCCCAAGGAAATCCATGGAGCATCACTAAAAATACACCTTACACCTTATGCACTTTAGCTTCCAGGTCCCTAATTTATTATTGTTAAACTAGAGGTTTAATTATCATTGTAGATACTAATTAATTACACCATAATTAGAAATCATTAATTAATTACTTAGTAAGTTTGGAAGGAGATCATTGTAAAATTTTCAGGGCCAAAGAAGTTTCTTAGCATCAATCCTTCCAGTCAGTGATGAAAAAGAGAGGGAAAATGGGATGAATTTTGCCATTAGGGACACTGAATACATAACTGACTGTACCAAGAGCATCTGTTTCTGTTTCTTGACCACACAGAGATCCCAGCTCAGGTACAAAACCCAGTGCTTAGAGTTCTACACCCATTAACAGGAAGATCATGGTCACACAATTACTAATTGTTAGGAGTGGGATCACAGCTAGGGGAGTAGATGAGTTAGTGTGTGGAGACAAACTATTAGAGTCTGGCTCTTAGCTGAGAATACAGAAAATAAATAAAAAGAAGCAGCCAAGGCCAGGTTAAATGGGGCTCTGAGCAACTTGGTCTAGTGGAAATCGTCCCTGCCTATGGCAGAGGATTTGAACTAGGTGGTCTTTAAGGTCTTTTCCAACCCAATCCATTCTATAAAAGGTCTCCAAATGAACACTGGCCAAAATCTGGCCTCTACTGCTTGCACATAAATTACTGGACTTGTTAAATTTTGATAATTAATTTTTTTCCTAAGCTAATATATTTTTCTGCCACTGACTATACTCTAGTGAAAAAGCCACAGTGAATCCTCTATCACTGAGCTCTGGAAACTTCTCAGTTTGCACCACACTCAAAAAACCCAGGGGTTTGAAGGCAAGGGTACAAGGGAATCTTGCTAGCACAAGCTGAGTGTGAAACAAGTCATGTGCAAGTCTCTCTCAAATCTCTCAGCAATTTTTTTTCCACACAGAGTTTCCTTCCTGAAACTGTTTTTGATTTTTATTTTTTTTGGGTTTTGATTTAATACAGAAGAGTGCAGCACAGCAAAAAGCATCAGCAAGAGAGTCAAGAGCCTTTAGGTTTATAATGTTCTTCAAAGAACAGAGGCACCTTTTGTTGTTCCAGGCGTTGGACAGCGGCTCCGGCGCTGCTGCTGTTCTGAGCAGGGACACAATGGAGTCCTGCAGGAAAGTGGCTGAGATGCACACAAGCAACATGTCATGGGTTTTTATTTGCATAACACTGAGAGCACTTCAGTGGCCAGGAAAACTTTCTGCTGTGGATCCCTACCATCTGGGGAACTGAAAAACTCAATTGAAAAAATGCCTACTTCTATAGAGCAGAATAATTAAATAACGGTTTGATACTTGCTGACAGATGAATAATAGCAATGATATTTACAGTTCTAGCACTGAAAGGAGTCTGTAATCCCAGTTTATCTATTCACAAATGAATCAATTCATCTCCTCTGCTCCAGTCAGTTGGAGCCGAGCTAATACAGAAGATTAACCAGGTTTACTCACTGCTTCTCCTGGCTGGGCCAACCTCTTCCCCTTCTGGTTTTAAACATGCTTCTCTTAATGTGAAGTGTACCCAGGTTCTTAGAAGTTGGTTAGAGCCTAATACTAATAATGCAAGGGTTGTGGGTTTGATCCCTGTATGGGCTGTTCACTTCAGAGTTGGACTCAGTGACCCTTGTGAGTCCTTTCCAACTCAGAATATTCTTTGATTCTGTGAAATGTCATATATCCAATTAGGAAGCCCAGGTTAACCTGAGAAGAGAGCACCTGAGCAGTCTGGCAGGCAGGGGAAGCCTGCAAGCAAGTGCCTACTACTCCAGGAGAAGTTTGGTTACTTTGGAAAGATGGGCAGAGAGCTTGTACAAGGACTATCATCCCCCTCAGCAGAGGCAGATGAAGCTGCCTTGGGAACTAGACACACAATGAGTGGTCTTGTGGCTGAGCTGATATTTTACAGCTGGGGTTGCAAGGGACTCCTGCCCTCACAGGGCTGGGCAGAGACTTGTTGAACATGCAGTGGGACTCTGCCTGGGATGTGCCTTTCACTGGCTGCTTTGGGAAAATGAGTTCCCACCTAGTTTGCTGGGTAACAGCTCATTCCTGTCCAACTGGCAAAGGAAGAAATTTATTTCTATAGTTAGCAATATACTAAAAGATTCTGTATGCCACATGGACTTTTCTGGAACATTTTTAATGATAAAGCAATGCAGCAGATGAAAAGAAAAAGCTCATCATCTTACTTGAATTTCCCCTCCCTCTTCATTGACTTACAAAGCACAGCAATTTAGAACAGAAACCCCCCTCCATTCTGCAGAACATTTCAGAGTGACTGAAGTGGATACTGAAACTGGTGTAGGCATGAGTCTAGAAACATCGTGAAATTTATTTCTCTAAACCTTTCTCTGGTGTTTTTGAAAGACATCAGTCAGAAAACATTTATTCCCCTGGAAAAACTTTTGTTGTTTAAAGAAGCAGAATATTTCTTTTCACATGCACCCAATTAACCATTGCCTGCAGACTGCTATTTTGGCTAGCCCTAAGTGTCTGACCACATGGATCATATTTACACCAGTGAATCCAAAAGTTTGCTGTTTACAAGTTCTCTATGTCTAAATTATAAATAGGAACAACGCCTGGAATGACTTGGTCCAAAGACCTGCAGCAGATTGCATGCTTATGGCTCTGCAATGCCTATGCCATCTGAAGTTACACACATCTTTAAATGTTATTAGCATTCTGAAAACTAAAATGTGCACAGAATGCACCATCTTAGGGCTTCATAATCTGCACCAACACACCTGATAGTGTGGGAAACGAGTCCACAGTGCAGCATGCTAGGCACCTTGCATGGAGCGTGGATCTCTTCACCCCAGCACAGTTTTGGAAGCAGCTTGCTGCAAGTGGGCATTGTGTTCTGTGGTGGATCCCTTCCATTATTGATGAGCTATTTTATGCATTATGCAGTGCTGTAATGAAGATGAAGTCTTTTGTCTTCCCACACTGTGTCCTCTGTAGTGCTGGAAAGTCTCGGGGCAAAGTTATCAAATAAAACAGGCACTGCTTTGTAGAAGATGAATTCAGATGACTGAATTTCCCAAAAGTTACACTTTACTGCCACTGAAAAACTGAGGGATGCAGGACTAGCAAAATGTTAATGAAATAATGAACTCAATATAACATTAGAAAAATATATAAAAACCCTGTGTACACTCTAGTCTGATATTCAGTGCACCATCCTTCACACACTTCCTTCACTGACAGAGACCTTGCAAATATTTAGGGCATCTAACTAGGAGAGAGAATGTATGGTACATTCTTCCAGTTTATCTGCTATTTGATGAATCAAAGCTTTATTCTTTTATTTCTCCAAAGCGTTTTTCAAGGAACTTCCTCCCAGCAATACAGACATGTCATCACTTCTGAAAAAGCATAAGAGCAGAATGACTAAAGGAATGGAAAAATATCTCAAATTCACAAAACTTAATAAAATCCAGCTTATGGGAAATGAGAAATACATGTCAAATAATCCACAGTGGTGTAAAAGGCAGTAGATCTTCTAAACAGAGTAAGAGGAGTGAGGAGCAATCCTTCTGACTATTAAAACATCCTCCCTGCAGAGGTAAGGCTGGATCTGTTAAGCTGAAGGCACAGGGCTGAACTCTGCAGCTTCCATGACCTGTATCTGTATCGTGTGGTCTGTAAGACACTTAGAACAAGCAAATAGCTTTCTTACAAAGAATAAATAAAGAAATAAATCACTATTAATTTTCTTCAAACCTCACTCCTTCCATTTCAAGCTTTCCTCCAACTTCTCCCTTAGTCAGATAAAGCAGCTGACCTCTAACTACAATTGACTCTGCAACGAGCCCTCTGCATTAAGGCTTTTCAGCATGTGGTGTTTACATTTAGAAATGGAATTTTCATACATTGTAAGTCAACAATAACTATCTAAGTCCCCAGGGCACAGAATCAAAAGGAAAGCAGAAGTTCACAATACGTTATATACACTATGTCACAGACAGCATTTACCAGCACAGATCAGATCAATTCTTCTCCAAGAGGTACCAAAATATTTCAGCTGTGGAAGCCCAAGATGCCCCCAGAGCTGATCACTCCAAGCCACAAAGCTGAACCACTGTCCCTTATGAAACATGGGAACATGCAGGTGCTCCCAGCAATCAGCTGAGACTCCATGTCTGAAGTCGCAGACATGGAAAAGAATAAGTAAATAAAGAAATTTATTTATTTATTTATTTATTTGGAAAGAAAGAAAGAAAGAAAGAAAGAAAAAGGTGAAGAATTCCTTTGTCTGTCCCCAGAAATTTGGGGAACAAAAAAGGAGAAAAAATAGTCTCATTCCTTCTCTCCCTGAAGTGTAACCAGCCCCTGGGAGAAGCACTGAGCGTACAGGCTCCATTAAGCCCTGCAGAAAGTTACATTCATTACAGGCACCACTGGCTTTCCTACAAAATTATGGCAGGGAAGAACTTGCCCATTTTAGCTTACTAATGTTCTCACATTTTGTCCTACTCCAATAACTAAGCTGCCCTGCCAGCAGCCATAGCATTTGGTAAATCTAAGAGGATGTAAGCCCTGAAAAACCTGAAACATCAAACAGCCTGTGGGCAGGATCCATGCAAAATTCTTCCACAGCCTCCTGGGGCAGGAAGGGGTGATGCTCTGCCCCCAGTGAAACCTGGCTAGAGATGACAAAGTAAGCTGGTGACACACTACCTTGTACCAGGTAACTTATGCCAGTGAGAGGTCTGTCTTCTCCAAGTGGACACCCATGAAAGAAAAACAATTAAATGGGAAGTTGTTTGTCATATTAATGGTCTTACTAAATGACACCATTAAAGCACTGTAAGCAAGAGATTGGTAATGAGCAAGTCAGTATTATCATTTGCTCTCATTTTGCAGGCTGGCTCAGGACCAAGATTTCTCCTTGTGTTTGTAAGGGAGAACAGGTTAAAGAGATGTATAAGGAAATGAAAGTAATTAGGCACATAAACAAGCTGGCAGGTAAACAATTATGAATCAATGAGGCAACTGTCAGCCTCTAAAGGAAGGATGGCACATATTTGTAATATTATTTCGATTTTAGTCCCATTTTATCTGATTTTGAATTACTCCTAACCTAGCCATTAGCATCCTGACAAAGCACAAGAATGAGCCACGTCTGTGTTCACCTCTTCAAGGCTTGCTTTATCCCAACCTGGGGATGTGCACTGGGAGAGGCTCCCACCAGAGCACTGAGCTATCCCCACGGGTAAGAATATGAGTACATCCACTGCAGAAACACAACCAGCCAGAGAGTTTAGGCTATGGCTTTTCTCGCAACTTTTGCAAACTCTGGGATGTCACACTCCTGAGAAGACACCTGCCCCAGCTTTTAACTTGACAGGTAACCTGGGTAAACACAGTCTGGCTGTAGGATTTGATTCAGCCTATTTAGCCTCTGGCATTTAACAAAGCACTTGGTTTAGTTTTGACTCATGCCCCACACAGTCAGAACAGAGAGATCAGTGCTTCTGGTTGTTCTTGGGCATTGTAGTTTCTGTCACGAAGAAGAGGGACAGTACAGTAATTCCCATCACTAGCTCACAACTGTGTGTTCATTTGAAATGACCCAGTCATTTGAAAGAAGTCAGCACTACCTAAAACTGATCTCCAACTCCCCAAAACATAGACTGCTACCATTTTTTCAAACTAATTCAGCTTAATGAACCATTCAAAACCCCACAGCATTACTTTCTGCCAAGACTAGTTATTTTCCCAAATGTAACAGTACCCTGACTCTACGTCTGCTGAAGATAATGATGCAATCTCACATCTTCTGCTGTAGTCTACCATGATTAATTTTAGTTTATGGAAGTGGGTGGTAAAACGAAGGGAGAAGCAGCCATGGAAGCCAGAATCTATTCATCCATGGGAGGATCAGCAGTACTCAAATGGAATAATTTCTCAGTGGGGAATATAGGAAAAAAACTAAATGTTAGAAATAGCATGTGCCAAGTAGTGCACACAGCAAATTCCAAGAACAGCAGATAGGGTTTGCTGCCCTGTGAATGTGGCAGAGGGAGCCTCTGTTTCACCCTGTGGTTTTGGTTGAGATTTTTATGAGTGTATGAGCAGTTCTGGGCATATAAATGTCTGCATAAGCACAGGGGCAACTTTAATACATGAATGCATAGATAAAATAAATGTTTTTTTCCTAATGATTTTTCCATATGAAAAAAAGCAGACCCTAATGCAGCATGCAGGCAGCAGAATGAATGCAGTATGCAGGCAGTGCCTGAAAAGATATATGGACATGTGTGTTTGTGTGAATTCCTATTCACATTAATTCATGCCCACAAAAGCTTAAGGGCTATAGAGGCCTGGAAGAGCAGATATGAAAAAAACATTTTATACCTTATATCCATTATGTACTTCTGCTGTCAATTTGCATGCTGAGATCACTGCAGTAACAGGAAAACTAATGATGATATAAAAAGCTTCATTCTAATCCATTATCAATGTGTAGCTAATATTAAAGAGAAATACCTCTGCAAACAAATTTCATAATTAAAAAAAAGAAAAATTAGTATTTTGGAATTTGGAATTTGGAATATTATTGGAATTTGTTTTATAGAATCAGAGGATTTAAAACAAATTAAAAAAAAAAACCCCTGAAATTCCCTTTAATCAAAGTTTCAGTTTTTTACAGGTTTAACTATAAAGAATGGGACAACTGGCAATCTTTGAAACTTCTAACACTTTATGTATAGGACAAAAAGGGTTCTTGAAGACTGAATGTTTACCAAATTGTACTTTTTTGTCCAGAAAAGGAAGTATTTTATCTGTGACCCAATTCATGTCTGAATGTGACAACTACAAACTCAAAATACAAGCTCTTCAACATGGACTGGATTTTAAACCTGAAAAGGATCTAAAGCACACTTTTGGTGTGCTAAGGAAAGTAATTAAAAAGACCCCAGAAAAGGCAAAATGCAAATAATTACTGGCTGTATATGCATAAACTTCTCAGAAATTTAATAGGCTTTTCAAGTGCTCAAAAATACTGTCTTAAAAATACCTCTTGCTCATTGCTAGATGTAGCTAACATAATTTAAGGCAGTTTATTGTATTTTTGCCTATGAGCAATAAATTTTTATCCTGAGACTTGTGTTCCCACAAGGCACTTCCCTGAAGCAAACTCAAAATCCTGAAAAACCCTCATTCCCTTTGACGGGAAGAGACAGATGGGAAAAAATCCAACCTAAATTTAAGGGCTTTTGGAAGAAAGGCAGACTCATCACAGATATTAAACCAATCACTACACCCAGAGCAGAGTCAAAGTATCCAAATTTAGAGGTCTAAAAGGTTTGGGCACATGTGAGCAGACAAAGAGCTCTGTACTCTTCAGATATTCATCAGTTTAGGAGTGGGGAATCTTGGCCAGACTTCCTCATAAAGTGTCCTGCTGTGGCAAAACTAGAGCTGAAAATGTTTAAGATGAAGAAAGCAGAATTAAGTTCTCAGTAGTTCTAAATATTTCTAAGAATTTGAAATATGTCTTGATTTTTGATGAGTTTTGCATTTGCCAGCTTAATAGAACAGAAATAGCAAAATAAAAAATCCAGAATCTTATATTACAAGTACACCTTTTAGTAAGACATATTTGTGTATTGAAGGTTGTGAGGGACAATCTCCCCCTGAAGAGCTGCTGTCCATCCCCAGTGAACACTGCAGTGAAACCTGGATGGCAGCAAGTGATACAAACTTCGACTCATCAAGTTCACAAAAGGAAAACAGAGCTGTGGTGTGTGTTTTTGCAGGAAAAAAAAAAAAAAAAAACCAAAAAAAAACAAAACAAACTACCACACAAGGACTGCTCTGTTCCCAGCCCAGGAGCTGCAGAGAGGTCGCAAGCATGTAACTGAGGGCAGTGCTTCATCCAGAAACTGGTTTCCACTGAGAAACCAAGACTTTATTTTGGGTTCTGTTCAAGCTAATGCAATGACAAATCCACAGAACAGCCAACTTCACCACAAACTTCTTCTCCAGTCAATACAGTATTCAATAACCAAGGTGCGACACACTCCTCTTTTGGAAAGCTGACCCACAAAAGCCAACTGCTGAAGCTGGCCCAACACACTGGAAATACCAGCTCCAAGTCCTATCCTTTAAGAATTTGCTAATTTTACCCTAGCTTCTGTTTACTAAAGCTTTATTCTGCCATCTCATATGTAAAACAACACATATACAGATCCACATAAATCAGTGGGGCTACCTGCCTGCTGAGGCATTCCAAAATAACTATTGATTTCCTATGGTGAGTTAAGGCACCATGAAAAATGGGCAGAAAGGGAAATAAAATCTGAAAATGTGCAATTCATACCACAGCAAACGCCAATCTAAAGGCTAAGGGGTTTTATTATAATGTGTTTTATAATAGCATAATATCCAATGCAACTTCACTAGGTGATTTGTAACAAGCCTTTTAAAATGCCACAGATTAACAGAGATGAATTTACCTCCATCTTGTGAGTTCATGATATTCAGAGCAAACAGCATGGCATTGGAGAACGTGGTAGCCTCTTCTTTGCTTGCAAAATTCAAGCCATAGACCTGCCGTGCGTCGCGCCATTGATGAAAGGTAGGTGTTGCTTGATTGTACTTCAGTCCTTTCACAATTGAGTAATTAATCACTACCTGTGATTTGAAACAGAGGGGTAAGGATTAACAACAGCTCTGTTTTCAGTGGGGAGAAACCCACCCAACCCTTGTGTGAAGGTTACCTAAATGGGTAGAAGCAGTTCCTATGGCAGCTTCTACACAGCTGCATGGTAAGGCAGTGTTTGTTTCAGTGACAGAAGACCCACATCTGGGTTGTGAGATTTACAACAGTTCAGTTCAACCTCGGGGACTTGCAAGCCAGTTTTGCAAAATCTATTACCTGCTCTTGTTTTCTACAGCACTTCCACAGGATGCAGCTGTGCAGATGCTGCAAACACCTGTCAGGAGCCAGGGCCAGAAGCTGTTTCCATCTTTTGGAGGATGATCATGCACAATTGTTATGAAAAGAGCCAGACAGAGCTCCTTGGCACTAACCTTGCCCTATAGCACATAAATGTTTGACTTATTGCACCAGTTTTGCTTTCCTGCTCCCATGTGTCTGATCACCACCAGCTTCTTGTGCTTAGACTTTTTCTTTAGAATCAGGCAATGACAAACCCAGACAACCATTCCTCTCCCACCATGTCCCTTGCTGTACGTGCAGCGTTTTCCAGGTAAGGGGCAACTGCAGCAGAAGGCTGTTTATTTTGAAATTTAATCTGCTAAATACAATGCCCTGTTTATCCTTGGGCAGGGCACTGGGACACCCAGCCACACAGTACAGCTGGGGTCCGGACAGAAACCTGCAATGCTAAAAGTGTAAGCTGCTCTAGTTAAGGGTGGAGAGGCAAGAGTGTCCTCAGCACCACTGTACCACCTTGTACACAGATTTTATGTTAGAGGTGGATCCCACATACCAGAAAACCTACCAATAATTTTTTTTTTTTTTGCAGTCCGACCAGCATTTTGGGAAGATTTCTGTTAACACTGTGATTGCAACTAAAAAGTTTCTTTGTATTTAATTAATCCAACAGTATTTTTGGTAGATGAGTGATAATTCTTAATTATAGGGGCAGGCTTTTAAAACTATTTACAAAGATTAACAACTCCTAGCTCTGAGTTTTGAATTTTCAGTGGTTTGCCAGTTTAAACTGGCAGAGAAACATTAGGTGAGCACCTAAAAAGGAACCAATATTTTTTTTACACATTAGTATTTTTGAAGGATAACACTGTCTCATTGATGCCATTAACAGATGTCTTGTAACTTTATTATATTAATATACAAAAAATTATGGAAACCAGCAAAAAAGCCATTAGTCCCCTAGATGATTACAGATATACTCTTCTTTCTAGGATGCATTTACTTACAGAGTCAGCATTAGAGAGTGATGTAGAAGATAGGCTTTCAATACTTGCTCTAGCTTTAGGCACAAATATGATGGTCCAACTGTTGCACTCAAACATGTAGCATTACTAAGGCTCCATGAAGATGCATTGAGAAGCAATTAGACCTACACTGCTTTTTTTAACACACTTCATTGAGAAATTCCTGACCTGTGAGCCAAAGGAAGATGCAGCCCTACATTGGGTATGCAGGCTTCCAAGCATTAGACCCCTGGAAATGGGAACTGCATCACCACATGCTGTGTGGGAAGACACCCACACCAACCAGAATGAAGTGGAAACGGGTTACAGCAAAGGCATTGCACTTCCTCTTGTATTTGACAGCTTGGATAGCCTTTTCTCCTTGAAAAATTGTGACATCACCCCCATTCTTCTACTGAGCACTGGGAGAGCCTGTACCAATGCTGCTCATAGCCAAAGAGTCTCTTGAACACCAAGTAGACTCATGCCTGGATTTCCAACAGTTTTAACCTGGACCAATTTTAAAGTCTTCCAGCCATTTTTGAGTAGACTAATCAAGGGAAGGCATAGGCAGTATCTTTAAGGAAAAGTTTAGAAAGATTGTGAGCTTCTACCAGGCTTTCAAAGTGAGTCTTTCTCACCTACTAACAGAAACCATTATTTCAAATGACACCACTATCAAAGCCCCAAGAGCAGCAGAGGATGCAGTGCAGCTATATAATGAAAGGCAGAAATTGTAAAAACCTATGCCAAAAATTGTTTAATGGAAGTCAGGTAAACTGTTCAAAACCTGCTTCCAAGGAACTCCAAGGATCTGCTTTGTTCTGAAGGTTAGATCCCTTTAATTGAATAAAGACAGAATTTGAATGCTGACCCTCAGTAATCATCAGGATGCCCACACATATAATACCTTGTCTTCAAACTCAAATCAGAGCGTTTACTGAGAAATGAATCACTGGGAAATGAAAGTTAAAATAGCCAAAGTTTCATTTTTATCTCCTTTGGCTTGTGTTTATAGAAAATGGGAAAAAAAGAGGGGATCTCCTGCTGTTGTTAAGAATGAGTGCACAAAGGTGTCCTGTACAGATGGTGTGGAGACTCTGCAAGGCACACGATGATAATGAAGTGCTTCAGAGCAGTAATTAAAATAAAGAAAGTCTCCCTGTTTGAAGCACAGAGTTTTTTTACAGGTGCTTCTAGGGGATCTTTACTCTCAAGCTTCGTATGTCAGTAAGAGAGCACATCTGCCAGGCTGAGCAGAGCAAGAGTTCATCTTTTAATCTTCAGCTGCAGTCTACAACAGGTGAAGAAGCTCTCACTAGAAATCTTGAAAAAATAAATCATGGATTTGTTCATGAAAAACAATTCTTCCTATAACTCTTCCCCTATAATTTGAGTTAAAAGCTGAAACATGACATTTTATATGCCACTTTTTTTGCTTTTCAACCCTCTTTTAGTATTTTATATCTTGAAACAATGTAGCCTCACTGATATATCTTACTGATATAAATGTCTGTGTTGTTTTGAAGCCTGTTAAATCCTGTACTTCAACGATCTCATATGGGAAGGAGTTTCACTGACCAGTCATGCACAGCATTATGTTGACACATTTCAATGTTCCCAACACTGTAATGTTAAAAAAAAAAAAAAAAAAAAAATTGCTTCACTTCTTCCTGGTACTCTCCTTTACCCTTTCACCTCAGTTTCAGGTGTAGGCTCCCTGGGACCAACAGGGAATTTTAGAATCTATGCAAAAGCTCAAAACCAAGAAGCTCTTCCTTTAATCTGCGGAGTTGTGAGCTGTCATCAGTGACAATGGTGGTGGCTGATGAGACTCACAGGAATGGGGCTAGAAGGGATGGAGTGGGCAACAACTTCAGGGCAGCACCTGAGGTGTAAAAACAGCCAAGATCATGGGAAGAGCTCCCACACAAGCCTCACCACCAATACTCTTGCTTATTGAACCAGGACAAGACAATTGCTTATTTCTGCAGAGCATGAAATGGCTCAGCAGCTTGGACCCTGCTATGCTGCCAGCACTCAGGCTCAACACTCAGGGAGCAGCCTTGACTGCTAAAACAGCAAGCATATAAAAACTGCTACAGCTGAGGCCAGATTTTTTACTTCTGTAGGCAGGCCCAAACCTGATGAACTTCTAGTAAGTTACAACAGGGATTAATTGCGTCTGTCTTTTCAAAAACTGTGGTTAGTTTATATCGCAAGAATCCCATCCCTGTTTCAGTTTTGGCTTGGGTTCACATATAAAATGTCTCACCTTCCCCAAGGCCCTGTTTCTACATTCACTTCTCAGCCATAGGAACACACCAGCCCCTCAGGAGATGTGATTCACTTTTGAGTTGCACCCTCCTCCCTGCCTGTTTGCTCAGCACGTGCCTTTGGGTGATGAGATCATGCTGAACTGACATCACTTGATGTAAAGTCCTAACTTTAAACCTTAGGCTGATCAGGACTCTGGAACGGGGAGCTACTGCTTTTTAGCTTTGTGAACTTCTTGCATGGGGACTGAAGTTCACACATGTCACCTTCACAAGAGGCCAGGTGACAACAAAAGCTGGCAAGTTGCAACATGGGTGTAAAAGATGTGATTGTGACTGTTGGTTTCAAGAATCACAGAATCATAGAATTGTTCACGTTGGAAAAGAACTCAATGAACAGCAAGTCCAAAATGAAGGCCACAAGGATACATCATAGCTCATGACCTTAAGCGATTGTAAGCTCATGGCCTTAGCTTCAAACCACTCCTGGCTTCTGTGGCAACTTCAAAGCATCAAGACTGTACCAGTGGTTTTCTGAAGGTTGCTGCTTAGGCCAGTATGAGCCTGAGCAAGGCTGCACCTTGTGCAGAGCAGAAAGGGGAGCTCAAGTACTGCTGGTGTGTAACCCAGCACCGCCTCCACACGTGGTGAGCACCTCGCCCAGACACACAGAGAGAAGGAGGTCTGGTGGCCACCTCCTGCGGGGAGAACGATGCTCCAGTTCTGCTACTCTAGCAACCATATTTGTCTGTGGTGAGCCTTTCAGACACTGTCAGATAGGGAAGGAGATAAGGCAATAAGGAAATAAGATAAGCAGAACAAGAGTACAGCATCATAAGCTACTAGCACATGCACCAAAAAAGGGATAGAAAAGAGTAAGGCAGCTAGGCAGAGGCAAGACAAGTAGTCAACAGAAGAAGATATGTGGAAAATGAAAAAGAGGATGAAAATTAAAGATAAATATTATGAAAAAGCCAAAAAACCCAACAAAAAACCCAACCAAATTTCCCTGAAAAGGGAAATAAAGTCAGGCAGGGATGAAGCCACGAAGATTATTCTAGTCTGTGCCTTGACAAACAGTATGTAAGAAAAGTTTCAATTGTTCCTCCATGGTATTTTTGTATTACATATTTTAAACAGGTTTCTCAACTCTTCCAAAACCTGTGTAGCTTCATTAGCTTCATCCGATGCCAAATCACATTTTAGCTGAAAATTTTTCAGCCTTTTCAGATAAATGTGTCTTTTCTGGCAAATCAACAGCTTTACTAAAGCCTCAGTTTCAGTAAGATTTAACAGAACCTGAGACCAAGCATGAAATGGCTTGAACAGAGAATTATTTTAACTGAAATTCATTTCTATTCTCTTTAAATGCAAATATTTTGCAAGCTTAGCAAGCTTATGATCCTATGTGAGACGCATATATAAAATACATTAAATTCTGAATCTTGAGAATTTCAGAGTGTTCCTTTGAATACACTGTCTTGACTTTATTCATAATACCGGATTTTTGCAATCATATTTAAAGGGGAACACTTTATTTCAGGTAGTTTTAGGTGACTAAGGTAAATGACTACTTTCTGTTTATTTGAAAGAGGATTTTTCGTCTTTAAACTCTTGAGAAATACATTCTTCTACCTGCTTCCTTCTGAACTGGGATGATTTTTAGATAGCATACAGCATCTTCATAAATTGGAACATTTGCAAGCAAATAAAATATTACAGTTAATGCAAAGCATGTTCAAAGTGCAGCTTAAGATTTGACTTTTTAATATATCCTACTCTTTAAACTGCATACTCTGATTAAGACAGACCTCTGGTACTTAGTCTCCCTTGCATATATACATATTGACTTTATGACTTCTGCTTCTTTTACACCAGCTATTCAGTCCCATCTTAGATTGCAGTCCCATGAAAATCATTTACATTCACCTGCTGGCTATGTAAAATAAAGAACTATCATGGCCTGGGACAAAGCTGGCTTTCATAAGTGACTAAGTAGACATTGTATTTCATTTATTTTTGAAAATATTTTCTATTTCTGAATGGAAATGCTTTCATACATTGCCTTTGCTCTATAGAGAAGGATAAAAGCGGTTGCAAAACTTTTGGCAGATGTTTCAAAAGTGCGCTGCAATGAGGTGAAAACCAGTTGCTCAAAACCCACCCATTTTTGTTCTGCTTTTCCTTTCTCAGAATGGTGACTCTGTATATGCACAGTGCAGCAAAGTCATTACCACCTCCAGTAAGCAACCTGGATAACTTTTCCAGTTGGCTCAAGCATCTTTACAGCTGTCAGCTGAGGATCCAAGCAGATCAATCCATTCAACATTTTTGGCAGCAGAGAGGTGGTGGTGCCCTGGCTCCTGCTCTCTGGGTAGGCTTGAACTGGCTCAGCTTGGCTGGATTTGCCCTGCCCCTGCCAATCTCACACCAGCAGCTGTGTTCACCTCACCTTCCCTGGAGGCAACACTACTCTTGAACCCACAGGAAACCATGGGCCCACTTTCTCCTGAGCCTTGTGCCACACAGACGGCTCAAGATGAGCACAGCAGGTGGGCAGGCTGGGCTGCCACTGCCAACCAACCTCATGCCAGCACATGAGGGGAGCCCTCAACTCTGAAATTCCTGCTCTAAAATGCAGGTACTCCACTCAAGTAAACTTTTGTTTGGGGTCTAATTGTTACACTCGGTTAGGGAGCTCTGATGGCATGTGCTGCCCAGCACACCACTAACCAGACTGCCAGAGCCATGCTGTGGCAGCCCTGGGCTGAGCACTGTGCTTTGGTGGCCAACAGGGGTCTGATCCCAGTTCTGATAATCTAAATCCCATATTATTCCTTTAATACCCAAGGAGGTCCTGCAAAATTAGTCCGCTGTAAATCAGATCACAGTGTGCACCTAGGACTTTAAAGTGTATTACAAGGAACTGATTGCTTATCACAGCAATGTAACAACCATACTTTGTGGGACAGCAGTGCAGAACAATTGCTTTTTATTTCTATTTTTAATATAGTACTAAGAACAAGTAAAAAGTAATTTGTGGGGAGCTGAGAGCAAAACCTGCACAGTGAGTAAGATTCATTTCACAAGAAAAAATTGAGAGGGGGGAAATAACATTTAAATCTCTTTGGCATTCTTTTTTCAAATAAGCTGCAATAATTTATGATACATTTTGTGTGGAAAAAATGATACAAAACCTGCATCACTGGAGTATAAACAGACTAGCTAGTAGGCACTTTGCAAGGAACAGGAAATGTTGCATTAGGTATAGAACGGAAGTCACCCAATGAAATCAAGGGTAAATGACAGGAAACTTGATATAGTTACTCACTTGCTGATCCTGCAGTTTAACTCCAACTACCCTGAAGGTGTTTGTGGCCGTGTTGTGGTATATGTTGATTCTGCTGAATCCCTGCTGTCCAGGTTTGATTGGCACCCATTTCTTACTGGTATCGTCATAGACCATAACTGAAGCTCGGGCTTGGCAAATACTCTGTTCACTGAGGAGAAAAAGAAAAAAAAAAATCAGAAAGAAAACAGTGAATTTTCTGCTTATTGCTTATTAAAACTTCTAAAGGGAAAAAAACCCAACAGGAACTATCTGTACTACTTTCAACATATGTTCTATAAGAGATCTGCTAATCCTTTGAATGCAATCTGTTAAATTACAGCTGACATATTATGTGTTCACAGACTTAAAGAATCTCCTGTATGCTGCTGTTTTGAACCAATAATCTATTTAAATAAAACATTAAGCCCTGAGAAATAACCTACATCACATAAACATTATGAAAACTGTCCAACAGCATGAATGCTCTATTTATTTTATGTATCTATTGGCAAGCAAAGCCTTTTACATTTGCATGAAAACCTACCAATATTTTATAGCTTGCTGACAAAACAAATGTGACACCCACAACTGAGTTACACATTTAAAACTGGAAACAAGCAGACCTTGAACCAAAAGCCATGTTAGGTAAACTGAAGAAATCAATTAAGTTAATCCAGCTGACGCCTAATACCCAGACATGCTGACGCACTTAGAAGTCCCAGAATACACGGTGCAAAACACACAGGAACCCTTTTTTCCTTCCTCCTACTAGCAAAGAGAGTGGGGAAGGGGAATCCACTAACGTGGATGCATGCCAGCATTAAAGTACATAAACACTATTTTGTATAGTGTAAATAACTCTTTTTCTCTTTTAAAGACACAGGAATTCCTTAATGCATTACCTCTTGTTTATTAGTCATATCCTGGCTAATATACATATAGGGAATCATAATAAAACACACCCTTCAATGGCAATAAATGCCACTGGCAAATGCTGTGACATGCCAATACAGGTCAGAATATCAGTTCCACTCCTCTGACTTTCCAGCCACTTTTCTTATACCAGAGGAAATACAAGTTGAAGAAAAAATGAATCCTGTAAATTTTGGAGATTTGCAATCTTTAAATCCCTGTTACATCTTTAAATGTAACAAGGATTTTCAACAAGCAAATAGTGCACCTTATGATGCATTTATGATTCAGTTAGTGCATCTAAATGAAAGTGTTGAGATCTACGTCCTGCAAAAACTTTAACTACATGACTTTCCTGTTAACTTTAGACCCATATATAGATAAATATATATACCTCCCTTCCTCAGCCCAAGCCATATTAAATAATTTTTGACAATGCGATAGCAAGTGGTTAATCTGCTTTGCACACAAATCCTTTTCCTCACTTTTTTTTTGGGTTTGCCTCCCTAGCATGCACACACACACACACATAAAGGAGAAGCTCCTGGGTGATGCTAAACCATATTGCTGCATTGCCACTATGCCAAATCACACCACTTGTAAATTATACCAACTGCTGCACACCCAAACCTGCCTGACCCCATCACTGTCATCATTTCAATGAAAGGGAGCATGTTACTTCAAGTATTAAGATGAATCTGGGTTGATTACAACAGCATTTTTCAATCTTTTCTGATTTGTGGGTCTCACAAAGATTTCCAAGGCAGATGTATCCCCCATGGTACACTAAAGCCTACTGTCTCTGGCTTGTTTTGTCAATCACTTCGCACAGCCTCCAGGTAGCCCACGGACCTGCTCCAGGCTGTGGGTAAGAGCCTGGAAAGTCCTCACAGCATTTATAGAGGGAGCAATGATGCCAGCAGACATCTCTATAAAGAACAAGGTAGGAAAACTCAGAATAAATTGTAATTTTATTACGTATCACAGAAACAGCTAAATTCTGTTACCAGAGAGCAATATATTCAGATCAGAAGGACTAAACATTATTTTATTTATATTGTTCAGAATGCATAAAATCCAGCTCATCCACCAGTTGCTATTGCTTTGCAAGATACCTGGAGAAGAGCTGCACCTTTGCTGATGTACTTACCCAGCAAACACCTCTCCCTCCTGTTTTCTAAGGTAAGCTAATATCTTGTGGCAGCTCCTCCACATCCACACAAGCAGCTGAAGGATTTGAGCTCCTTCCAGCCTGCCTAATCCTCCAACTGCTGCAAGAGCTGCAGCCTGGCAGCAGTGGCAGCATTGCCTGCATCCTCCAGACCTGCTGGGGGACACTCAGTCTGCCTGGAGTCACAGATGGGGAGAATGGGAGGGAAATATATCAGCAAAACAGCAGGTATGCTGGATTGCCTTTGTAATATGGAAGTGGAAGGAAGGGCTAAAAATAATCCCCAGTGCAGTCTCATGGATGGATGGTGGCCACCTGCCCTTGCTACCAGGTGTCTTGTGCCACCTCCAGCTCCAGAGGTGGGGGGAGCATCTGCTGCCCAGGGCACAGGAAACCCCAGCCAGGGGCTCCAGGAAAGCATTGTTCCTGGGAGAGTCACACTCAGCCACTGTGGCACCACCTCCTTCTCCTCAAGCCTTGCCAAGCACTGCAAGTCCTGCTGTACACTAAAGTAAGCAAAAGCACATGATTGGTTTCATCAGAGCAAGCCTAAAACCCAGTACTGTCTCCATTTCAGATGAATTTTGGAATCCATGATTACCACGAGCTGCTAAATCAGTCAAAATTTATTAAATTATCCTTACTTACAACAAAGAGACTACACCTAACCATCCAGACATGAGGACCTTAGCATGGTATTACTCACAATGCCATGCCCAGATCCCAGCAGATACGGCAACTTCACCGCCAGGCTTTGCTGCCACCAAAATCAGCAGCAAAGGACCTGCCACTGCCCAGTGGCTGAAACACAGATACAGACCTCAGGAGCAGTGTTGGATGCACGACAACCAATTGTTACAGTGACATAAAGCAACAACACATCAAGCCTGATCCCTGTTCTCTGCAGTCAATGGAAGTTTTTCATCATTCATTTAAATAGAAACAGGATTGAGCCTGTTATCTGGCCTCCAGTGAAATAACAGAAAGGAACATAAAACAGTACACGAGGGGAATCCTTTCCTGCAAAGCACTTCATCAATCTTTCAACATCCAAAATGCCTCCAGGGACCCATTGCTAGCTTGCTGTCTCACCCTAAATGGAGATGTAACTCTTTATCCTGAATACTTTCTACTCTTCCTATGCATAAAAGGCACAACTGTCCCACTGCTGCTTTAAGAGGCTTCTCTGAAAACAGCCCAGAAAATGTTCCCTTTATAAAGCTCACTGAGAATCTCTGTATTACTCTCTGTACATTATTTTAAACACAAATCAAGCACCAGTGGTTTCACGAAGGTCTAGCAAAATTTTTGTTTATTTTTAGGACCACACATCACTGATACCTATGTCAACTACATGTGACAGGTAATAAATGTGGGGCTTAGTAACACAATTCTGAGGAGCCACATTCCTTCTCTATGATGAGTTTGTTACATATTAGTATTCATATGCAAAATTATGCTTGCACACTTCTAGAACTTGCTTTATTTTCCTAATAAAAGTAACAAAAGTTACTGAAAATTTGGTATTTGATGGGGATCCATCAAATTTCACACATGTCAAATATTAGGAATTCTCCTACTGATATGTTATTTTACATTAACATGCAGCCAGGCTCATCCACCTGATTTCCCACCATAGGTAATTATGCATAAAAATATATAAAAATTAAATTGTAGAGTGGTCTTAATTACAAAATTGTTCAGGTTTGTGCACAACATCTACTCCAATTTGCAACACTTTGCTATGGGGTAGATTAAACACACGTTACTTAAATGTGGAAGGGAGGGGGTTCTTTCTAGGGATCCCAAATCCTAATATTCACCCCTGATTATTCTGAAAGTATTACATCTGTGGGATGGTAAACCTCTGCACTAGTACCATTTCTTTGCCTGAAGTTAAAGAAAGTCTGCTTACTTTTGTTCACAGGTGATATCTAAAATCAAGTGTTCATAGTTGAGATTTATAGAATATTGTATCCATACTACAAAACTGCAAATTAAGAAAAAAAAAATTTGTGGATAATACTGTGTGTCTCATTCTGTGTAACACATTTTGACTCACTCTCATCTACCTCTTCTGTGTAAGATTCATCCTCAAAAATCAGCAGATTGTTTAAATTGGATTTAACCCTTCTTAAAAGGGTCAGCATTGACCTTTCTTGCCCAGCCCTGGTGAGAGTGGGCAGTCACTTTAAGAGAGTGCTGCAGGGAAGGTGCCTTTGTCCTCTAACATTCCTCTCCTCTTCCATCTGTTCAGAGCCTGAAAAATGCAGTCCTTTCTTCCTGGCTCTTAGTAAGTGTATGATTACCAAGATCTACAGCCAAAAAAGAGCCACAAATGAGTATAGAATAGATAACACCAGGAATCTTGGGAAGATACCTGTATTTTTTGTGAATTATCACATGACGCTTAATGTGGTGGTTTCACACGACCAGGCTAACTGCAAGTATTTAAATAGGAAGAAGAAATGTAAGTGAGGTGTAACCAAATGACAGAGTGGAGCTTGGTAGTGGACGAGCCAGGGATCGGATAGAGGAAAATCCTCCTGCTTCACTCTGCCTAGCCCAGTGGGTTATCCAAATATACAAGCAAAAAACTCAGGTTGGAACCAAAAAAGACCTGTCACAAAGAATAAACAGGAAAAACAGAGCAAACCATAATGTTTGGAGGAGAGTCTGGCTCTGAGTTAGGCTTTCCTTCTCATTCCAGACTGAGGAAAAGTTGAGTGGCCAAGCTGCACTGTGCTCCTTCACTGACCTGTTTTCTCTACTTACATGGTTATCCTCTTATGAATAAAACTTTAGCAGAGCTTGGTACAGAGTGACTGAGCCACCTCTAACCAGCAGCCCTGTGCACAGCCTGCCATGGTGCAAGGTTATCCCAGCCTTATCCTGGACCCCCTGTCCAGCACCAAACCACCCAGAGGTCACACCTCTGGTGCAATGAGAGAGCTTTAAAGTACTTTCTCCTAGAGCCAGGACAAGGGCATACAGCTTTTGGAGGGTAACCAAATCATGCTCACAAAAGGTGTAACAAATATCCACAAGCAGCTAACTTCAGGACCAAACACCTAATTCTGTGGGCTTTACTCCAGCATGCCAGGTGGACCTGGACACTCCCACTATCCTTCATATTTACAGACACAACTGTGTCCTTGGGACAGACATTCCCTTAGCACAAACTCTGAAAGCTCCCTGATAGAAATCAAGATCTCGTGCTTTGAACCTATTACAGACCTACCTTGTTTCAAGCTGCTCTTGACACTTTGACCTTCAAAGATGCTCTTTTCTGTATTCATAGGAAAGGCAAACAGCTATTTATACAAACACTTACCTTATTTTTAATTTCTAGCTCCCATACATCCTCCCTCAATATTTATATTATCAATAATGAAAAGCTGTTTTAGACTGATCTAATCACTCTTACTGGTGTGAGAAATTGTTGATATTACTTAGCCCTAAGCTTGCCTTACTCGAGAGTGAAACATCAGCCCAGAAAATGTGGGAGTTAATGCACGAATCATTTAGCACATCTTACTCTACTTGTCCACTGAGTCTGCCAATGAAGTCACACTTGTGTGGTTAAATGTGACATGCAAGAAATTGCTGATGCTGATTTAAAAAGCTGACAGAATACTCTCAATGTCAGCTTAAACAGCTAATGTAAATCTAAAATCCTGTACACAAATCTGTGCAGTACAGATCTGTGTTAACCTCAGAATTAGCAAGCTACGAGTCATGTTTCTGCAGCATTTTAAAGTGTACTTTAAACATTAATGTACTAATTTGCTAAACATTTTAGTAGCTTTCACTTTAATAAATATAATAATGACTGGGATGCATGGAAAGTGTCTCAGTAGTAACCTGGAACAATGGACATTTCTCTCCGACCACAGGATTTCGAGAACAAAAAACCTGAGAGGCCCTCTGAACACAAGAAGGTCAGGTCATTTGTGCTTACACAGAGACCACAGGCTGAGATCTGAGCTCGTTACAGATAAAGCTGCTGTAGTACAGTGGCTCTCCAGCCTTCCCACCAGAGATTCACCACCAGCTCTGCTCATGACTACACTTCTCCTTGGGAGCCTCATTTCTCCAGCACAATGTCAGTCCTACTTTCGAGTGCTTCTGGGACCCCTGTTTCAGAGTCTACTTCCCTCTACAAACCAAAGTTGCAGCACAACCAGTTTCACCATCACCTTTATCTCAGAGCCCTGAAGAACTTCCTCAAGCAGTGCAGCAAGACCTCAGAGCAAAAACACAGCATTTAGCTGCTCGATCAGCAAAGGGCAGCCCCACGGGGGCTTTATATCCAGAGAGGTACTTTTAATCCTTAGTGACGTGACAATGCTTGACTATTTTACAGCAGATATTTAAATAGTAGCAGTCATACTGTCATATATAATATGGAGGGGCCACAATGACTACCTCCTAGATGTTTTCTGAGCTCCATTTCCTGGCATTCCCTGAAAAAAACAACCCAGTGGTCAGAAATTCTCAATTTGCACTCCCTCTAGGTTGCCTGCCTGTGCAGAGGGACCTACCCAATAGTGGGTTGGGTACCCACTGCTACCTTGCTCCAGTCAGCCTGAAATGCAGCCCAGTTTCCAGGGAAGCCGCTGTTTTTTGGTCTCCTGATCAGGCTTGCACATTCACATTGCAGATCTTTTGGTGCTGGAGTTTGTCTGCACTGCCAGTCAGAGACAAGTTTTTGCACTGAGCATCTGTTGAAGGTGCCTGGCCATCACCCTTCTCTACTGTTAAAATCTACCATCTAAACAGTTTTATATTAAATAGCTACAAGAAACAGTAAAAATACAAAGCCTCCTTCATAAGCAGCTCTCAAAAGGACTGACACTGTTAAATAAAGTCATGACACACCTGCAAGACAAACACATATTTTACAGAGCAGGAAATGGAAATACTGTACTTACAGTCCTATCAAGAGTAAGATGAACACCAGTTCACCTCCACAAGCAAGAATATTCAAAAGTTACTTTCTGTTAGGAATAAGACATTAGTTTTTAATTCTCCCTTATTACATTGGCATACCCAGTGGGAACTGCCTTGTCCAGTATCTGCTGTGGATACCCACAGCAGACATCTCAGCTGGAAACCAGAGAAGAGGCAGTTTATGAGGCACCCAGACAGGCACCTTGCACACTAAGACAGGAATTTGGCAGGTGAGTTGCTAAATTTGGGAACACACATACAGTTCTGGCATGACCAGATGAACTTGCATAACCTTCTGTCACTCCTCAATGCTCTTGAGCATGGGAAAAGTGAGTACAAATACAAAAGGTTATACAGTATGCAAAACATGACTGCAGTGGAACAGATATTTCACCTGGGCCTGACTGTCAGACCAGAACAGCTCAGTCCTCAGCACTGCCAGCCAAAGGCTGTGGAGAGCCCTGACCTCTTGGTGTCCTCCACAGCACTTAAATAGCACATCTGCCAATCAGTGGAGATTTGGGACCAGCAGAGAGGCCACAGATTGATGCCCTTGTAAGCCTGCACATCTGCTTAGTTTATGTTGCTGAGATTTTTAAACCATGTGGTATTGTTAATTTTAACCCATTGCTCTTCTGGTAGGTTTTGCAAACTGAAGTGTAAGAATTCAAATGACTCTAAGGGGAACTCCAGTTATCAGCATCTCAACTCAGCATGCAAAGAAATGCTTAGAGATCTGCTTTGCAAAAGGCAGTTCACTGAGGAAGTGGTGTGATTAGGAAAAGTGCTATTGCTGCTGGGCATTGTTGCCAGGCCATGCTTCAGGAAACTTTTTCTTCCAAGTTCCAACTGACTGCTAATGGAGTCTCCTAATGGAGGAACTTCACTGCTCCAATAATGCTTTGAATCACGCAAAATTTTTTTTTTCTTTTCTTTTTTTGGGGGATTCACTTTCAGATTTTACTTATCAACTTGAAGATACACTTTGGGAGTTCCTATAAGTAAATATTAAGTAAATGCTTAGAAGTTCCTAAAAATGAGTCTAGTGAATGGCCTGGAGAAACACCAGGAACTCAATTAGACAAAAACAGTAAAAAAGGAACTCGACTGGATCAGGTTGCTATTAATATAAACGACTTCCCTTCCCCCTTAAATTACAGAAATAAAAACAAGTACCACCTAACCTTGCAAAATATGAATTATGCAAAACTCAAAACTGAACTGTCAAGTTAAACTACATGACTGAAGGCTCTCACTCATGGGCCACCCATATCTGTATTTCAGGAGAACAAAGCCTTAAAGGCTTTGAAAGATCATAATCATAACTAATGACCAGGAAAGGCAGACTTGTAAGTGAATAGAGGAAATCAACATAAAGATCTTTCATTAAAGCTGGCATAACTTTGCCTTGGTTTCCCTTCAATCCCAGAAGAAATGTAAATAAACCTGTGACAATTCCCCTGGAGCTGATGGAGACAGATCAGGAAAGAAGAAACGCTCGCTTCATCAAGTCAGCTTCTCTCTCACTGCCAGGGGATGCATATTAATGTAGCATTGCCATAAAAGCTTAATTGCCATTTTATACAATTATAAATTATCCTACCAGGCTATAACCAAAACACAAACCTTCTGTGTTTATCACAATATATGCTCTCCTTCACATCCAGTCACATTAATTCTGGTCAACAAATTCCCTGCCAACAGGAAAAGTCCCCAGATACTTACGTGCCTGCCATGGAGGAGGACCTGGTCAGGCAATCCCACAGAGGTACGTGCTCAAAGCCAACACAAGTGCTCAAATCCTAATAGTCTATTTCACCTGAGCAGAAAACAAATTTGGCAGAGAGACAAAGCAAGAGTGCTCTATGAAAGTGTAGAACCAAAACAGGAAATGGAAGCACTATTGACAGAGCCAGGGGGCAGGAAGTAGCACTTATATAGCCAGGGCGGGGAAGAGACTTCAAAGAAGAAATGTATTATTTCTTCTAGCTGCTTTACTGAACAAAAGTACAAACAATATAGATTAAGATTAGATGTGCCATTGCTGCCTCATTGGAGGCATGGGTATTAAAAACTTTGCGCACCTTTTCTCTGGGCATGGGTTCACTGTCCAAGAAAAAGCAAAAGCAAATAAAGCTCCGAACCCAGAAAAAAAAGAAAATGCTGTTATTCATTTATGGCACAGGCGTTTACACAATGCAGAACCAAACCCAGGGGCCCCAGTGGTACTGAGGTCCCTGCACTGCCTGGAAGCCAACCTGACATCCTGCTTAGGTCCAGCTCCAGCCCAAAATTTTAACTGGCACAGCACAGGGCAAATTTTTTCTCTCTCACCTACTCATATGCCTTTTGCGCATGTCCCCCAACTTGACCTGGAGCAGAGGACACAGGGTGCAGACACGAGGTAGCTTCATGTCTGCAGAGCCCTGAGGTAGCAAAACCTGCAGAGCCCTGAGGAGACCAACCCTCAGGAGGGCGATTCCTGACATCCTTGCTGTGCTTTCAGAATGCAATATACATTTGTAAAACCTTAAATCCCTGTTTGAAATAACAAAAAGAGAGATGTATAAGAAATAGACTGAATTTGGAAAGGCATACCAGCTACACAAACCCTTCAGTTCAGTTTCTGCTGGGGAGCAAGGGCTGCAAATGCTGCTCCACCTAAGCAGGGGAGCAGAACACTTTTCACCTTCACTGTTTTTGCTGTTAAAAGAGATTACTTTCATGGTCCAGTTGAAAGACCTACAGAAACTACTGCTGAAATGGCACCTAGTGAAAACATGGGTGTCAAAATCTGGCTGCTCTCACAGCTGGTAGTACATTGCCTGTTCAGCTGCTGCTTCCAGTTCCTCTGCAGAAAATCTCTGTATGACTGAAGAATTTCAGTTTTCTGATGGGAGGAGTTTAAAAGCCAACAAGAATTAAAGCTCTCACTGAAATTTAACCACAGCTTTTTCTGTAGTGCTTTTTATTTTTTTTAAATTTTTTTTCTTCTGTTTAATGAAGCATTGTATTATCACTTTCTTGGGATTCCAATTTGGCTGCATTTTCCTGACACTACATCTTTCTGCTTTGAGATCTGTGTAGATGTTGGGCACTACCTTGTTTCATTCAAAAAATCATGCTTTTCATGAATTTAAAATTTTACATTATTTGGGGTCAAGTGGCAGTTCCTGTTTATAGCTCACACACTGCTTAGACTATAATTGTAGAGTTAGTCAGTGCAAATTGTGCTCTACTGCATGTATTAGAAAAGGACATAACCTGAAAAATGCATGTCCAAGTAAGTATAGACACAAATCACTAATGGCCCACATCAGCCATGCTGGCTCCACTGTTCTAGGCAGAAAGATACAGGAAGATGGACTAAGCAAAGATCTGAGGAGCCTTTTTAGTTCTTTGACGTTATGTGTCTGAGATAGAAATGGTCACTGATTTGGGGGGAAGGAGACAGCACTTACGAGATAGAATAGTTTCCCTGTTAAACCAAGCAGATTTTACTCTCCTTACACACAAATATCAGTTGCAACAATATCAGCTAGAAAACCCTGGTGTTAAAGATTCGGTTCTCCTGAACAAACACCTTTGAGCACACCGGGAAATTCCCATCCTCCCCACTCCTGCTAGCACCATGCATGCTGAAAGCACAGCAAAGAGCAGGTCACTACTGAGACATCCAATGTCACCATAGGAAATAGTGAGTAGGACAAAGCCCAGGGCTGCCTTTCCATGCCCCTGTCATAAGCCAAATTAATTTCATTAAGCACCACAGCATACATTCCAGCAGAAGTGCCTCTAATCACCTCTTTGCATTGCTAAAATGCCTCCATGGCCCTGGACTAGAAAGGGAGCACTTAGAAGGACACAGCACACTGTGACAAATGACACACAAGACCGAGTAGCTGACTTCTATCCAGTCCTCACAAAGAACCATATGCTGGATAAACAGATTATTTCAGTCATGTGTTGAGATCTGTGTGAGCAGATCAGGATTCCTAAACACAGAAGTGAGGCTTTAGTTGCAATTAAGTGAATATTCCCATAGGTTGCCAAGCAGCACGTCTGCTGGCCATGTACTCCACTTTCACATTCCAAAGACTCCCAAGTCTAGTATTTGCTTTCTTTTGGAGAGTTTCATTACCAGATGAATCGTAATTTTTATAAGACAATAATGTTACATGTTTTCAATACTTAGAGCTATAGGCTGAGCCAGAAAGGTGAGTGCCTCAGCCTCAAAATGACTCATCTCCGAACACAAAACCCAGGCTATTTTTAAGAATGAAATGAAACACTGTAGAATGTGTTGCTTATACTATTTAAAAAATAAGAATCACGATCATAATATAAAACTGTACCCACCTAAGAGTTATTTGAAGGTAGACATGATTAATTTTTTTTTCTTAGTAAGCATGCTTCAGACTTTCCAAATAACTATTTATACTTATATATCTGTTTGGTTTAGTTCTGTGTTATCCTCAAAAGGCATCATGTTGTATTGCACAAATTTCAAAATTTGCATGTGGCAAGTCTTTCATTTAACGATTTCATGATTAAGAAATCTGGAAGTTCCCACTGAAACGGTACACTCAAATTTCATAAACTACAAGACAGTTTCATGAATATATGCACAAATGATATGCAACAGAATATAAAATATGCAGTTATATATTCAGATTTGTAAATCTAATTTCACAGCTGTTAATAGTCCTTGAATGTAAGACATTTCCTCATACACTGAGATTTGCAACTGTTAAACATGCTGATGAGACAAAAAAAATTCTTTGTCCTCAGAAAATTTAACCCTGTATGTTAATGCATGTTCTTGCTCTCTCAAATCTTTTTTTCCATGCTCCCCACACATTTGAAAGGAGCAAGAGAAAAACCAGACAGGAGAATAAAACATACTTATTTACTATTAGAAGAGTTAAAAATGTGTAGTGAGGTGAGGTGCCAGCTGCCACTTCAACAGCAAAACAGTTGCTCATGCACTGAGCATATTTTACAAATTAGTCTTTTTGGGAATATCAATTTAGGATTCAATCCCATCACTGCTGAAGTCCAAGAAAGTCTTTCTATGCACTTAAGAGGGATTAGATTTAGCCCTTTGTATAGATCCATTCAAGTAGTGATAAACATATGGCAGGAAAAAAATCGTTCAAAGGCCACAAGTTACGCAGGATTTGGGAAGCCCTATTTTTTCCTTCTGGGAAGCCCCTGGGTCTCAAGTCATGCAGTGCCCTTTGCTAAGATGATTTCATCTCACCCTCTCTCTGCAGAGGGAACAGCCAGGACTCACCTGCTTCCAAGGGGATGTTTTGGCTGATGCAAACAGCTTAGGTATTGCCTTAAGGAAATAATTGTATCGCAAAGAATTAACTCCGTGGCTGCCTTCAATTTTCCTCTCTATAAACTGTGATGAGCAGTGGGCAGCAAGCCCAGACCCCACGGTAAGCAGCATGGAACAAGTTATAGACCATATGGAGAGAAATAAACTGCCACTTCATACACAGGGTATCTATAATGCTTTTTTGCTTGAGTCAGCTAATTGCACATCCGCAAATCAGCACATTTATAACAAATAGAGCATTATGAATCATGGAAAATCTATTTAATATGATCAAAGTCTGCCAGGAAAAGTTCCCCTGAAATTATGGAATTATGGAAGTACTTAAGAGTCCTGAGTGCCGGGGACATTTTACAGTCCTTATTAAACAAACATTTTCACATTGTTTCATGGCAGCTGGTGGTACCAAGGGCTGTATCTTCTAGGGCTCCATGTCAGCAGCCTCACGCAGCCACCAGCATGGGCATGTCCCTGCTGCAGGCAGAAGACACCTCTGTACCTATAGTTAGAACCAGCCACACCACCCACACCTGCTCCAGCAGCAGGCAAAGAACAGCTACTGTTCCCACCAGTACCTCAGCTGAGACATAGCATCTCCTTTCTTTTCCAGAAGCTGAGATTTACAGTGTTGCAAAACCTCTTCTGTACTGCAAATCTTAAGGGGTGTACTTAGCCTTTCCAGATAACTTTTTTTTTAATGTTAAAGCTTAGCAATGCCCTTGATCTAAAGAGCCATTAGATATGATCTGAGTGTAAATATAAACTTACCTGGGGTATAAGCTGAAAAACATTCTCATATTTACATCACCAAGCATATGCCATCCCCCAACATTGCTACACAGCTGATGTATTTTTACCTTCAGTTTGCATTTTTCCTTAAACTTTAGTAAACATGATGAGTGGTTTTAGCAGCTGTAAGCAGTGGTCCTTTCAACTGCCTACATTTCTTTTTTGTAGCTCTTGATTTATGGGGTGGTCATGTAAATTTCTGGGGTTTGTGTTTGAAACAAGAAATACCAACTTCACAACAGTCCCAAAGGGAGACTAGAAGCTTCTCACTCAAAACTAGCACTACCTCAATTCTGGTTCTTACCTTAGCTGTTTAATGCTATGCACCATGAAGAAATACAATTCAAGCATCATGTTTTACAGAATAGATAAGATCCTTGTGTCATGAGACACTTCTATCGCTTGTTGTGGGCACCACAAGCCCGTGGAAGGGTTTCTATCACAAGCCTTTCAGAGGCACATGGGTGGGTGAGGTACAGCCTAGCAAGTGTGAAGATGAGGAGAGCTTTTCTGATGTAAGGGATGCTGGAGTACAGCGGAGGCACGTAAACACAGCTTAAGAGACTGGAGGGGAAGCGGCTGACCAAAAACTGATCAGAAATCATACAAAACTGTATTTTTATCACTTGTAGGTCTCTAAAGTCATGTTCCTGTCTGATGTTCAGGTCATATCATTTGATATTCATTGGGAAAGTACTTTTCAAGACAGCAACCCCATCCCTAAAAAGTTAGGGCTCGAAGTGAAGGTTGTGCAGGCTCTAATAGGCTAGATTCATGCCAAGATGAAGAACGCCTGGCCTTGTTTCTAGCCTTGTGTCTAATACTTATATTTCTTGGAATAGGACAGATGGGAAATAATAGCTGATCTATAGGCACAGGAAAATTTCAACTTGCAGAAGAATTCCTGAAGGTGGAATGGGTACAGTCAGCAGTTCTTCATGTCAACTCACCACAACTTTCACTGCCATGTACCATGTAACACAACAAGGTGCACACATGCAGGGAAGCTCACTCTTGTAACAACAGTAAAGCAGCCATATTCCTTCCACATTTTTTCATGTCTTACAATAATCCCTTGTAGCATTTAACAAGATACTGAGGTAGTTTCGCATGAATCAATACTTGCTTTATCCTTCCTGAAGTCAGTGGCAAAATTCCTATTAGCAATTAGCCATTCCAGCTGCAGCAGAAACTTATCTTTTCTATCATCTATGCCATCAGTTGGGCAGTAGAACAAAGTAAATTATACCGGTCTGTAGAAGCCCCATCTTAAATCCAGTGTTTGCAGTGATGAACAATGAATGTGTCCCCGATATTTGCAGATATACTTTGTCTGGGAAGAATAACAAATCACTGCTGCTCCCAAACAACAAGCTGCACAACAGAGTCATAGCATCGATTTAGATTAAGTATCTTCATTCTGGTAAAAAGTGAACATTGCAGATCTGACTGTTTATAGTGTTCCATCATGGAAAAGGTGAAACCCTCTTCAAGGGGGGCATAAAATGGTACTAAATGTCAATAAACTCTACTCAAAAATCTGCATTAATTGTGGTAATCAGTGTGGGAGGATGTCTCCTAAATTTCACAAGAATAATAAATTTCAGATTATTTTAGTAAAAAAACCCACAAGGACAGCTAGCAAATGGAGATGCATAGTATGCAAATCCTTCATCCAAAACTACTGATAACACTTATTAAAACAAAAATTATCTTGGCAGCCCCTTCTTTTCCCCTTTTCCCTCTTTCCATTATTTATTGGCAAAGACTTTTCCCATTGCCTGGCAGATAAAAAGATTTTCTGAGTTCCAAAACTGAAACAGGATCCCTGAGCACATTTGTGCACCAGACTTGTTTGTGCACAGTGTTTGTTAAATAATGGCAGAAGTATTCTTGCTTTATCATGATTTTTATCCATTTTCTTCTAGCAACCTTCCCCCCCTTATCTCTTCCAAAATTATTTTCTTGACTGTGTTATGTCCTCTATGACTTTGCTATCACTATGCAGGGACAGCATAAAGTGACACTTCTCAGGAGCTGGGCATCTACTAAATACGTGAAAGTTGGCAGTGAATTGCTGCTCAACCTGACTGTGTCCTGCCTTTACCTCACAAAGGACACCAGATTGAATCACTCTCTTCTCCATCCACATGGTGTGTCATAAATCAGTGACTTTCATTCCTCTGCCAGACTAGGCTGACACTTCTGAATCTGCCCATCAGCTACTGGGAAGGTGGTAGAGAGAAGGAAGAGGACGGGCAGACAGAGAGGTGAAGCAACTGCATAAACCTTATTTTCTTAAGACAGCAAACTAAAGACAGGTTGATAGGGAAGGTTTCCCAAAGAATCGCTGCTCACCTCCACTGGTACCCTCACCAGTTTATCCCTCTGATGACCACCAAACCCTCCACAATGGCATGCGCAGTTCCTTTCAAAATCAGCATCAGCATTACAGACTTTTTCCAAAAGTACAACTTTCTAGTTGTCTGGCATGTTTTTCACTGTCTAAAACATGTAGGGGTTCTGTCAGGACTTCAGACTTGTCAAAAGATAACCCTTCCATCCAAAGCTTGACATAAAAGTTTAGCCCTTGAGCCATTACACAGAGTGTGAGTGTTCAACAGCCTCTGTCTGTGTCAAGACATACTTCTCATACTATTACACTGGATTTATTATAATAGGACTGAAATCTTTAGAACTGTCCTTATGCATTACTGATACAATGTTTTGGGGGAAAAAAATAAAAAGAGAAAGTAAAATCACTCACAAGTCAACAAATTACAGAAAGGAAAGGTAAAAGAGAATGCATTCAGAGAACGGAGAAAGTTTCAGTAGTAACTCATTAGTTCCTTCTAATGGCTTTCTGAACCTTCTGTAGCTCCACCATCTCCCAAGATCACAAATTCAGGACTGAGGTAAGGGCATGGAGGATTTCTAGAGGGTAAGATAACACCTGCAGTGCATCTTCCATTGGACAGTGTTAAGGTAGCCCAGCCTCAACAATAATGCTAACCACCACAGCCAAATGGGATCAAAAGGCAAATTCCTCTTTCAAGTGTATCAACCGTTTTTTCTCAGCCCCAACAAGAATATGGAAAGCAGCATTCAAAGCTGCATTATGATTAAATTGTTAATTAAAAACCCCCAAAATATACACAAGAGTTTTGAAAGATTTAATAAATTGCCATAGCCTTGGATGTCTTGCCCTACATCATGCCCTGGCTTCTCTCTAGGCTCCGAAGGGCTCATCAGAACCGAAACCAATACAGAACCCTTCAGTCAGTTCACAGCAAGATCCCTCACAGTGAACTTTATAACTGGTGTGTTATCAGCTGAGTAATGTTGCAGTGTTGTTTGGTCTGCTGAAACCAACTCCCCAAAGTGCAAACAGAACAGAAACCAGTAAAAGCTCTCAATTGTCTCTTGGGCTGCACATTCAGTTTAGGCAGCTGCAGCTTAGTGGATAAAGCACTGACCTCCGAAAGCCCAAATCAAATCCAGCTCATGTTCCCATGAAGGGCACTGGAACTGGGTTAGACAGCATAAGCTTCAAAGAACCATTTTCCTTAGAATTGACTGCATGTTTTTGCCATGAACCTTTCTTCTTCCATATTTCTGCCTTTGTTGCCTGTCTCATCTCTTTCTGCTTGGGCTAACTGGCTTCTAATACCAAGACCATGGTCCTTATTCACTTGATAATACAACCACAGCTGGAAATCAGACCATGGATTTGGGGAATGCTCCCCTGAAATACATGAAAAGTGAAAACAGAACTTCCCTGCCTCACTCTGATGGTACGGTGGCCTACACAGGGAATGGTTTTCAGCTCCCAGCTTGCTGTTGCATAGCTAGTGGACTCTTTATCATTTGCCTGCATTTCCATCCCTCCTCATACCTTTTCTGGATAGAGGTGCTTTGCTCTTCAGTACTCATCCCACCTGTCCCAGAATAAGAGGAAGTGGAAAACAGAATAAAGCAAGAGCTATGAACTGGTGTGCCAGGATAGCCAGATGCCTCATTCTTCTATGTCTTTCACTTCCACTGCCATTTAGAGTTAGGTTCACGCCATTTTAAAAATGAGAATAAGAATAAAATATGCTGATAAATAGGATTTCTATATCTTGCCTTCTAAGCAGGCTTTCTTGGTCTGTGCCATGCCTGAGGCCCTGTGCACACTGTTGCCATGCTCAGTGCCCAGCTCTGATTTTGGAATCTCAAGGCACTGCAGATTTTAATAGAACCTCTCCAAAAAACAGACAGAATATTTGTCCCTCAGCAGCATGCACATCCACACTCACCAAACTGACTCTGTGACCCAACACTCCCTGCTACATCAGTGCCACATTTGCTTTGGTAGCTGGTGCTGGGTCAACTAAAAAGCCTCTGGATGAGCATAAGGTTAAGAAAAAATAGGGGTTTGTTGCAAATTCCATTTTACTGATGCTATTCTATTCTATTCTATTCTATTCTATTCTATTCTATTCTATTCTATTCTATTCTATTCTATTCTAT
>CM031861.1:51168366-51182240 GCA_018697195.1 Certhia americana | reverse complement strand
ATTCTATTCTATTCTATTCTATTCTATTCTATTCTATTCTATTCTATCTATTCTATTCCGACCCATTCAAAATAGTTTTGGGGATCAGTCTTTTCAAACTTAGCATCACCACAGTCAGATGCCAAAAAGGAGACTCCTGCTTTAAATGTGTCTGTGTTCGTCTTAGGCCACAGACATTATGCAAGATGGAGTTCCGTGGATTTTTGCCCTGGGCAGCAGAAACCACGGGCAGAGCTCTGGAAGAAGTGTGGCACCTTCCTTGCAGTGTGGTACCTTCCTTGCTACAGCGGCACTTGCAGGTCCAAAGAGGGGAGGCAGACCATGGTTTTATCAGGAGCAATTAACAGTGGCATCTTGATTTAATTGGTTGCATAGACATGCAAAGGAAAAGGGAGTGTGATGCAAACCCTTGGAGGTCCCTCGGGAGCCTTCTCTGCTGGAATATAGAACCATTCTGAAACCAGAGCATGAGGGCATAGTCCCTCTGTACAGTCATGACACCAAAGAGCCAGGAAACAGAGGGCTGGCTGAATGACTGGAGCGAATGAGAGGGGGTCTGTAGGCTTAGATTTCCTCCACCTTTTCATTTGTACATTTTATAAACACTTGCAATTCTATCATCCACTTCAGTTGTTACAAATAAGTACCTTCACTTACATTTTGACATAACCCAGCTTGAAACAAGGTTAGTTTCCAGGTGCCACACTAATATTACAGTGTTCCTCAAGCTAAATTATGGCTCTGTTTATAACAGTGAAGCTTTAATGAGCACCCAGCTCATTATAATAAAGCACACCACAGCGTGCAATGAAGTGTGCCTTCAGAGACACTGCATGGAGCTGTGTGAGGGCCAGCACTGCAGGGTGAGAAGAGAGAGGAATGCTTCCTGCTGAGCAGGGTTACCTGCAAATACCAGGATACAGCCAGAGTGGCTAACATCTTACCTTCAGTGTGAAACCAGTGGAGATTCAGGTTTCCAAAACAGAAGAGCTCCTGAGAACATTCCTAAAGCTACTGGCCAACTTGGTAGCCATCCATGACCCTCTCTGTGCCTCCTTTGTTCAGAGGAACAGAGAGCATCGATTTGACCAAGACTTAGGATAGCTCTCAGAAAATACCAGTACCGAGTCAATAGGAGCCAAACCATTATGCAAACTAAGAAACTTATATTTATGTATGATGTCCATATTAAAATTGTTTATGCACACACAACTATCTCCATATTAAACTTGTTTTATGCACTCACAACAGTCAAAATTATTTCATGCTTTTCATCTACAATGTCATGGTGCACATATAAGGAAATTCTTATTCTGGAGAAGAAAAGAGGAAATAGTATGCCTTAGTCCTTCAGTTTATATTCAATACGAAGTGGAAAACCTAATTGAAAGTCATTAATTCACAGGTCTGTGCTGCAGTAATGAAAACAAATTAAGCCCAAGTCTGTTATTTCAGTTTCATTTGGTTTTCAGCAATAAGACTTGGATTTCTAAATATATGTTAGGTGACACTCTAAAGTCCAACAGAGACTTGGCACCTGGTATCTTGTATCTGAGCTTCATTATAGGAGCAGTGTTTATGTTGGATGTGTGTTGGATGGTTTAATTCCAGCCTACTGAAGAGCAGCCTCCAGGTCATAGATCTGCTGCAGCTAATTTGGCAGAAGCAGCACTGTCTCTTCAGAGAAGGGCAACATAAATTGCAAATACAGCTTCTGTCTGGGGTAATGAACAGCTTTAATTTTCTGCAGAATGACAGTCACTGAGCAAATGTAAAAAAACCCAAAATCAAACCAAAAGAAACCCCCCAAAGAGCCATGGTAGTAAAGCACAGATCCTCCAACACACGGAAAATCTCCAGAGCTTCAAGTCCCCTGAAATGTCAGCGCTGTGCTGGGGGCACAGCAGAAAGAGAAGAGAGAAGAGACTTTCTTCCCTCCTGCACTGCAAGCATTCTCAGCCATTTCAGGTTTCCACCTACCAATTCAATGTGATGAACCTTCCCCCCTCTAGTTACAAGCATGTTTCAGCACCTTGCAGGGGTGTTCAGGAGGTGGTTACTTTTCCCAGATAACCCTGGGAAAGGCAAAGCATTTGAGCATGTTTTTGGCAGGCAGCAGTGGGAAGGCAGTAGGCAGAGCCCTCCACAGCCCTTCCCTTGTGCAGGAAGCAGAATATCCCAACCCATACCCTAGGGGCCAATTACAGGACAAGGCAGCCCCAGACAAACAAGAGATTCCCACCAGTGCCACAAGGCTTTGGGCACACTGTGTGCTTAGGGTGGGCTAGAGGAGGGATGATGGAATACTGTCCTTTATGCTCTCCATGTGCTTCAGGTTTACCAGAGGGTAGAGGTGGATGAATATTTCATCTGTACAGAGTCACTCACAGCAACCTGATCTGTGTGGTGGCACATGGCATTGCAGGGAAACTGGCAGGAGAAAGGAAGCAAAAGTGGCTATGCCAAATGCTAGCAAGAACAAAACACAGAGAAACAATACCTAGAGTATTTACTGTCCATCTCTGCTTGGCACTGTTCTTCAACATGCTTGTCTCTGAGGAGGAAAGATTGCTGTGATCTCCTCTTTATTGCTGGCACTCTCCTTCCAGAGAAACAGCTAGCTGAATTAAAGCTAAACAGTAGCTCATGCCAGTGTTAGCTTATTTGACTATTAATTACTCTAAGGAAAAATCCTGCCGTTCTGAAATCTGAGAATTTACACTGGAGACTCACCAACTACTCGTCCACAAAAACCCAAGATCACAGAGACAAAATATATTATATTAAAAATCAGTTTATTTAAAATACATTTAAATGAAATTTTAAATATTTAAAATAAAAATTAAAATGTTCAACCAATAATCTATTTTAAAATAATCTTCTATGTATTTCCATAATGCAATTTCAGCTTTGTGAGATGCATATTGCATTGGAAGAGATGCAATCAAAGACATCAGAAAAAAAAAATGGGATGATCTATAAATACCAATCATATTTTTCAGATTTTCAAGGCGAACAACACTATTTTCTTGGTCTTAAATGGAAGATTTATCATTATGGATATTCTGCTAAATCCTACTTAAAAATGAATCAGAAAAGGCAAAACCAAACTGGTGCCTCCAGCCGAGAACACAAATAAGGATAATGGCAATTTTTCTTTGCATCAGTTCCAAGGGATAACACTACATTTCTCTACTTTTATAACCTTCTACAAATTACAGTATTATTATAATTTAAACTCTCTGGAAACCTACATTTCTTATGTTTGAATAAAACTAAAGCAATGCCCTCTCTCACACAGGCCAGACCTGGGGTGAGCTGGGATTGCTGAGAAAGATTTGCTTTGCAGCTCCGGCAGAGGCTGAATCAGTGGAGGGACAATCTCCTCTGTGTATTTCCCTTTCTGCAGTCAGCAAAAATGCCCACTCTGAAAACAGCATTTGTAGGTTGCCACAGGATAAAACAAACCTCAGAAACATAAATCAAGCTTAACAAAGGAGCTGCTTCTTAACATGGCTAATGGCCTGGTCTCCTCCACAGACAAAGACACTGTTTGACCTACTGCTCTAATTAGAGGAGTAGTGATGTTGACATTTGTGTTGTACAAAGCAGACACGTTAACAGCCAGAGGGAAAGCTGTCAGTGCCTCTAAAGATCACAGCATTCATGGCAATGCACGATTCAGCCTTAAATATTCAAATAATCAATTCAATGCTTAACTCCTTTTACTAGTAAGAAAAGAACTCCTAAATCAGAAAAAAAACCCAAACCAAACCAAACCCCACCAAAAACCAACCCCAACTTCATCAGTGTTAATGTTGAAAGATTAACAGGTAATACATGAATAAGTTTCATTCTATCGGGTACCATGTTTCCTTTCAGGTTTATATAATTCAGTTTTGACATGAAGAAACACAGGCAATTTATACTCTTGAGCTGTTCACTTACTATTAAAATAACACCAGCCACCAGAGACTGAGGTTTGTACTTTCATGTGTCAGGTTCACCAAAGCAGGAAAACGGATACCAGTGCTCATTTATAAATACATGAAATGTGTTTTAATTTAACTCTGATCTATTGCATCCCATTCCCTTGACATGAGATGCACCATTGCAACAGACAGGCAGTTCATGTCTTACAGATTAGAATCCCTGCAGTAAATCCTCTCTGTGAGCACCCAAATATCCTGGAATGACAGTGAGCCCTTAGTGCTGCAGCTCAATTAGCTCCAAACCCCTCCCAGATTGTTTTCCCCAAGTTGTTGATGTTCCCAAGCCCACTTTTAGTCAAGGTGAAGCTGAACACGTACAACAGACTGACAGAAGGTTTTGTACTGCAGTCCAAGACCAAAGTTTCCACTCTCACCCCCTCTATCCCAAGGAAAAGAGTCTACAGGCACAGAGATGGAGAGAAGATGAGCATCATTCATCACATCCCACAGCACGACACTGGCTTGATAGAACCATCCTGGACACTTTTAAAACCTGTTTTGTAATTAATTTCTGTAAGTGGATAATTGACTCATTAAGCTGAATTTGAGCAATATGATAATGAACAAACCAAAAATGTAACTATTATTTATCTTGCTGTTCAGTCCAGCCTTCAAAGCCACTTCAATACAATTGCTACTGCCAATGATTTCTGAAGGAAACAATTTAACATGGCAGACACTGTGCTGTCCAAGCTTTCAAAAAGTTAAGAAAAAACCCACAATGGTATACATTTTGTTTATACCTAGATTGCACAAAATGCTTCCCATTCCTTTCCATTTAATATTTTCCCCAGCTTTTAAAGACTGTTCCACTTTCCTTTGTATGACACCTCATGTGGCCAGTATTGCTCTAAGGGAAGTCATGTAAAGATCACCTCTCTTCCCTATACAGCTCCAAACACAGCACAAGAATATTTATATATGTGTGTGTGTGAAAGGTAACAAGATAAAATGCATTATGGTGAAGGGATTTGTGAATCTCCAAATGTGCTTGGAGGGTAGAATATGGGGAGAAACACCTCTGAACAGCAGCAACATTTTGGGTTGCTTCAGTACAGTAAAATCAATAACTTCTTTTTTGATAAGAAAAATCAAGCTTGAAATAACTCTTGTATAAATAAGCTAAGGAAATAGGGCTACAGTACACTATCCATCCCAGCAGGGGATGGAAAGTTAACTTCATGTCATTCACTCTTCACTGCACAACTGCTGCTGTTCCCTATCGATCTCTACAGTAATTTTAAGTAGCCACAGAAAGTCATTTCCAGTGCCAGGACAGTGCTTACCAGAAGCAGTTTTGCTGTTTACAACACTTCAGGGAAAAAGATGGAGGCATAGAGAGGAAGCAGATTCTTCCCCCTCAAATTTGCTTTATACTGACAAAAATCCATTGATTTTGTAAGAGGTTTTTTCTTTATTTCCAAGGACAAATTCCACTTCATTCTGTGAAATTCCCTGCTCCAAAAATTGGACTACTTAAGCATAATTTTGGGGCTCTAGAGGGAGATACAACAAACAACAAGGCATAGGGTAGACATAAACATGACAGCAAAATGAGGCCACAGCAGAAGGTTTGCATCTGGCTGGGCAAGAAAACAGAGCCAAGGTGGGTGACACAGCAGGCTCAAATGGGTGAGGTCAGAAATACAAAACTCCTTCTGTCCATGCAGTGACTCCTCTGCTCTCAGAGGAAGGTCTCCTAAAGAACAGAGCTGAGACCATACCTTTGGGGAAGGGGACAAAAATAATAATCACTTTGGAGCCAACAGAGAGAATATTTGGGTTGAAAGCTGTAAATGAACACTGCAGCAGAGAATTTAGGTATGATATTAACACCTTCCCTGAACATTTTCAGGAATCAGCCTGTGAAAGGGCAGAATCAGCCTATGTATTGCTCCATGCACAGCTCAGCTAGGACATTTAGACAATGTTACGGCGGTGTCTGAGACCCACCTGCCACAGGTCACCAGTCAGATCTGTCAAAGCCACAGCAGGCTCAGCACTAGCAAGGAAAGAAACAAGCCATAGTTATCCTAGAACTATGCATTTGCAGCTCCTGATGGATCCAGAACACCCTATGGTGAAAAAAAATAAACACTATTCCAGTACTGCAGTTAGTACTTGCACAACTAAGTGTTACAACACCTGATGTGACAGTGCTCTATATAGCCCCCAGAGGGACTAACCATCACCTGGAAGAATACAGGGAGGAATCAGCCCCCTTTTCAATAGGAGTTCCAACAGAATGATACCTCAGGGAGAAAGCTTTGGCAATTCATTGAACAAATCTCTGCTCTGTTTGCTGTTTATCTGTGTAGTGTGTGACTGGCACACAATTTCCAGGCATTACTATAAAGCAATTAATTTCTCTAGACAATAGGAGGGAGCAGTAGGTTTCTCCAGAGCCAATACTGCTCCTGCTTTTAGGGTTGGCTAAATGCAACCCATACAGACTGTGGCAGCTGGCAGGCTCAGCCACAGACCCTGCTGTGAATTACTGCTAACAAACACATTTGGGTTTATTAAGCCTTTTTTCCTCCTCCAAGCGTTATAGTCATGGTTCTGGAGTAATCACAGGCTTTGTTTAGAAGCATTTGGGGAATGGGTGCTTGAAAAGCCCTCGCAAGTTTCAGCTCAGAGCTATTCAGCTTAGGGATCTACCTGCTGCACCAGAGATGTACCTGCAGCCTGTGGGGTCTGATGCTTCAGGAGGAATTAGCCTCAACTCCACAGTCCTCAGCTGCTTCCTCCAGGGTGTCCCCTTTCCCTGTCAGGATCCTCACCCATCCTCTCTACCCTGGCAAAGGTATTCCCTGACAAAAATGGATGTTCAAATTCAGATTAAAATGCAGCAGCTCCTACTGTGTGTGCTTGCAGACCAGCTCAGCTCAAATGGGGAACATACGAACAGAGACCCTGAGCCTGCAGCAAAGTGGAAAGGGGTGGGGGAATACACAGGAAGAGTCATAAGGAAGGAGGAGGGACCAATGCAGCTGAATGGGGTGCAGGATAACAGAAACAAGGCTGTGAACCTGCTACCCTGCAAATAGATCTGCTGCTTCTATTACACTGAAATTTCAGACTTTGTTCACATGGTGTTTAATAAAGGTTTGAAGCTTTCCCTTTTTTTCCCCAAAACCAGTGTTGAACAACAATGCTTCTGATTAGCCAGCAAAAGAGATGACTGTGCTACTGGATTGAAAGCCATAAGGCATCTGTAAAGTCTCAAAAGGTACCAATCTGGGTACCAATCTGATGTGGGAAAGGAAAATATGTAATTTCAGACTCATATATTATAGAGCCAAAGCAAATTACCTGCTGCTGATGTCTTTTTATAGCATTGATGGTAGGGATGGAGTAATGGTTGCCAAATGAAAACCCGCTCAGCCTTGGGAATCAACTGATGTTCCTAAAGCCAGGAATCATGTTGTTGATGTTCCCAGCAGATGGAAATTGATGACTGTAATCTCCATGAGGAGGATGGTGGCTGCACTAAGGCACCCTGCTCCCTGCCCCATGTGGCATGGCCATCAATCTGATGTGTGTTGTTAGCACAATGCAAGGTTGCAGACCATTGCTGGAGAATGAAATAAAAAGACCACAATGAGCAATTGCCGAGGGAGGCAGAGAGAGAGGATGGCAATTTTTGTCAGTTCACTGGATGAAGATATGACCTTTGAGCAGTTCTGAAGTTAACACCTGGGTATTAGAGGGACACAAGGACGTTTCTGTTCCTACAGCTACACAGTGTGGTTCTCTATCTGGCCACAGCCCCAGCGCAGCTGCTTTCACAATGCTGGCTCACATAAAGTGGGGAAGAGCGATAGCGGAGCTGACCTTTAGTGTAGCACCAAAGGTATATTTTGAAGTGCTGTGTTTCCACTTAAACCCAGCTCAGCTGACTGCGAGATGGGCTCTGTGAGACACTGACATTATGAAGAGTGATGGCTGGAGCTGGGCAGGGGCTGCTCGGTGCCGTCCCCAGCTGCACAAACACACGAAGCACACCCACGTGCCCCGCGGTTGGCACCGCCGGCTCAGGGGATTCAGGGCCGCCTCCATTTCTCTGACTTTCTGGAAAAGACAGAATCAGGCCAACTAACTTTTTACCATGTGCTGTATTTGCTGCCAGCAGATTTTCTAGCATGTGCACAGACACAGAAGCAGCCAGATTTTGCTCATCCCCCCTTACCCCCATATTTCCATGGATAAATAACAGTATATATCAAGATAAATTTATCTTGCGTGCAACCTCTGGAATGTCACTGTGGTAAAAACAGAATATGTGCACCATAGAACAGATGAATCTATGTCACTGGAGAAAATTATTTCAGATGCATTTCTCTCATAATTAATAGCCACTAACTTTTTCAGAGGGAAGAAGTGTTGAGAAGATTTTGCTAAATGCAAGCTTAAGAGAAAGTAGCGCATTGATTTTAGAGAATAATTTTCAAATGGTTGTACTGATATGTTCTTCTGATACATAGTTCACAAAACTACCCCAGGCCAGAGTAGGTGGAGACTAACATATTGATTTCATTGAAGCAGACAGAGTATGCATCCCTTTGAAAGCTGGCCTTGCCCTTTCACTTTTTTCAGTCAGTAGCAGAATGGCATAATAGGAAAGAATTTTTGAAAATAACCACTGTGGCTGATACAGCTGAAAATATGTTCTGAAACTGCTCTGATGACATAGAGAGTGATAGAAACACTCAGAAGCCCAAAATAAGATACGGAGTTAGGTTGTGTTCTGTCATGTTGCTGTTGGTAGACACTGCTGCAGTGTCAATCCTTATCATAAGAAGATGGTTTTTCTTTTCCTCCAAGCCTAGTAGCAGTGGCACATTCTGCTTTCAACAAATGGTCCTGAAAGGCTGCTTTGCTCTTAAAAATGAATATGAAGGGACTGGAGAAGACCAAAGCAGCTTGTCCTGAGCACTGTTTTGTAGAGAAAATTTGCTCTCCAATTGCATTGAGATGCTGTGGTTGAACCATTTCCAGTGTCATCCTCCACACAGTGGTCCCACTGCCAGGGCTGACTGACCTTGCTTTCCATGTCCAGAGGCAGGTGCAGCATCAAACCCAATGCATTATTCAGCTACCAGATTTCACTGCAGGTCTGGCAGTTTGCTAAGGTACAAAGGTTATTCAGCACACATTACTGCTCAGGGATCATTTGCCTATTCGTAGCATGTCATTTACATTTTCTGGAGCTTTTTAGCAAGGTTGTTCTGTGGATAGTAGATAATATAATGAAACATTCAATACATATTAAAAAGTCATCAGCTCATGTTTCATTTTTGCAGATTGGAGGGTACATTTCAGGACAGCCTGAAGATGTGCCATTTTTTTATCCCTTGTGGTGGTCTCAATCAAAGAGTGAATGACCATTCTTTAAATCTAATGGCAAACTCCAGCAACAAAGACATCCCTCATTTGTATCAGATGAATCAGAGGCACATCTGAGGATGTTGTAAAATATCCCTATCTAAGCCTTTTTATACCCAGCTCTTCTCCTCAGAGATCCTTTTGCCCATCTCACACATCATTTTGCATCCACCTCACACATCCACACCATGTTCAATGTCTGAACTTGCATCTCAATCACTCTGTGGTCAAGTTTCTTCCCCCTCTCCCAAACCAAGGCTGATTAATATTTTCATCAAGCTAAACTCGTTTAAGTGGAAATTTGAGATATAAAGCCACAAATAAGAAGTCCAGAAAGAAAATCACAGCAGTATAGCATCTTTGTGATGTCTGCAGACTGGCCCTAGACTGCAAAAACTGTTGTACAGGTCATGATTCCTTTCTACAAAGTAGAAAGCAAGAAGTTTACATAATCCTACAAAAAAAAAAAAAAAAATCCAGTTCCTCCTGTGAAATCTAAAGTCTTTTAATATGGTATCTTCTCTGTGTGGACTCCTCTGCCTCTGTGTATGGGTTTATTGCTGCCTCAAATGCCACCAGAGCATCCCATGTTCCCAGTGGAGCAGGAACTCTACTACCAGCAACTTTTCAAGGTGTGAAACATGTCCCAGTGCCTGAAGGCCTTCTAGTTTTTCCTTTGGAACCAGCTAGAGTGAAGTACCACTTCTACCACACTTCTTCAGTTTTTAAATTTTGTTGAAATTGATCTGGGACCAGCCCACAACACTCCAATAGCATTTTCCAGAAACAGGGAAGGGACCAGAGAACAGAATCCTTCCCCTTCTTCTAAATGCAGGACCATCCATCAAACAGGACTCCTCACTGTTGAAACCTCTCAGGGACACGGTTTGGGAACGCTTTTAATTATTTGCCTCTTGGGTGATGTGCTACAGTCTTTGCTTGGGAAGAGCAGGTAAAGAAGCATGGGAGGAAACATGGTTTGTGGCAGTTCTTGGCACAGTGGTTTTACTGAGGGTTGTTTCTGGTTTTTTTTGTTTGAATGAGTCTCTTCCATCTTGCTGTCAGCTCTGAAGCAAGTCTTCCTGCACTGAAAGCCTAAATTTTCCATTGCACAGAGACAGGAGACTACACCACCCAAGACTAAATGCTACATGTGGTTATTTCCATCTGGTGATGCTGGGAAGCTGCACGGGTGAGTGGCGAAGCCAGAGTCAGACAGGAGCTCCAGACCAGATTATAGCACAGCTCCTCCTCTGCTCACACTTTGCAGTTAAACCACTATGTCTGTGTCTTACCCCAAGCCTTGACAGCTACACATGGCAGAAGGATAAGGGGAAAAGAGAAATATAAGTTTTAACATGAAACAACTACAATGTCTGAACTTTTACTGTCTGCATGCTGTAACTCCTAACAAGGCTCCTCCATAAAAAGAAAAGCCTTTTTAATGATGCCAAGGATTAGACCCCAGTGAAACCTGACAAAGAAAAGCTTATTCAGAAATTCTGATTTACTTGTTGGGGATTAATGACACTTGAAAGCAGAATAAACCATCACACCACAATAAACAAGCAAAAAGGGAAATCAGCACACAATGGTGATTTATTTCTCTGTACAGAAAACAGAAAAATTGAACTATTACAGATGAACCAAATGAAAACCATTGTTTCTGGCTATAAACCCCCTTTTATTTCAAATTAATGTAGCAACTAAGCGTTGCGTTCCAATTTGGGACACTTTAAAACCTTTCTAATAAAAGCAAAGGCCAGTTTCACAGGGACTGCTGAGTGTGATTTCACAACCACTGCGGAAGCTGCCTTGGGTCTGTGCTGCAGATCTCTGTCCTGGCCAACTGTTTTCTCTGGAAGTGAGAAAGTCATGCAGAGGTGCGGTGAGCTGGGGTGGGTGCTGCAGCCTGGAGAGCCACCTCACCTCCCTGCCCACTGCCCAGGCTCCTTCCGAGCCCACCTTGATTTCCAAGTAGACCCACAAGCTGTTCTTGCAAAAGTAATAGGTATTAATTATGGTGTAAATCAGCAGAGTTAATTAAAACAGGGTGTCCTGCACTATTGCCATTTTGGTTCACATTTGTACTTTATAAAGCTGTTTTCCTGAAGGAAACTCTTACTGGTTGGGAGAAACTTGGTGCATCCTTAAGTGGTCAGCAGAACACACTATCCAGTATTAAAATTAAACAATTACACAGGTTAACTGTACTTGTATTCAGAATTTTAAATTTTTAGATTAAGTTAGGCAAAAATTAATGATGTACATTTTGCATTTCATAGGGGTTTTTTTCTGGTTTTGATTTGTCACACTGTGTAGCAATGGAAATTTGAATTTTAATTCATAGCACACAAGAATAAATTATATAACCCCCTAAGTTCCATCTAAAAATTAACTTTAAAGATATTACAAAATAAATATAAAAATATCATCTGCCATAACAATGAGCTGACAGACTTTAAGCTTGGTCTCCTCCACAGCTTTAACGCTACATTTTTATTCATAATTAGAGCACGGAAAGCAAAAGAAAACAAACCCCACAACTTGAGGTTCATTCTATTCAATCTGCAAATTCTGAATTCAAATTATTTGGCCAATGCAGGAGAATTAAGAGGAGTTAATGCAGTCCTCTCAGTACTTCTGCAGGAAGAGGCTAAGGTGGTTCAACACTTAAACACAAACTACTTTCTAACCTCCACCTCTTCTGTAAGTAGATATTCTTTTAACTTCAAGAGCCAGCATGGAGAATTTCCTAAAATATTCTTAATTGAAGGCATATTTTAACTATTCTTTTTTAAATTCAAAAAACTGGCAGATAAAACCCTTCATCCATAATTCACAATTAACGAAGATACTGATTTCTGATTTCATCCATGATTTTCTACCTGATGCTGCTTCTAATCAAGTAGAACTTCCTCCTGGTTTCTGAAGGCTGCTCAGCCATACATTAACATGTAGCTATAGAAGTATCGCAGCATCTGCAGCAAGACTTTAAGGAGAAATCTCTCACATCTCCCACCTTTTCCAAGCAGTGCTCAGAATAATGATCAGGTAATCAGATCCATTGAAGGCAGAAAATAGTCTAATAATGACTTTCTTGGCCTCCAATTTTTCCAACATCTGTTTTTCCTGCTGTGTTTCATTTTCAAACCCCTTTTTAAATAAAAAGTCCTCATTTTAACCACACCTTCTGAGCATGTCATTAATAATGTCCCAGTAACAGAGATACCAGGATAAATACAAATAAATTAATACACACTATCCAAGATCAATTTTTAATATCATTAACTACATTACCTTTTCTGGTTCCCATTTAAATGTCTTTTTTAACTGTGTGGTTGGGTTTTTTTTATTTTTATCCAATTACAGTAAATCCTGAAAATAAAGATTTTTCTTTTTATTTCTTAACTCAGTCAATACTAGATAGGTGATACCCTCCCTTTAAGCAGACTCATGCAGCAATACGCTTGATGGATGTGGAAGATTGTTCAGTCTCACCTGGGAATAACCACCTGGAATAGCTCTAATGAGTCCTTCAGTAGGACTTGAAGATGGAGTTCTACCACCAAAAGGCAACTTCCCAGCCAGCACATGCAGTCCAGGAATGAAACCTGATAATGTGCTGCACCAGGGTCTTGTGCTTTTCAAGCTCTTCCCAGTATCACATGCTGGAAGATCCAGCATCACAGGCTCACTCCCACAGTGCCACCCCAACACTTCTCCCACACAATTCACTGGTGCCAGCACAGAGCTGCTATACCTTTGTGCCACAGGAGCTCACCCGCCTCTTGCAAGTTCTCCACCAGCCTTTTTCAAAACCAAAGGCAGCATTTGCTTCCTGGAATATCTAAGTAGCATAAAGGCAAAATTGTCCTGGGGTTCCTCCAGACTAACAAATGGTGTGTTTGTACTTCTAATCCTTGTGGCAGCAGGAAGAAGGGAAAAGAAGGGAAAGATCAGAAAAAGAGAGTTGGGGAAAGATGAGAGAACAGATTGCTGAGAGACAGAAGAGAAGGGGACATTGCTGGTTAGAAAAAAAAAAACAAACAAGTGGAGTTTTTTTGGTGTTGTGTTATTCTAGTTGTCCTGGGTCAAATCCAGTGGAGGCTGGCCAGCTTCCATTAGCTAAGCCCACTGCATGTTCCGCTTGGGGATTGTTGTCTCATTTCTAGAGGCCTACAGGACACCTGTTAGGGCTCTCTGCTACCATGGCCAAGCATTGCATACAACTGAAAATATGCTTTGTTTATTCAAATGGAACTTCAACAGACCGAGGAGCTTGTGGACTGCTGTCAACAGCAGTGAATCTGTTTACCCAGAAAACAGGTGCAATAGAAGCTAGGGCTCTCCTTCCCTTGGTGCATAGCAAGACACTAGCAGCAGAAGGAATGGGAAAAACCCACAGGATAAGAGAAGTCTGAAGGATCAATAAGGCCAAGATGGAGATATTTCAGTCTGAAGGATCAATAAGGCCAAGATGGAGATATTTCA